>LR215990.1:0-19845 GCA_000469805.3 Hymenolepis microstoma | reverse complement strand
TTCCTTGTTGTTGAAATTGGCATGGATAGGTGTATTTGGGTGCAATAGGTATTACTAGTGGTGTTTGGTTGAGGTGGGTGTGGAGATGGGCGAGAAAATGGGGCAAGAATTAGCCAAGTGGGCAAAATAGGGTAAGATGAAAGAATGGAAGATTGTGGCTGAATGGAAGTTTCCTTGTTGTTGCGATTGGCATGGATAGGTGTATTTGGGTGCAATAGGTATCACTAGTGGTACTAGTGGTGTTTGGTTGAGGTGGGTGTGGAGATGGGCGAGAAAATGGGGAAAGAATTGGCCAAGTGGGCAAAATAGGGTAAATGAAAGAATGGAAGATTGTGGCTGAATGGAAGTTTCCTTGTTGTTGGAATTGGCATGGATAGGTGTATTTGGGTGCAATAGGTATCACTAGTGGTAGTGGTGTTTGGTTGAGGTGGGTGTGGATATGGGCGAGAAAATGGGGAAAGAATTGGCCAAGTGGGCAAAATAGGGTAATGAAATAATGGAAGATTGTGGCTGAATGGAAGTTTCCTTGTTGTTGCGATTGGCATGGATAGGTGTATTTGGGTGCAATAGGTATTACTAGTGGTACTAGTGGTGTTTGGTTGAGGTGGTGTGGAGATGGGCGAGAAATGGGAAAGAATTGGCCAAGTGGGCAAAATAGGGTAAATGAAAGAATGGAAGATTGTGGCTGAATGGAAGTTTCCTTGTTGTTGGAATTAGCATGGATAGTGTATTTGGGTGCAATAGGTATTACTAGTGGTACTTGTGGTGTTTGGTTGAGGTGGGTGTGGAGATGGGCGAGAAAATGGGGAAAGAATTGGCCAAGTGGGCAAAATAGGGTAAGATGAAAGAATGGAAGATTGTGGCTGAATGGAAGTTTCCTTGTTGTTGGAATTGGCATGGATAGGTGTATTTGGGTGCAATAGGTATTACTAGTGGTACTAGTGGTGTTGGTTGAGGTGGGTGTGGAGATGGGCGAGAAAATGGGGAAAGAATTGGCCAAGTGGGCAAAATAGGGTAAGATGAAAGAATGGAAGATTGTGGCTGAATGGAAGTTTCCTTGTTGTTGGAATTGGCATGGATAGGTGTATTTGGGTGCAATAGGTATTACTAGTGGTATTAGTGGTGTTTGGTTGAGGTGGGTGTGGAGATGGGCGAGAAAATGGGGAAAGAATTGGCCAGTGGGCAAAATAGGGTAAGATGAAAGAATGGAAGATTGTGGCTGAATGGAAGTTTCCTTGTTGTTGGAATTGGCATGGATAGGTGTATTGGGGTGTAATAAGGTTTAAAAGTGGTGTTTGGTTGAGGTGGTTGAGGTGGTTGTGTGGATGTGGGAGAAAATGTGGATGGAATTGGCGAAGGTGGAAAAAATTGGTGAACTTGGAAGAACCGAAGATTTTGGATAAATGGAAGAGAATTTGTTGGGGCAAATGGCAAGAATAGGTGTATTGGGGTGTATTGGGGTGTAATAAGGTTTAAAAGTGGTGTTTGTTGTGTTTGGTTGAGGTGGTTGTGTGGATGTGGGAGAAAGTGTGGATGGAATTGGCGAAGGTGGAAAAAATTGTTGAACTTGGAAGAATGATTTTGGCTAAATGGAAGAGAAATTGGTGGGGCAAATGGCAAGAATAGGTGTATTGTGGTGTATTGTGGTGTAGAGGGGTTTAAAAGTGGTGTTTGGTTGAGGTGGTTGAGGTGGTTGTGTGGATGCGGGAGAAAAAGTGGATGGAATTGGCGAAGGTGGAAAAAATTGGTGTACTTGGAAGAATCGAAGATTTTGGCTAAATGGAAGAGAAATTGGTTGGGCAACTGGCAAGAAGAGGTGTAATGGGGTGTAATAAGGTTTAAAAGTGGTGTTTGGTTGAGGTGGTTGTATGGATGTCGGAGAAAATGTCGATGGAATTAGCGAAGGTGGAAAAAATTGGTGAACTTGGAAGAATCGAAGATTTTGGCTAAATGGAAGAGAAATTGGTGGGGCAAATGGCAAGAATAGGTGTATTGGGTGTATTGGGTGTATAACGGGTTTAAAATTGGTGTTGGTTGAGGTGGTTGAGGTGGTTGTGTGGATGTGGGAGAAAATGTGGATGGAATTGGCGAAGGTGGAAAAATTGGTGAACTTGGAAGAATCGAAGATTTTGGCAAATGGAAGAGAAATTGTGGGCAAATGGCACGGATAGGTGTATTATGGGTGTAATAGGTTTTAAAAGTGGTGTTGTGATTGGTTGACGTGGTTGTGTGGATGTGGGAGAAAATGTGGTTGGAATTGGCGAAGGTGGAAAAAATTGGTGGTGAACTTGGAAGAATCGAAGATTTTAGGTAAATGGAAGAGAAATTGGTTGGGCAACTGGCAAGAATAGGTGTATTGGGGTGTATTGGGGTGTGTAGTAGGGTTTAAAAGTGGTGTTTAGTTGAGGTGGTTGAGGTGGTTGTGTGGATGTGGGAGAAAATGTGGATGGAATTGGCGAAGGTGGAAAAATTGGTGAAATTGGAAGAATCGAAGATTTTGGCTAAATGGAAGAGAAATTGGTTGGGCAACTGGCAAGAATAGGTGTATTGGGGTGTAAAGGGGTTTAAAAGTGGTGTTTGGTTGAGGTGGATGAGGTGGTTGTGTGGATGTGGGAGAAATGTGGATGGAATTGGCGAAGGTGGAAAAAATTGGTGAACTTGGAAGAATCGAAGATTTTGGCTAAATGGAAGAAATTGGTGGGGAAATGGCAAGAATAGGTGTATTGGGGGTGTATTGGGGTGTAAAGGGGTTTAAAAGTGGTGTTTGGTTGAGGTGGATGAGGTGGTGTGTGGATGTGGGAGAAAATGGGATGGAATTGGCGAAGGTGGAAAAAATTGGTGAACTTGGAAGAATCGAAGATTTTGGCTAAATGGAAGAGAAATTGGTTGGGCAAATTGCAAGAATAGGTTTATTGGGGTGTATTTAGGTTTAAAAGAAGTGTTTGGTTGAGGTGGTTGTGTGGAAGTGGGAGAAAATAGAATGGAATTGTCGAAGGTGGAAATTATTGGTGAACTTGGAGGAATCGAAGATTTTGGCTAAATAGAAGAGAAATGGTTGGGGCAAATGGCAGGAATAGGTTTATTGGGGTGTACTGGGGTGTAATAAGGTTTAAAAGTGGTGTTTGGTTGAGGTGGTTGAGGTGGTTGTGTGGATGTCGTAGAAAATGGGGATGGAGTTGGCGAAGGCGGAAAATATTGGTAAACTTGGAAGAATCGAAGATTTTGGCTAAATGGAAGAGAAATTGGTGGGGCAAATTGCAAGAATAGGTGTATTGGGGTGTATTGGGGTGTATTAAGTTAGAGAAGTGGTGTTTGGTTGAGGTGGTTTAGGTGGTTGTGTGGATGGCGGAGAAAATGTGGATGGAATTGGCGAAGGTGGAAAAAATTGGTGAACTTGGAATTATCGAAGATTTTGGCTAAATGGAAGAGAAATTGGTGCCGCAAATGGCAAGAATAGGTGTATTGGAGTGTAATAAGGTTTAAAGTGGTGTTTGGTTGAGATGTTTGAGGTGGTTGTTTGGATGTGGGAGAAAATGGGGATGGAATTGGCGAAGGTGGAAAAAATTGGTGAACTTAAAAGAATCGAATATTTAGGCAAAAATTGGACGGGCAATTTGTGCCGCAAATGGCGCGGATATGTTTATCGGGATGTAATAGTGTTTAAAAGTGGTGTTTGGTTGAGGTGGTTGTGTGGATGTGGGAGCAAATGTGGATGGAATTGGCGAAGGTGGAAAAAATTGGTGAACTTGGAAGAATTGAAGATTTTGGCTAAATGGAAGAGAAATTGGTGGGGCAAATGGTAAGAATAGGTGTATTGGGGTGTATTGGGGTGTAAAGGGGTTTAAAAGTGGTGTTTGGTTAAGGTGGTTGAGGTGGTTGTGTGGAGGTGGGAGAAAATGTGGATGGAATTGGCGAAGGTGGAAAAAATTGGTGAACTTGGAAGAATCGAAGATTTTGGCTAAATGGAAAAGACATTGTTGCCGCATATGGCAAGAATAGGTTTATTGGGGTGTATTAAGTTTTGACAGTGGTGTTTGGTTGAGGTGGTTGTTGTGGTTGTGTGGATGTGTGAGAAAATGGGATGGAATTGGCGAAGGTGGAAAAAATTGGTGAACTTGGAAGAATCGAAGATTTTGGCTAAATGGAAGAGAAATTGGTGGGGCAAATGGCACGAATAGGTGTATAGTTGTGTATTGGGGTGTAATAAGGTTTTAAAGTCGTATTTGATTGTAGTGGTTGTGTGGATGTGGGCGAGAAAATGGGGATGGAATTGGCGAAGGTGGAAAAAATTGGTGAACTTGGAAGAATCGAAGATTTTGGCTAAATGGAAGAGAAATTGGTGGGGCAAATGGGAAGAATAGGTGTATAGTTGTGTATTGGGGTGTAATAAGGTTTTAAAGTCGTATTTGATTGTAGTGGTTGCGTGGATGTGGGAGAAAATGGGGATGGAATTGGCGAAGGTGGAAAAAATTGGTGAACTTGGAAGAATCGAAGATTTTGGCTAAATGGAAAAGACATTGTTGCCGCATATGGCAAGAATAGGTTTATTGGGGTGTAATAAGGTTTGACAGTGGTGTTTGGTTGAGGTGGTTGTTGTGGTTGTGTGGATGTGTGAGAAAATGGGGATGGAATTGGCGAAGGTGGAAAAATTGGTGAACTTGGAAGAATCGAAGATTTTGGCTAAATGGAAGAGAAATTGGTGGGGCAAATGGCAAGAATAGGTGTATTGGGGTGTATTGGGGTGTAAAGGGGTTTAAAAGTGGTGTTTGGTTGAGGTGGTTGAGGTGGTTGTGTGGATGTGGGAGAAAATGTGGATGGAATTGGCGAAGGTGGAAAAATTGGTGAACTTGGAAGAATCGAAGATTTTGGCTAAATGGAAGAGAAATTGGTGGGGCAAATGGCAAGAATAGGTGTATTGGGGTGTATTGGGGTGTAATAAGGTTTAAAAGTGGTGTTTGGTTGAGGTGGTTGAGGTGGTTGTGTGGATGTGGGAGAAAATGTGGATGGAATTGGCGAAGGTGGAAAAAATTGGTGAACTTGGAAGAATCGAAGATTTTGGCTAAATGGAAGAGAAATTGGTGGGGCAAATGGCAAGAATAGGTGTATAGTTGTGTATTGGGGTGTAATAAGGTTTAAAGTCGTATTTGATTGTAGTGGTTGTGTGGATGTGGGAGAAAATGGGGATGGAATTGGCGAAGGTGGAAAAATAGGGTAAGATGGAAGAATCGAAGATTTTGGCTAAATGGAAGAGACATTGTTGCCGCAAATGGCAAGAATATGTTTATTTGGGGTGTAATAAGGTTTAAAAGTGGTGTTTGGTTGAGGTGATTGAGGTGGTTGTGTGGATGTGGGAGAAAATGGGGATGGAATTGTCGAAGGTGGAAAATATTGGTGAACTTGGAATAATCGAAGATTTTGGCTAAATGGAAGAGAAATTGGGGGCAAATGGCAAGAATAAGTGTATTGGGGTGTATTGGGGTGTAATAAGGTTTAAAAGTGTTGTTTGGTTGAGGTGGTTGTGTGGATGTGGGAGAAAATGCGGATGGAATTGGCGAAGGTGGGAAAAATTGGTGAACTTGGAAAAGCGAAGATTTTGGCTAAATGGTAGAGAAATTGGAGACCCAAATGGCACAAAAAGGTGTATTGGGATGTATTGGGGTGTAATAAGGTTTAAAAGTGGTGTTTGGTTGAGGTGGTTGTGTGGATGTGGGAGAAAATGGGATGGAATTGGCGAAAGTGGAAAAAATCGGTGAACTTGGAAGAATCGAAGATTTTGGCTAAATGGAAGAGAAATTGGTGGGCAAATGGCAAGAATAGGTGTATTGGGGTGTAATAAGGTTTAAAAGTGGTGTTTGGTTGAGGTGGTTGAGGTGGTTGTGTGGATGTGGGACAAAATGGAATGGAATTGTCGAAGGCGGAAAATATTAGTGAACTTGAAACAATCGAAGATTTTGGCTAAATGGAAGAGAAATTGGTGGGGCAAATGGCAAGAATAGGTGTATTGGGGTGTAAAGGTTTAAAAGTGGTGTTTGGTTGAGGTGGTTTGTGGATGTGCGAGAAAATGGGGATGGAATTGGCGAAGGTGGAAAAAATTGGTGAACTTGGAAGAATCGAAGATTTTGGCTAAATGGAAGAGAAATTGGTTGGGCAAATGGCAAGAATAGGTGTATTGGGGTGTATTGGGGTGTGTAGTAGGGTTTAAAAGTGGTGTTTAGTTGAGGTGGTTGAGGTGGTTGTGTGGATGTGGGAGAAAATGTGGATGGAATTGGCGAAGGTGGAAAAAATTGGTGAACTTGGAAGAATCGAAGATTTTGGCTAAATGGAAGAGAAATTTGTTGGGCAAATGGCAAGAATAGGTGTATTGGGGTGTAACAAGAATTAAAAGTGTTGTTTGGTTAAGGTGGTTGTGTTGATGTGGGAGAAAATGGGGATGGAATTGGCGAAGGTGGAAAAAATTGGTGAACTTGGAAGAATCGAAGATTTTGGCTAAATGGAAGAGAAATTGGTTGGCAAATGGCAAGAATAGGTGTATTGGGGTGTATTGGGGTGTAATAAGGTTTAAAAGTGGTGTTTGGTTGAGGTGGTTGTGTGGATGTGGGAGAAAATGTGGATGGAATTGGCGAAGGTGGAAAAAATTGGTGAACTTGGAAGAATCGAAGATTTTGGCTAAATGGAAGAAAAATTGTTGCGTCAAATGGCAAGAATTGGTGTATTGGGGTGTACTTAGGTTTAAAAGTGGTGTTTGGTTGAGGTGGTTGAGGTGGTTGTGTGGATGTGGGAGAAAATGGGGATGGAATTGGCGAAGGTGGAAAAAATTGGTGAACTTGGAAGAATCGAAGATTTTGGCTAAATGGAAGAGAAATTGGTTGGGCAAATGGCAAGAATAGGTGTATTGGGGTGTATTGGGGTGTAATAAGGTTTAAAAGTGGTGTTTGGTTGAGGTGGATGAGGTGGTTGTGTGGATGTGGGAGAAAATGTGGATGGAATTGGCGAAGGTGGAAAAAATTGGTGAACTTGGAAGAATCGAAGATTTTGGCTAAATGGAAGAGAAATTGGTTGGGCAACTGGCAAGAAGAGGTGTAATGGGGTGTAATAAGGTTTAAAAGTGGTGTTTGGTTGAGGTGGATGAGGTGGTTGTGTGGATGTGGGAGAAAATGTGGATGGAATTGGCGAAGGTGGAAAAAATTGGTGAACTTGGAAGAATCGAAGATTTTGGCTAAATGGAAGAGAAATTGGAGGGACAAATGGCAAGAATAGGTGCATTGGGGTGTATTGGGGTGTAAAGGGGTTTAAAAGTGGTGTTTAATTGAGGTGATTGAGGTGGTTGTGTGGATGTGTGAGCAAATGTGGATTGAATTGGCGAAGGTGGAAGAAATTGGTGAACTTAAAAGAATCGAATATTTAGGCAAAATGTGGAAGGGAAATTGGTGGGGCAAATGGCAAGAATAGGTGTATTGGGGTGTACTAGGGTTTAAAAGTGGTGTTTGGTTGAGGTGGTTGAGGTGGTTGTGTGGAGATCGGAGAAAATGGGGATGGAATTGGCGAAGGTGGAAAAAAAATTGGTGAACTTGGAAGAATCGAAGATTTTGGCTAAATGGAGGAGAAATTGGTGGGGCAAATGACAAGAATAGGTGTATTGGGGTGTATTGGGGTGTAATAAGGATTAAAAGTTGATTTTGGTTTATGCGGTTGTGTGGATGTCGGAGAAAATGGGGACGGAATTGGCGAAGGTGGAAAAAATTGGTGTACTTGGAAGAATCGAAGATTTTGGCTAAATGGAAGAGAAAGTGGTGGGGCAAATGGCAAGAATAGGTGTATTGGGGTGTATTGGGGTGTAATAAGGATTAAAAGTGGTGTTTGGTTGAGGTGGTTGAGGTGGTTGTGTGGATGTCGTAGAAAATGGGGATGGAGTTGGCGAAGGCGGAAAATATTGGTAAACTTGGAAGAATCGAAGATTTTGGCTAAATGGAAGAGAAATTGGTGGGGCAAATTGCAAGAATAGGTGTATTGGGGTGTATTAAGTTAGAGAAGTGGTGTTTGGTTGAGGTGGTTTAGGTGGTTGTGTGGATGGCGGAGAAAATGTGGATGGAATTGGCGAAGGTGGAAAAAATTGGTGAACTTGGAATTATCGAAGATTTTGGCTAAATGGAAGAGAAATTGGTGCCGCAAATGGCAAGAATAGGTGTATTGGAGTGTAATAAGGTTTAAAGTGGTGTTTGGTTGAGATGTTTGAGGTGGTTGTTTGGATGTGGGAGAAAATGGGGATGGAATTGGCGAAGGTGGAAAAAATTGGTGAACTTAAAAGAATCGAATATTTAGGCAAAAATTGGACGGGCAATTTGTGCCGCAAATGGCGCGGATATGTTTATCGGGATGTAATAGTGTTTAAAAGTGGTGTTTGGTTGAGGTGGTTGTGTGGATGTGGGAGCAAATGTGGATGGAATTGGCGAAGGTGGAAAAAATTGGTGAACTTGGAAGAATTGAAGATTTTGGCTAAATGGAAGAGAAATTGGTGGGGCAAATGGTAAGAATAGGTGTATTGGGGTGTAAAGGGGTTTAAAAGTGGTGTTTGGTTAAGGTGGTTGAGGTGGTTGTGTGGAGGTGGGAGAAAATGTGGATGGAATTGGCGAAGGTGGAAAAAATTGGTGAACTTGGAAGAATCGAAGATTTTGGCTAAATGGAAGAGAAATTGGAGGGACAAATGGCACGAATAGGTGTATTGGGGTGTAATGGGGTGTAATAAGGTTTAAAAGTGGTGTTTGGTTGAGGTGGTTGAGGTGTTTGTGTGGATACGGGAGAAAATGTGGATGGTATTGGCGAAGGTGGAAAAAATTGGTGAACATGGAAGAATCGAAGATTTTGGCTAAATGGAAAAGACATTGTTGCCGCATATGGCAAGAATAGGTTTATTGGGGTGTATTAAGTTTAAAGTGGTGTTTGGTTGAGGTGGTTGTTGTGGTTGTGTGGATGTGTGAGAAAATGGGGATGGAATTGGCGAAGGTGGGGAAAAAATTGGTGAACTTGGAAGAATCGAAGATTTTGGCTAAATGGAAGAGAAATTGGTGGGGCAAATGGCACGAATAGGTGTATTGGGGTGTATTGTGGTGTAATAAGGTTTAAAAGTGGTGTTTGGTTTAGGTGGTTGTGTGGATGTGGGAGAAAATGGGGATGGAATTGGCGAAGGTGGAAAAAATTGGTGAACTTGGAAGAATCGAAGATTTTGGCTAAATGGAAGAGAAATTGGTTGGGCAACTGGCAAGAATAGGTGTATTGGGATGTATTGGGGTGTAATAAGGTTTAAAAGTGTTTTTGTTGAGGTGGTTGAGGTGGTTGTGTGGATGTGGGAGAAAATGTGGATGGAATTGGCGAAGGTGGAAAAATTGGTGAACTTGGAAGAATCGAAGATTTTGGCTAAATGGAAGAGAAATTGGTTGGGCAACTGGCAAGAAGAGGTGTAATGGGGTGTAATAAGGTTTAAAAGTGGTGTTTGGTTGAGGTGGTTGTGTGGATGTTGGAGAAAATGGGGATGGAATTGGCGAAGGTGGAAAAAATAGGTGAACTTGGAAGAATCGAAGATTTTGGCTAAATTGAAGAGAAATTGGTGGGGCATATGGCAAGAATAGGTGTATTGGGGTGCATTGGGGTGTACTTAGGTTTAAAAGTGTTGTTTGGTTGAGGTGGTTGAGGTGGTTGTGTGGATGTGGGAGAAAATGCGGATGGAATTGGCGAAGGTGGGAAAAATTGGTGAACTTGGAAAAATCGAAGATTTTGGCTAAATGGAAGAGAAATTGGTGGGGCAAATGGCAAGAATAGGTGTATTGGGGTGTATTGGGGTGTAATAAGGTTTAAAAGTGTTGTTTGGTTGAGGTGGTTGTGTGGATGTGGGACAAAATGGAATGGAATTGGCGAAGGTGGAAAAAATTGGTGAACTTGGAAGAATCGAAGATTTTGGCTAAATGGAAGAGAAATTGGTTGGGCAACTGGCAAGAATAGGTGTATTAAGGTGTATTGGGGTGTAAAGGGGTTTAAAAGTGGTGTTTGGTTGAGGTGGATGAGGTGGTTGTGTGGATGTGGGAGAAAATGTGGATGGAATTGGCGAAGGTGGAAAAAATTGGTGAACTTGGAAGAATCGAAGATTTTGGCTAAATGGAAGAGAAATTGGTAGAGCAAATGGCAAAAATAAGTGTATTGGGGTGTATTGGGGTGTAATAAGGTTTAAAAGTGGTGTTTGGTTGAGGTGGATGAGGTGGTTGTTTGGATGTGGGAGAAAATGGGGATGGAATTGGCGAAGGTGGAAAAAATGGTGAACTTGGAAGAATCGAAGATTTTGGCTAAATGGAAGAGAAATTGGTGGGGCAAATGGCAAGAATAGGTGTATTGGGGTGTATTGGGGTGTAAAGGGGTTTAAAAGTGGTGTTTGGTTGAGGTGGATGAGGTGGTTGTGTGGATGTGGGAGAAAATGTGGATGGAATTGGCGAAGGTGGAAAAAATTGGTGAACTTGGAAGAATCGAAGATTTTGGCTAAATGGAAGAGAAATTGGTTGGGCAACTGGCAAGAATAGGTGTATTGGGGTGTATTGGGGTGTAAAGGGGTTTAAAAGTCGTGTTTGGTTGAGGTGGTTGTGTGGATGTGGGGGAAAATTGGGATGGAATTGGCGAAGGTGGAAAAAATTGGTGAACTTGGAAGAATCGAAGATTTTGGCTAAATGGAAGAGAAATTGGTAGGGCAAATAGCACGAATAGGTGTATTGGGGTGTATTGGGGTGTAAAGGGGTTTAAAAGTGGTGTTAGGTTGAGGTGCATGAGGTGGTTGTGTGGATGTGGGAGAAAATGGGGATGGAATTGGCGAAGGTGGAAAAAATTGGTGAACTTGGAATAATCGAAGATTTTGGCTAAATGGAAGAGAAATTAGTGCCGCAACTGGCAAGAATAAGTGTATTGGGGTGTAATAAGGTTTAAAAGCGGTGTTTGGTTGAGGTGGCTGTGCGGATGTGGGAGAAAATGGGGATGGAATTGGCGAAGGTGGAAAAAATTGGTGAACTTGGAAGAATCGAAGATTTTGGCTAAATGGAAGAGAAATTGGAGAGGCAAATGGCAAGAATAGGTGGATTGGGGTGTATTGGGGTGTAAAGGGGTTTAAAAGTGGTGTTAGATTGAGTTGCATGAGGTGGTTGTGTGGATGTGGGAGAAAATGGGGATGGAATTGGCGAAGGTGGAAAAAATTGGTGAACTTGGAAGAATCGAAGATTTTGGCTAAATGGAAGAGACATTGTTGCCGCAAATGGCAAGAATATGTGTATTGGTTTGGGGTGTAATAAGGTTTAAAAGTGGTGTTTGGTTGAGGTGATTGAGGTGGTTGTGTGGATGTGGGAGAAAATGGGGATGGAATTGGCGAAGGTGGAAAATATTGGTGAACTTGGAAGAATCGAAGATTTTGGCTAAATGGAAGAGAAATTGGTGGGGCAAATGGCAATAATAGGTGTATTGGGTGTATTGGGGTGTAATAAGGTTTAAAAGTGGTGTTTGGTTGAGGTGGTTTTGTGGATGTGGGAGAAAATGTGGATGGAATTGGCGAAGGTGGAAAAAATTGGTGAACTTGGAAGAATGGAAGATTTTGGCTAAATGGAAGAGAAATTAGTGCCGCAACTGGCAAGAATAGGTGTACTGGGGTGTAATAAGGTTTGAAAGCGGTGTTTGGTTGAGGTGGTTGAGGTGGTTGTGTGGAGGTGGGAGAAAATGTGGATGGAATTGGCGAAGGTGGAAAAAATTGGTGAACTTGGAAGAATCGAAGATTTTGGCTAAATGGAAGAGAAATTGGAGGGACAAATGGCAAGAATAGGTGCATTGGGGTGTATTGGGGTGTAAAGGGGTTTAAAAGTGGTGTTTAATTGAGGTGATTGAGGTGGTTGTGTGGATGTGTGAGCAAATGTGGATTGAATTGGCGAAGGTGGAAGAAATTGGTGAACTTAAAAGAATCGAATATTTAGGCAAAATGTGGAAGGGAAATTGGTGGGGCAAATGGCAAGAATAGGTGTATTGGGGTGTACTAGGGTTTAAAAGTGGTGTTTGGTTGAGGTGGTTGAGGTTGTTTTTGGATGGCGGAGAAAATGGGGATGGAATTGGCGAAGGTGGAAAAAATTGGTGAACTTGGAAGAATCGAAGATTTTGGCTAAATGGAAGAGAAATTGGTTGGGCAACTGGCAAGAATAGGTGTATTGGGGTGTAATGGGGTGTAATAAGGTTTAAAAGTGGTGTTTGGTTGAGGTGGTTGAGGTGGTTGTGTGGATGTGGGAGAAAATGTGGATGGAATTGGCGAAGGTGGAAAAAATTGGTGAACTTGGAAGAATCGAAGATTTTGGCTAAATAGAAGAGAGATTGGTGGGGCAAATGGCAAGAATAGGTGTATTGGGGTGTATTGGGGTGTAATAAGGTTTAAAAGTGGTGTTTGGTTGAGGTGGTTGAGGTGGTTGTGTGGATGTGGGAGAAAATGTGGATGGAATTGGCGAAGGTGGAAAATAATGGTGAACTTGGAAGAATCGAAGATTTTGGCTAAATGGAAGAGAAATTGGTGGGGCAAATGGCAGAATAAGTGTATTGGGTGTATTGGGGTGTAATAAGTTTAAAAGTGGTGTTTGGTTGAGGTGGTTGAGGTGGTTGTGTGGATGTGGGAGAAAATGTGGATGGAATTGGCGAAGGTGGAAAAAATTGGTGAACTTGGAAGAATCGAAGATTTTGGCTAAATGGAAGAGAAATTGGTTGGGCAAATGGCAAGATAGGTGTATTGGGGTTTATTGGGGTGTAATAAGTTTTAGAAGTGGTGTTTAGTTTACGTGGTTGAGGTGGTTGTGTGGATGTGGGAGAAAATGTGGATGGAATTGGCGAAGGTGGAAAAAATTGGTGAACTTGGAAGAATCGAAGATTTTGGCTAAATGGAAGAGAAATTGGTTGGGCAACTGGCAAGAATAGGTGTATTGGGGTGTATTGGGGTGTAATAAGGTTTAAAAGTGGTGTTTGGTTGAGGTGGTTGAGGTGGTTGTGTGGATGTGGGAGAAAATGTGGATTTAATTGGCGAAGGTGGAAAAATTGGTGAACTTGGAAGAATCGAAGATTTTGGCTAAATGGAAAAGACATTGTTGCCGCATATGGCAAGAATAGGTTTATTGGGGTGTATTAAGTTTTGACAGTGGTGTTTGGTTGAGGTGGTTGTTGTGGTTGTGTGGATGTGTGAGAAAATGGGGATGGAATTGGCGAAGGTGGAAAAAATTGGTGAACTTGGAAGAATCGAAGATTTTGGCTAAATGGAAGAGAAATTGGTGGGGCAAATGGCACGAATAGGTGTATAGTTGTGTATTGGGGTGTAATAAGGTTTTAAAGTCGTATTTGGTTGAGGGGGTTGTGTGGATGTGGGAGAAAATGGGGATGGAATTGGCGAAGGTGGAAAAAATTGGTGAACTTGGAAGAATCGAAGATTTTGGCTAAATGGAAGAGAAATTGGTGGGGCAAATGGGAAGAATAGGTGTATAGTTGTGTATTGGGGTGTAATAAGGTTTTAAAGTCGTATTTGATTGTAGTGGTTGCGTGGATGTGGGAGAAAATGGGGATGGAATTGGCGAAGGTGGAAAAAATTGGTGAACTTGGAAGAATCGAAGATTTTGGCTAAATGGAAAAGACATTGTTGCCGCATATGGCAAGAATAGGTTTATTGGGGTGTAATAAGGTTTGACAGTGGTGTTTGGTTGAGGTGGTTGTTGTGGTTGTGTGGATGTGTGAGAAAATGGGGATGGAATTGGCGAAGTGGAAAAAATTGGTGAACTTGGAAGAATCGAAGATTTTGGCTAAATGGAAGAGAAATTGGTGGGGCAAATGGCACGAATAGGTGTATTGGGGTGTAATGGGGTGTAATAAGGTTTAAAAGTGGTGTTTGGTTGAGGTGGTTGAGGTGGTTGTGTGGATGTGGGAGAAAATGGGGATGGAATTGGCGAAGGTGGAAAAAATTGGTGAACTTGGAAGAATTGAAGATTTTGGCTAAATGGAAGAGAAATTGGTGGGGCAAATGGCATGAATAGGTGCATTGGGGTGTATTGGGGTGTATTGGGGTTTAAAAGTGGTGTTTGGTTGAGGTGGTTGAGGTGTTTGTGTGGATACGCGAGAAAATGGGGATGGAATTGGCGAAGGTGGAAAAAATTGGCTAACATGGAAGAATCGAAGATTTTGGCTAAATGAAAGAGAAATTGGTGGGGCAAATGGCAAGAATAGGTGTATTGGGGTGTATTGGGGTTTAAAGTGGTTAAAAGGGGTTAAAAGTGGTGTTTGGTTGAGGTGGTTGTGTGGATGAGGGAGAAAATGGGGATGGAATTAGCGAAGGTGGAAAAAATTGGTGAACTTGTAAGAATCGAAGATTTTTGCTAAATGTAAGAGAAATTGGTGGGGCAAATGGGAAGAATAGGTGTATAGTTGTGTATTGGGGTGTAATAAGGTTTAAAGTCGTATTTGATTGTAGTGGTTGTGTGGATGTGGGAGAAAATGGGGATGGAATTGGCGAAGGTGGAAAAAATTGGTGAACTTGGAAGAATCGAAGATTTTGGCTAAATGGAAGAGACATTGTTGCCGCAAATGGCAAGAATATGTTTATTTGGGGTGTAATAAGGTTTAAAAGTGGTGTTTGGTTGAGGTGATTGAGGTGGTTGTGTGGATGTGGGAGAAAATGGGGATGGAATTGTCGAAGGTGGAAAATATTGGTGAACTTGGAATAATCGAAGATTTTGGCTAAATGGAAGAGAAATTGGTAGGGCAAATAGCACGAATAGGTGTATTGGGGTGTATTGGGGTGTAAAGGGGTTTAAAAGTGGTGTTAGGTTGAGGTGCATGAGGTGGTTGTATGGATGTGGGAGAAAATGGGGATGGAATTGGCGAAGGTGGAAAAAATTGGTGAACTTGGAATAATCGAAGATTTTGGCTAAATGGAAGAGAAATTAGTGCCGCAACTGGCAAGAATAAGTGTATTGGGGTGTAATAAGGTTTAAAAGCGGTGTTTGGTTGAGGTGGCTGTGCGGATGTGGGAGAAAATGGGGATGGAATTGGCGAAGGTGGAAAAAATTGGTGAACTTGGAAGAATCGAAGATTTTGGCTAAATGGAAGAGAAATTGGAGAGGCAAATGGCAAGAATAGGTGGATTGGGGTGTATTGGGGTGTAAAGGGGTTTAAAAGTGGTGTTAGATTGAGTTGCATGAGGTGGTTGTGTGGATGTGGGAGAAAATGGGGATGGAATTGGCGAAGGTGGAAAAAATTGGTGAACTTGGAAGAATCGAAGATTTTGGCTAAATGGAAGAGACATTGTTGCCGCAAATGGCAAGAATATGTTTATTTGGGGTGTAATAAGGTTTAAAAGTGGTGTTTGGTTGAGGTGATTGAGGTGGTTGTGTGGATGTGGGAGAAAATGGGGATGGAATTGGCGAAGGTGGAAAATATTGGTGAACTTGGAAGAATCGAAGATTTTGGCTAAATGGAAGAGAAATTGGTGGGGCAAATAGCACTAATAGGTGTATTGGGGTGTATTGGGGTGTAATAAGGTTTAAAAGTGGTGTTTGGTTGAGGTGATTGAAGTGGTTATGTGGATGTGGGAGAAAATGTGGATGGAATTGGCGAAGGTGGAAAAAATTGGTGAACTTGGAAGAATGGAAGATTTTGGATAAATGGAAGAGAATTTGTTGGGGCAAATGGCGCAGAAAGGTGCATTGGGGTGTATTGGGGTGTAATAAGGTTTAAAAGTGGTGTTTGATTGAGGTGGTTGAGGTGGTTGTGTGGATGTGGGAGAAAATGTGGATGGAATTGGCGAAGGTGGAAAAATTGGTGAACTTGGAAGAATCGAAGATTTTGGCTAAATGGAAGAGAAATTGGTGGGGCAAATGGCAAGAATAGGTGTGTTGGGGTGTATTGGTGTGTAAAGGAGTTTAAAAGTGGTGTTTCGTTGAGGTGGTTGAGGTGGTTGTGTGGATGTGGGAGAAAATGTGGATGGAATTGGCGAAGGTGGAAAAAATTGGTGAACTTGGAAGAATCGAAGATTTTGGCTAAATGGAAGAGAAATTGGTGGGGCAAATGGCAAGAATAGGTGGATTTGGGTGTATTGGGGTGTAATAAGGTTTAAAAGTGGTGTTTGGTTGAGGTGGTTGAGGTGGTTGTGTGGATGTCGGAGAAAATGGGGATGGAATTGGCGAAGGTGGAAAAAAATTGGTGAACTTGGAAGAATCGAAGATTTTGGCTAAATGGAAGAGAAATTGGTGGGCAATTGGCAAGAATAGGTGTATTGGGGTGTATTGGGGTGTAATAAGGATTAAAAGTGGTGTTTGGTTGAGGTGGTTGAGGTGGTTGTGTGGATGTCGTAGAAAATGGGGATGGAGTTGGCGAAGGCGGAAAATATTGGTAAACTTGGAAGAATCGAAGATTTTGGCTAAATGGAAGAGAAATTGGTGAGGCAAATGGCAAGAATAGGTGTATTGGGGTGTAAAGGGGTTTAAAAGTGGTGTTTGGTTGAGGTGGATGAGGTGGTTGTGTGGATGTGGGAGAAAATGTGGATGGAATTGGCGAAGGTGGAAAAAATTGGTGAACTTGGAAGAATCGAAGATTTTGGCTAAATGGAAGAGAAATTGGTGGGGCAAATGGCAAGAATTGGTGTATTGGGGTGTATTGGGGTGTAAAGGGGTTTAAAAGTGGTGTTTGGTTGAGGTGGTTGTGTGGATGGCGGAGTAAGTGGGGATGGAATTGGCCAAGTAGGCAAAATTGGGTAAAATGGAGGAATGGAATATTTTGGCTGAATGGAAGTTTCTCTGATGTTGAAATTGGCATGGATAAGTTTATTTATGTGCAATAGGTATTACCAGTGGTGTTTGGGTGAGGTGGGTGTGGAGGTGGGCTAGAAAATGGGGAAAGAATTGGCCAAGTACGCAAAATTGGGTAAGATGAAAGAATGTAAGATTTTGGGTGAATGGAAGTTTCCTCTTGTTGCATTTGGCATTGATAGGTGTATTGCAGGTATGTTTCCCTGTGATAAAAAGTAGAAAAATTTAAGCGAAAGGGGAGTGGGGTGGAGTGGAGTGGAGTGGTGGTGGGGGGGGGGGGGGAGAGGGAGGGAGTAGGGGGGAATCCTATAATCGTAATGCTTAGGCTATGGGGAAGATACGGGTAGGATATGCGTGTGAATGAAATTGATAACTAGAAGAGTGTGGAAGAGTGGGAAGTCCAGCACTGTATTTCCCACAATGTCTGGTAAATCACCAGCCAAAAAGATGGCAAAAATGAGGTATAAGTAGTACCTGTGAAAATGTGTCAGTTACGTGAGGAGGAGGAGGAGGAGGAGGAAATATGTCGGAGTATGAATGGTTATTGTTGGCGTGCCTTTGATGAAACTTGCTCTCAACTATGAGGATTCGAAATCCGATTCTCTAGTGTCCTCTAGTATGTGGATGAAATGGAAGGAGAAGTTAGAGATAGCATGAAATGACTAAAAATGGATAAAGAACAGATATGAAATAAAGGATTTTTTGTCTTTTCTTTTTTATTTTTTGGTCTTTTTTTTGTTTATAGTTTTTTTTGTCATTTCATCTCTTTTTAATTTTTTTGTCATTTTCTGGGTTGACGGGAAGGAGAAGGAGGAGGAGGAGGAGGAGGAGGAAGAGGAGACGGAGGGAAGAACAGCCGAGAAGTGACCGAATGGTGAGATGAGTCGTTGAAGGTCACTTGGCTTTGAGCGGGCCTATCAGTCGCAGACGTTTCTGCTTGGAAATTGTATCACCCACCTCTTTACACTCTTTCTCCAACTTACCTACCATTTCATTCATTATAAGGAGGATTAGTCTTAGAGACTTTCCAAATTCCTCGTGTGCTTGTTCAAGCCTCCTCTGGGAGATTCTGCTCTCTTCCATCAGGTCCTCGAGAAATGTTGGAGAGACTGCAAAAGTCTCCCCACAGAACTCTTCAAAGGACATCAGCTTCTCCCCTTGTATGTGGTCGGCATCTCCGGAAGCTGCCGCATCTTTACCTTCTTCTCTATGAAAGGTGTCTGGGTGTTCACATTCCTCTCCTACTTCTTTCACGCTACTGTCCTCCTCCTCTTCTTGTTCGTCGTCTTCTTCTTCTATTGTACTCAACTGGTCTTCTCGAAACTTCTTAAATCGCGTTTCTAACTTTTCTTGCTCTCTCCTCTCCCTCCTCCTCTGTTTTGTCTCCTCGTACTCCTCACACAGCCTTTCGAGCATTAGAAATTCCCTCAGGCTAGAGGAGCACTCGCTGTCATCATCTTCTCCACTTGCAATCTCCTCATTTTCCACCTTCCTCTCCTCTGCTTCCACACTCCTATTCTTCTCCTCCATTCTATTCTTCTTCTCTACCCCTACATCCTTCTCACACAGCCTTTCAAGCGTCATCATCAGAAATCTAGTCAAACTGGATGAGCACTCGCTATTTTCACTTTCATCTACTCTACTCTCAATCTCCTCTTCTACTTTCTTCTGCACTGCCTTCTGCACTGCCTTCTCACTCGCATTTTCCTGCTCTATTCTGCTCTTTATCTGCTCCAATTCCTCATACTCCTCACACAGCCTTTCGAGCATTAGAAATTCTCTCAAGCTAGAGGAGCATTCGCTATCTTCATCTCCATCTTCATCTTCTCTACCCTCAATCTCTGCTTCTACCTTCTTCTTCTTCTCCTTCTTCTTCTCCTCTTCCTCCTCTGGATTCCCACACGTATTCACTTGTTCCATTCTACTCGTCTTTTCCCCTATCACTTCACTCTTTTCACACTGGCTTTTTAGAGATATCTCCGTGATATCTCTAATCTCACCTTCTTCTATCGGATCGTCTCTGTTCATAGGCGGGTCTTTTCTGACTCGCCTACGTCGAGCGAAACGACAGAAATGATGCGCGGTTGATACACAGTTGCCCATTGCAAGAAGTTAGCGAAAGTGAAAATTTGCAGCAGTTTTTGTGTTTACAGCGAAAGAATCGATGGCAATATCGATCATCAATTAGGACAATTTACTCGCGCTCACACGCATGCGCGCACGCGCGCCCGCGCGCGTTAATTAGCCCGTACTAATAGCATGTCACTGCCAATAATGGAAATTGTCGAAAAATAGATCTTATTTCATTTATTATTCTCCTTCTTCCTATTATAGTTATGATTATGGTTGTTACTTGAATAATAATTCCCCCCATCTGCCTGTCTACCTCATTCATAGGTAGAATGTGTTGATTTTGCTGTATGAGTATATGTTACTTATAGAATACAACTAATCGTGGATTAAGCAAGGACTAATGAATACCATGCATTATAGAGGTCTGGTTGAAGTGAAGACTACTCGGAGGAGCGGGTGCATGCGCTAGTGCATACCTGAGTGATCCTTTCAAAAGAACTTCGCACTGGACTTCACGTCCACATTAAAGATGGCAATCTGATATGTGGCATTTCACCACCATTGCCTGCCATTGCAAAAGTGGGTACCGCCCTGCCGGGATTGGTTTTACTTATTGAAAAACATCTTGACTGTTGACCTTCCATCAATTTCCTACGTCAGACAGCTCAGGCTAAGGACTATACTACAGGCGACAAATCCTCAACTTCGGACGTTGAAAGCTCTAAAGCAGGAGTCCTTTGACTGCACCTTGATCCAATGACCACATTCTGTGAGACGCTTTCTGCTCTCCATCTTTCCACTTTCCTTAACCCACACCATACTGCTTTACCCTTCTTGGTGTTCAAACGCTCTTCCACGTTGCAAATTCGTTCTCATCTTATGCTGTTTAATAAATAAATAGAAGATTATCTCCTGATGTTGCATTCCATTGTTTAGG
>LR215989.1:42860093-43030093 GCA_000469805.3 Hymenolepis microstoma | reverse complement strand
GGAGGCATCTTGATTCGGTACCTACTTCTTGCCTTTGTTAATGAAATTCAATAAAAGTCAAAATTTCCAATTTAATTCCTTACCAGAATAATTGGGTAGTTCGCATTAAAAATATTTTATAATTTTAATCTTTCAATGAGTAATTCTTCTTAATTTCATTTAAATTGTACATTTTCTATTTAAATTGTGGGGACACAACTTTACCGTGACTAATGTAGAATCAATGCACGATAGACTTAGCTCCACATGCTGCAAACTGGGCAACATATATTCGTAAGGCAAAAAAGTCTCTAAATCAGCAGTTGACTTCAAACCACCGTGACTCGACTGTATGTCATATTCGACCACTTCCACAGTACTCACCTTACCTTTTTCTCTACCTTTGTGTCTGTCTCTCTCTTACATCGTTGACCCACTCTTCTGTTACCCCTCTCGACTTGTTATGACTTTGATATTTCTTCCCTCTGTGAGAACGAGAATTACAATTGCGCATTTATTTTATGAAATTTCCGTTAGCGACTGATTGAAGGGTAACTGAGTCTATCTCGACAGTCGTTTTTTGAGCTCAAATGAACGCGGAAATATTTCAAAGCGTTTATAAGTTTTGGAGAGTATTTTATTCTCTAATAAAACTTATTAAGGCTTTTATGGAAATTTTAATAACTAGTAATAACTAGTATGGCATGGAATTTTAGATATATGGCATATTTTCAAGGTGAAATTAAAATCTATGAACATTAATCATTCAGAATCGGCAAATCATCGAAAATTTACACTCGATGGTCTGCTAATGTTCAGTAATTTGATTTCACTTTGAAAATATGCCATAAATTTAACATTTTACTTCGTAGCAACTTGCACGTAAGTTGGCATCTTTTAAGTAAAATTTTTATGGCTGCGTTCAGTCAAATCTGATTTTCGCATATTGCATATGAATGATTTTTCACCAGTGTGGATCCGTTCGTGTCTATTTAGAGCAGATTTTTGAGATAAACGTCTTTTACATATATTTCATATAAATGGTTTTTCTCCAGTATGCATACGTAAGTGTGCAGTCGAATCTAATTTTCGCACAAATCCTTTATCACATTCTTCACAACTGTATGGTCTTTCACTAGTATGCTTCCGTTTATGTATAACCAAATTACCTTTCTGCGTAAAAGTCTTTTCACATATATCACAGCTGAATCGTTTTCCCCCAATGTGCGTTTGATAGGATGCATTCAGTCCCACTGTTGACAAGAATTGAGCTGATGAAGGCGCATTCTCATCATTGGTTGTTTGGCAGCAACTATTATCCACTGGTCTCTCTGCTGCATCAAAAGCTCGTAATCGATTCGAATTTTCTTCCAGTGTCTGCATATTGTCTTCAAAACGCGAATTGTAAATATCAGTGGAGGCTATATTTATGTTTAAAAGTGAGAATTTGATGGGGAATTGAGGAAAGAGAATAGTAATCTTGGCTTACGTTTTAGAAATTTTGCAATGTTTTTTTCTTGATGGATTGACGAATGAGGTTGAAAGACATTCCGGTGTCCTTTCCAACTCGTCATTCAAGTTATTTGTCTCAGTCATCTGTTGTAAGCAAAGTTATTTATCAACTTGAAATATTGCAAACTTACTGTTTAGCCTCGCGAATCTTAGAAATAAAAGGTGTTATTTAAACTTAGCATGATTTGAATTTGATCCAATTGGTATTTTTTAAGTAAAATTTTTATGGCTATAATTTGAAATTCTTTAGATTGCACTGCTTCTCTAACTTGCTTTTGCCTCACTGATAGCATATGCATTTCATAGTATTATATTTCTTTGTAGATTTTAGACGACATCTTGGAGGTTTTGGACATCACTTAAGCCTCTTAGAATTTCCTCTAGAGGCCCTGGACAAATCTTATTTCGACGCTTCTTTTTTAAATGAAAAAGAGTACAAATTGCATTGCTTCTCTAACTTGCTTTTGCCTCATTGATAGCATATGCATTTCATGTTATTATATTTTTTTAGACCAAATGAACGCACAATTATTTCAAAACTTTTATAAGGTATGGAGAATAATATAATCTCTAATAAAACTTATTAATACTTTTATGAAAATTTTAAAGGCCATTCTAGGTGATAGCTACTACGTCATAGAATTTTACATAATTGAGTGCAAGCGAGTTTGGAAAATAGGTAGCCGGAACAAAAGGAACAAAGAGAATACACGAATTTGAAAAAAAATTTTATTTTTATTGGTTATTTGAAAGGCTTTTACACTTTGTAAATGTCGTGCTAGACATTATCAAAAAGTTTAAAGGATAACGTGTAATTGTCTAGCATGACACCTGGTATCTTTTGTAAATAAAATTCTGTGATTTTAATTTGACGTTCTTCAAATTGCATATTTTTTGCGTGGAGTGAATGTACAATTCTAATGATTTAGTGCATTAATTTTTTTAATTTGTGAACTTCAGTGAGCATTTATGTGAAGTTGCTTTATACAAGGTTCCTCTCTTAACTCATTAGCATTGGAGTGAGCCGCTAGCGCTACCATCATTCAAACGTCTTACGCCTCAAAGCACCTGAGTCCCATAACACACCACTGGTGCATTACTAAAGCACATGCACTATTCCACCTCCAGGGCTATGGACCGGCATATATGAAGCAGGAGAACGAATGCAAACAGTCATGGTAACAGTCATCTTTCAATATCATAAAGGGCAATGATAGTGTAAGTAACAATCGTTTCTACTATGAGTAAACGGGCAAATTCTTTCTTATTTGTTAACTGATTGGGGATGACTAGCAATAACGCCTATTTGTTCAACCCGATACCACTAGAGTTTCACTCTCCTTTATGCACACGTATTTTCTATAATGTGGATTGTGCTCTGCGTTGAGCTATTGGCTTCTATGCTGAATTATTATATTAGTGAGATATCCACTTGGGTTCGGTCAATGTTATTAGCATTGGAACATTTAGTTCTACATTAGTGCTCCCGACATAACCCATCTAACTTATTATAATATTATGTCATGTAACTAGGGCCAAGTATATATACTTATATATATATATATATAAAAGCCTCCGTATGGTTTAGTTTTGGGGTATCAGGAACTCATTATCAGAAATCACAAATGACTTATGATTTAGTGAAAAGATTAAAGCATCTTACGATAATTTGTGATTATCTTTGTTATTAACTTTGCTGTAGATAAAACAATCTTACTAGAGAAGATTGCTAAAGTTTAGTAACATTTTATTTATATACTCTCCGCCACAAAGCATGTAAAGCTGTCTGTAGAATGTGTCAAAATTGTATAACCCTTCAAATTAGATAATGTTTGCTTTGAGGCAGTAACGTACGCTAATGAATATATTTAAACAATTGTGTGAGATTTGATTAAAGGAGCTCAGATATTTGGCAAGTAGATAACGAAGATACTCTTCTTTATGATGTACGGGTTTGGCGTCTATCGGTACACAAAGAGTAAATGGAATCTTGAACCGCATTGATTAAGTCAAGTCAATAATAAGGGTATCCGTGGTTACCAGAGATTCGCAATGGTGCCGCTCCCTCTATAAAAGCTGGGCATTATCGAATTAATTTGGGTTGAAGTAGTTAGGTAGCGTTGTATTCAATATACACCCCCACCAAGTTGTCTATCTCATGCCTGAAGTTTCAATTACTTTCTGCGAGCTTCTTGACGGTGACGTGAATCATTTATGCGCTAAATATCTCCTTTGTAGAGTTGTAATGCTTCTTGCGCATTTGATCCGATTTGGCAATTAGCCAAATTACCGTAATCTCTACTTGACTCGACTTTCTATTGTGTTTAAGGATAATTGAGGGTTATCTTAATTTCTGACAATGACTTTAATTAATTTAATCGTCTTCTGCTCCCCAACTTTCTTATAACATCGAATGGAGGAATTCATAATTTTTCTAAAACTGATATAATTTTTATTTTGAGCAAAAATATAAGGCCTCGTTAATTATTCCATTTTCGCCGTTTCATTTTCGCCCGAAGTCTTCATGGAAACTATTCTTTCGATTTATTCATGGTAAACTTCTCAAACGGAATAAAAATTGGGCGTTTTTTACTTCGAATTCGTCCAATCTTTTCAGGCACTTTCCACTAAAGTGGGAAGTTGTCTCTTGGCACGTCTTCTCCCTGGGTGATCTTTTAGAGTCTTACTCCAACACCCATTCCAAAAAGAAATTTCCATACACGCTCCAAACTTTGAATATTCATTGATAGGCCTTGGACTCACTCCATTAGCACATATTACAGTTAGATGAAGCTTTTGTATTTGAAAGAAAGGGCCCACTCTAGGGCAAGGTGAACGAGAATTACAATTACGCATTTGTTTTATGAAATTTCCGTTTTTGACTGATTGAAGGGTAACTGAGTCTATCTCAACAGTCGTTTGCAAGAAAATTTTATCCCGTTTCTTCATTAATTTTAGATCGGTGTTACAGACGTCGGTGTGGTAGGACTGAGTGATTGGACTTGCCTCTCTATTCCCTCAGAATGAACAGGTTAGTTACGCGATGTCGACGATGATGGAAATTCTCTGTCGTTTGCTCTTCAACACCCTTCGCTTTAAATCTGGTGGTTGGCGAGTGTGGATCGGCACTCTGGCCATTCTCCATTCTCGTATTTCCTTCGAAGAGTCTCGAAGAGCTTCCCATCAGCAGGTTTGTTCATAATTTCTGAATGCCTCATAACTATCTTTCACGCGCTTGTTGGAAAATGCTTTAAATTAATAAATTAATGGAAAATTAAGTTTCCCATCTTGCTTGATAAGTTTGAGGAGAACTTTTACAGTGTGGTCAAGGTAGAAGTGAAGTGGTGTAACGTGTTGAATTGTGAATCGAAGTGCATGGTAAATACTTTCATTGTTCGCTGTGAACTATTGAATTCCACAATGTTGCTATTCCTGGTGTTCTCTATTCACCGCCACCCGGTGCAATACAAAATGAACTCAACTAAATTCCTCGTCTGCTCTACTCTACAGAGGAACTCTCTCAATGCACGTAATGACAGCCAAACGCAGCAAACACATTCTACGAACTATCCAAGCCGTCAGCCATCTCAATCCGGTACCACATCAGGTACTTTAGATCCCTCATATGCACAGAGTCAAATATTGAAAGAACGATTGTTTCTGAACACTCTCCTAGTAGTAGTCATCACTAACAGTAATGTGAATCAATGCATTAAGGAAGCATAAAAAGCCCGATAATCTAAAACGCTTAGACATAAATTACTTGGATATAAAGATAGAAAAATAACATACTTTTTCGGATGCTCTCTCATGATTTTTTACTATTTTCTTAAGATAGTACTGGGTGGATTAGATAAAAGAGGTCGCCAGTGAATACGGAAGAGTAAATTGTTATTATATTTAAGTTAAAAGTAGCAAGTACGGAGTATTGCAAATGAAAAAAGTGTGAACATCCAAAACTTCGCAGCTAGTGTTGAAAGTGTTCAATGTGAGCGGCCTTTGGCGCTTTAAATATGGTATTGGGAAAAATTTCTAAGCATCAGCTCTGTCCGAATTGATATTAAGATGGAAATTTGCAAAGGCGTCACAAATAGGAGGCAACATTTTGTATTATGGAAATGAGATTGTTAAATATTTTTAATTGATGGGGTAATATTTGGAGATATTTATCTTTCAGTTCATATAAATCCACCAAATCAGGATTTTTAGTGGAATGGTAGATGGTCAATCTGAAACTAATTACTTCAAAGAGACCAGTCAGCATTCGTATTAAAAATGTTCCTTGCATTCGTGAATAGGGCAGAAAATAAAATTCAATGATTTCTTTCTTGAAAAGTAGAGTTATTTGAAATTGGAACCCTCTTTGTTAGAAAATCTTCCGAACTGAGAAAATAGCTTAATATTCTTTCCCTTTCTTAGGCTCCAAATGAAGTCTATGACATGCTTGCCCTATTACTGCTGATTTTGAACTCTGGTTGTTCTGTCATTACAAAGGTCATTTCGAATGTCATTAGGTTTCTGTTTTTACTTTTAATAAATACGCCAAAGAGATAATCACGGCCGATTTTTTGATTAGTCGAAGGTGATAAAAACACATAATGGGTTCCCGCTAAAAATGTGGAAACGTTGACATCATGGGACAGTGATTTGAATCCGAGGGAATCTGTTAAGTACACATACGTCAATCAAATTTCTAGTCACCCTGCGACGAATGAGAACAAGAAGGAGAAGGAGGTTCCGAATGAAAGCAGATTTCAGAAGGATCCGAAAATTAAACCAATGGTGAGCCAGGTGAGAAAACCGTCAGCTTCCTCGAAGAACGTTAGAAAGTGGACTGAAAATAGTAAGACGAAGAATACAAATAAACTGCCACATTTCCAGAAAGAGGAAATGAAAGAAAGCGACAACTTGGACTATTTCTGCAAGATTTGTTAAATCGACAAAAGTATGAAAAATGTTTCGCTTTTCTGTCATCCGAATCTAATGCCTTTGAACATGATCGAAGGAAAGTGCAGTACCTTCGGACGGTGGTAATGGAGATAAAAGCTGTACTCAAGAGTCACTGGTTAGCTGCTCATGTCTAATAGAGATTCGAATATATAGAAGAAGACGACCGGAGCTCCATCAATCACTTGTATACGCACTGGAAAAATAACAAATTGTGAAAAAGAATGGGCAAACAAGAGAGAGAGAGGGAGAGAGGAGGGTGGATGAGTGGGTGGGAAGGGATGTTCTAGCGAATCTGATGGAGAGGTTTTAAAGGGAAATCAATTGATAATAGGGGGGATGTCAAGTGAAAATATCATCGCGGATAATTATTCAATATTTTTTGACAAAATCATTCTTTTAACTTATATTTTCCTATAGTTATTATTGAAACATTAACAAACTTAAAAATTGCCTTAAAATGAGTTGCAATATACTGCACCTAGTTCAAACTGAAATGGAGAAAATTTTCGATATAGTAACGGCAGCTTGTGTTGATTCATCTTTCTGGGTGGCATATCGGTTTATCGTTATTAAAAGGCTAATTAGAAATTTATTTTCAAGACCTCAACTGTCGAATTGCATTGATTTCATGAACAGGGATTTGAATTCTTTTGTGATATCGCATTCATATTTTCACAATTTGGCACTTATTCACATGATGCAGGGAGAAGAAAATCAATGTCTGAATTAGTGCAGTGGAGGAAGGTAAAGCGGTCTTTTTCATGGCTGGAGAGGGTTGGGATGGCAAAAGTTAGAATTTACACTTTCGAAATAGGCCATTTGTCTCAATATTCTGACAATTCTATTTTCCTAATCGCTTTGCAAATAATCATGCTTTAAATTGGAGAGCGTTCTAATGGCATAAAACATTAAATTAGGTTTACCCTAACTGTGGGAGGAAGGGTGGGAGAGGGCGGGGCAACCTATACGTCTGATTCATTAACGTTTAATTAGTTGTGTGAAATTAGCCCAAAAGTTATTACTTTTATGCACCCTTACAAACAATTAACCTTTATATAGATATGACATCACAGTGTGAATTTTAATAATCAAGAAAGAAGTCGAGCAATGATAAACATTCTGCAATACTACAAAATATTAAGCAGAATAAAATTAGCGCACGAAAAGCAGAAAACTGAAATATTCCAGAAAGCAATTTAACGTGGTGAACACAAGTGCAAAGATCAATGAAAATTTGGCTTAGACAAAAGACACGCTAATTGATTTGTTATAAATGCTCAAGTGTTGTCCATGGTTTAAAACCATGCTTCTGAATTAATGAAGGGACCAGTGAGATATAGGAGAAGCTGCTGATTAAAAGGCGTTCTTAAAGGCAATGCCCAAACTTGCAATATCATCCTCCGTAGAGATTTTCAAAGAATTTTAGTGATTTTATATCACGATATTAATTTGATCCATGATGGATAAACAACGTTGTTCTCTATTTCACAAATTACAGACACAGCTGCTGGAGGTAACGAATGATTGAAAATAAGCAATCCTGAATTAATTCTTGTAAACTGATTACCTCATTGCAAATGTTGCGCAAGCGGGAGTACAGATGGGTGTATTTTGGCAAAACTTTTCTTAATCTGTCCAGATTAGAAATCAGCCTTAAAATGGCTTTAAAAATGATTAAAATAACAATCGATTAGACAGAATTCGAGTGAGTTTTAGGGTACTACTCAGTTCAATAGTTGCCTAGTGACTGGATTATTCAAAGTGCTCCATGCCTGCGTGCAAAGCATCAAATACGCTCGTGTATTTAGCAATAGGATTACCTATAGTGTACTGAAAAAGACACCATCGGCCTCTCTCAAATTGTCTTTCATGCGTCTCGAATTAAATATAGCCAGAATTATCAAATCTCCTTTATCTGATGCTTTCAGTTGCCCAATTCTTAAAATATCTAACTGAAAAATTGTGCACACTTGCTTTCGATCAGATATGCCGGTTCATATCCCTTTTGCAGTGCACCAGTGGTGTGTGTTATGGGGCTCTTGTGCTTTGAGGCACTAAAGCATTCGAATTGCAAACTCACCCCATCCTGAAAATATGCAATTTAAATAATCTCAAATTAAAATCGTAACATTTTATTTAAAATTTCCAGGGGCATATTAGATAATTCTTAAAACTTTTCTATTATGTCTAATATGACGTTTACTAATCCACAAAATTCTCTTGGAAGCATTATGCGATCACACCAGAATCACCAATTTGTAGCGGATTAGGTACCTGAATAAGTCTTGGCCATTCTCAGGAACCTCTATGGCAGATTCACCTAGTTAGAAATTAGAAGAAATATTTAGGAGCCAGTGTGAGTGCATTTGTTAGGCAGATGGATGCGAAGTAATCAAGTCAAAGCTTTCTCGGAAGAGAGATGAACCGAATGATCTGAATGTTTCAATCCGGAAGAAAAACAAATGCTCCTTTTTATGACAATCTGTTTGAGAAGTAAATCAGTCAAAACTCAGCTTTGGTGAAGGCTTAGTAGATATCCACCTTGATCTGTTACTAATTCGTGCGAAAGATGAAAATATGAGTTAAAACCTTTCCACTAGATTTATGAATTCATAATTCATCAAGACTTGAAGAAGCGAGGTCTACCTTTCCACATATTTTTCCATTAATTTCACCATTTTCTTGAAATATGCATAAAATTTGGAATGCTTTTCAAGGAAAATCAAATAGAAGCAGGTTGTTTAATCTTTCCTTGTTTGACATTTTTAATTCACATTTTTCAAGCTTTCTTTCACATTTATTACTAAACCAAACGAATCATCAAATGTCAGATAGCATAAACCCTAAATCAGTAGAGGCGTATATAGTAATCAATATCCCGAGATTATGCGTGGAGAAATGAATGAAAAAAGAGATCTATTTTAGGCAAAATAGTTTCAAATTACACTTGAAATGACAATACTCGCTGAAGAATTCGCTTCAATTAATTATTAACAGGGCAAATCAATGCGTGGAGTGCATAATGCTATCTTGGCTGAACGTAGAATTCTCATACACACTAGAACATTCTGGAACGGACGTGTGTGGTCTTTTGAGTGTAGATACTTGAAGATCCCATATCGAGACCTTTATAGACCAGCTCCTCAATGATGCTAAGGATGTCTTACAAAAGCAGATTTACAGAGATAGATAATGGGATTCCCTTAGGTAATAATGTAGCCAATCATCAAAGATACAGATTTTCCATTTGGACTACATTGAGAGAGCACAAGCTCCAGTACTACAGAGATCGTCCGTATCGCCTTGTGAACGTTTGCACGAATTCCATCGCCGCCTACTAAACTGCATACCATCAAGCATAAAAAGCAACCGTCTAGCTAACCAGAGACAACGCTCGAGAGGAGGTAAAATGGATTAGATATTTGCAGTCAATGATAAGCCAAAGTTCAGCTTGGAACCGACGAAGAAAGAAGAAACTTCGGATGCATGGAAATCTCAATCCGGAAAACAAGCAGCCGAATCGTTTCCAACTGAAATCAACTATTCACTGTGAACGCTAATTACTCCCACTTCGCTTTGTCCTCCTTGTTGCTAGCTCTAATACCTTTAACTCTTATAGTCCAGTCATTGACCTCAGATACTGTTAATCTTACCGTCCTAAAACCTCCCACGTCTTTCTTTCCCCCTCCCAACTAACGGATGATGTACAATTATCGACCTCTAGAGGGGGATCTATGTGACCTACGCAACCCGCACACGAGAAAATGCGCACTCGAACATTCTGGAGTGTGCGGTCGTACGTGCAGAGCACCGCTCAGATATTTTGCTATTAATGTTCACTCAAAATATGCTAGAATTATTTGATAACTACTAAGGTTTCTCGATTTCATAAGTTGTCATAAACGTTTCACTTGTAGCACGTCTTCTTTCTCTCTATCATCGCGATAGCCTTACCGACTAGGAAGATCTTCCATATAGTTTTAGTATCTTAAATCTCCCCATCTTGTAAGTAACGTGTATTTTTAAATGTAATTTCTATAGTTATAATTTATGATAAGTTTACGAATTGGACCAAATTTGAAATTCTTCAATAGAGCGTCACACCACTTCGATGATTCTTTAAATTATGAAGAAATTATGGAAGACATCAATACATATGCAAACTTCAAGCCTTTCGTATAAGTTTCCTTGATTACGAATTAACTGCGGGTTTAGATTGGTATCGACATTCTTTTTCTTCTGTGATTCAGAGAAGTTTACCTCAATGAACGCTTAATCCCAATACTACGGAGTCTCTCTATCCAATGCAAACAGCCTGAATTGCACGCACTTGGACCATATCAGGAAAGTTTGTTAATGTTTCAATAATAACTATAGGAAAATATAAGTTAAAAGAATGATTTTGTCAAAAAATATTGAATAATTATCCGCGATGATATTTTCACTTGACATCCCCCCTATTATCAATTGATTTCCCTTTAAAACCTCTCCATCAGATTCGCTAGAACATCCCTTCCCACCCACTCATCCACCCTCCTCTCTCCCTCTCTCTCTCTTGTTTGCCCATTCTTTTTCACAATTTGTTATTTTTCCAGTGCGTATACAAGTGATTGATGGAGCTCCGGTCGTCTTCTTCTATATATTCGAATCTCTATTAGACATGAGCAGCTAACCAGTGACTCTTGAGTACAGCTTTTATCTCCATTACCACCGTCCGAAGGTACTGCACTTTCCTTCGATCATGTTCAAAGGCATTAGATTCGGATGACAGAAAAGCGAAACATTTTTCATACTTTTGTCGATTTAACAAATCTTGCAGAAATAGTCCAAGTTGTCGCTTTCTTTCATTTCCTCTTTCTGGAAATGTGGCAGTTTATTTGTATTCTTCGTCTTACTATTTTCAGTCCACTTTCTAACGTTCTTCGAGGAAGCTGACGGTTTTCTCACCTGGCTCACCATTGGTTTAATTTTCGGATCCTTCTGAAATCTGCTTTCATTCGGAACCTCCTTCTCCTTCTTGTTCTCATTCGTCGCAGGGTGACTAGAAATTTGATTGACGTATGTGTACTTAACAGATTCCCTCGGATTCAAATCACTGTCCCATGATGTCAACGTTTCCACATTTTTAGCGGGAACCCATTATGTGTTTTTATCACCTTCGACTAATCAAAAAATCGGCCGTGATTATCTCTTTGGCGTATTTATTAGAAGTAAAAACAGAAACCTAATGACATTCGAAATGACCTTTGTAATGACAGAACAACCAGAGTTCAAAATCAGCAGTAATATGGCAAGCATGTCATAGACTTCATTTGGAGCCTAAGAAAGGGAAAGAATATTAAGCTATTTTCTCAGTTCGGAAGATTTTCTAACAAAGAGGGTTCCAATTTCAAATAACTCTACTTTTCAAGAAAGAAATCATTGAATTTTATTTTCTGCCCTATTCACGAATGCAAGGAACATTTTTAATACGAATGCTGACTGGTCTCTTTGAAGTAATTAGTTTCAGATTGACCATCTACCATTCCACTAAAAATCCTGATTTGGTGGATTTATATGAACTGAAAGATAAATATCTCCAAATATTACCCCATCAATTAAAAATATTTAACAATCTCATTTCCATAATACAAAATGTTGCCTCCAATTTGTGACGCCTTTGCAAATTTCCATCTTAATATCAATTCGGACAGAGCTGATGCTTAGAAATTTTTCCCAATACCATATTTAAAGCGCCAAAGGCCGCTCACATTGAACACTTTCAACACTAGCTGCGAAGTTTTGGATGTTCACACTTTTTTCATTTGCAATACTCCGTACTTGCTACTTTTAACTTAAATATAATAACAATTTACTCTTCCGTATTCACTGGCGACCTCTTTTATCTAATCCACCCAGTACTATCTTAAGAAAATAGTAAAAAATCATGAGAGAGCATCCGAAAAAGTATGTTATTTTTCTATCTTTATATCCAAGTAATTTATGTCTAAGCGTTTTAGATTATCGGGCTTTTTATGCTTCCTTAATGCATTGATTCACATTACTGTTAGTGATGACTACTACTAGGAGAGTGTTCAGAAACAATCGTTCTTTCAATATTTGACTCTGTGCATATGAGGGATCTAAAGTACCTGATGTGGTACCGGATTGAGATGGCTGACGGCTTGGATAGTTCGTAGAATGTGTTTGCTGCGTTTGGCTGTCATTACGTGCATTGAGAGAGTTCCTCTGTAGAGTAGAGCAGACGAGGAATTTAGTTGAGTTCATTTTGTATTGCACCGGGTGGCGGTGAATAGAGAACACCAGGAATAGCAACATTGTGGAATTCAATAGTTCACAGCGAACAATGAAAGTATTTACCATGCACTTCGATTCACAATTCAACACGTTACACCACTTCACTTCTACCTTGACCACACTGTAAAAGTTCTCCTCAAACTTATCAAGCAAGATGGGAAACTTAATTTTCCATTAATTTATTAATTTAAAGCATTTTCCAACAAGCGCGTGAAAGATAGTTATGAGGCATTCAGAAATTATGAACAAACCTGCTGATGGGAAGCTCTTCGAGACTCTTCGAAGGAAATACGAGAATGGAGAATGGCCAGAGTGCCGATCCACACTCGCCAACCACCAGATTTAAAGCGAAGGGTGTTGAAGAGCAAACGACAGAGAATTTCCATCATCGTCGACATCGCGTAACTAACCTGTTCATTCTGAGAGAATAGAGAGGCAAGTCCAATCACTCAGTCCTACCACACCGACGTCTGTAACACCGATCTAAAATTAATGAAGAAACGGGATAAAATTTTCTTGCAAACGACTGTTGAGATAGACTCAGTTACCCTTCAATCAGTCAAAAACGGAAATTTCATAAAACAAATGCGTAATTGTAATTCTCGTTCACCTTGCCCTAGAGTGGGCCCTTTCTTTCAAATACAAAAGCTTCATCTAACTGTAATATGTGCTAATGGAGTGAGTCCAAGGCCTATCAATGAATATTCAAAGTTTGGAGCGTGTATGGAAATTTCTTTTTGGAATGGGTGTTGGAGTAAGACTCTAAAAGATCACCCAGGGAGAAGACGTGCCAAGAGACAACTTCCCACTTTAGTGGAAAGTGCCTGAAAAGATTGGACGAATTCGAAGTAAAAAACGCCCAATTTTTATTCCGTTTGAGAAGTTTACCATGAATAAATCGAAAGAATAGTTTCCATGAAGACTTCGGGCGAAAATGAAACGGCGAAAATGGAATAATTAACGAGGCCTTATATTTTTGCTCAAAATAAAAATTATATCAGTTTTAGAAAAATTATGAATTCCTCCATTCGATGTTATAAGAAAGTTGGGGAGCAGAAGACGATTAAATTAATTAAAGTCATTGTCAGAAATTAAGATAACCCTCAATTATCCTTAAACACAATAGAAAGTCGAGTCAAGTAGAGATTACGGTAATTTGGCTAATTGCCAAATCGGATCAAATGCGCAAGAAGCATTACAACTCTACAAAGGAGATATTTAGCGCATAAATGATTCACGTCACCGTCAAGAAGCTCGCAGAAAGTAATTGAAACTTCAGGCATGAGATAGACAACTTGGTGGGGGTGTATATTGAATACAACGCTACCTAACTACTTCAACCCAAATTAATTCGATAATGCCCAGCTTTTATAGAGGGAGCGGCACCATTGCGAATCTCTGGTAACCACGGATACCCTTATTATTGACTTGACTTAATCAATGCGGTTCAAGATTCCATTTACTCTTTGTGTACCGATAGACGCCAAACCCGTACATCATAAAGAAGAGTATCTTCGTTATCTACTTGCCAAATATCTGAGCTCCTTTAATCAAATCTCACACAATTGTTTAAATATATTCATTAGCGTACGTTACTGCCTCAAAGCAAACATTATCTAATTTGAAGGGTTATACAATTTTGACACATTCTACAGACAGCTTTACATGCTTTGTGGCGGAGAGTATATAAATAAAATGTTACTAAACTTTAGCAATCTTCTCTAGTAAGATTGTTTTATCTACAGCAAAGTTAATAACAAAGATAATCACAAATTATCGTAAGATGCTTTAATCTTTTCACTAAATCATAAGTCATTTGTGATTTCTGATAATGAGTTCCTGATACCCCAAAACTAAACCATACGGAGGCTTTTATATATATATATATATAAGTATATATACTTGGCCCTAGTTACATGACATAATATTATAATAAGTTAGATGGGTTATGTCGGGAGCACTAATGTAGAACTAAATGTTCCAATGCTAATAACATTGACCGAACCCAAGTGGATATCTCACTAATATAATAATTCAGCATAGAAGCCAATAGCTCAACGCAGAGCACAATCCACATTATAGAAAATACGTGTGCATAAAGGAGAGTGAAACTCTAGTGGTATCGGGTTGAACAAATAGGCGTTATTGCTAGTCATCCCCAATCAGTTAACAAATAAGAAAGAATTTGCCCGTTTACTCATAGTAGAAACGATTGTTACTTACACTATCATTGCCCTTTATGATATTGAAAGATGACTGTTACCATGACTGTTTGCATTCGTTCTCCTGCTTCATATATGCCGGTCCATAGCCCTGGAGGTGGAATAGTGCATGTGCTTTAGTAATGCACCAGTGGTGTGTTATGGGACTCAGGTGCTTTGAGGCGTAAGACGTTTGAATGATGGTAGCGCTAGCGGCTCACTCCAATGCTAATGAGTTAAGAGAGGAACCTTGTATAAAGCAACTTCACATAAATGCTCACTGAAGTTCACAAATTAAAAAAATTAATGCACTAAATCATTAGAATTGTACATTCACTCCACGCAAAAAATATGCAATTTGAAGAACGTCAAATTAAAATCACAGAATTTTATTTACAAAAGATACCAGGTGTCATGCTAGACAATTACACGTTATCCTTTAAACTTTTTGATAATGTCTAGCACGACATTTACAAAGTGTAAAAGCCTTTCAAATAACCAATAAAAATAAAATTTTTTTTCAAATTCGTGTATTCTCTTTGTTCCTTTTGTTCCGGCTACCTATTTTCCAAACTCGCTTGCACTCAATTATGTAAAATTCTATGACGTAGTAGCTATCACCTAGAATGGCCTTTAAAATTTTCATAAAAGTATTAATAAGTTTTATTAGAGATTATATTATTCTCCATACCTTATAAAAGTTTTGAAATAATTGTGCGTTCATTTGGTCTAAAAAAATATAATAACATGAAATGCATATGCTATCAATGAGGCAAAAGCAAGTTAGAGAAGCAATGCAATTTGTACTCTTTTTCATTTAAAAAAGAAGCGTCGAAATAAGATTTGTCCAGGGCCTCTAGAGGAAATTCTAAGAGGCTTAAGTGATGTCCAAAACCTCCAAGATGTCGTCTAAAATCTACAAAGAAATATAATACTATGAAATGCATATGCTATCAGTGAGGCAAAAGCAAGTTAGAGAAGCAGTGCAATCTAAAGAATTTCAAATTATAGCCATAAAAATTTTACTTAAAAAATACCAATTGGATCAAATTCAAATCATGCTAAGTTTAAATAACACCTTTTATTTCTAAGATTCGCGAGGCTAAACAGTAAGTTTGCAATATTTCAAGTTGATAAATAACTTTGCTTACAACAGATGACTGAGACAAATAACTTGAATGACGAGTTGGAAAGGACACCGGAATGTCTTTCAACCTCATTCGTCAATCCATCAAGAAAAAAACATTGCAAAATTTCTAAAACGTAAGCCAAGATTACTATTCTCTTTCCTCAATTCCCCATCAAATTCTCACTTTTAAACATAAATATAGCCTCCACTGATATTTACAATTCGCGTTTTGAAGACAATATGCAGACACTGGAAGAAAATTCGAATCGATTACGAGCTTTTGATGCAGCAGAGAGACCAGTGGATAATAGTTGCTGCCAAACAACCAATGATGAGAATGCGCCTTCATCAGCTCAATTCTTGTCAACAGTGGGACTGAATGCATCCTATCAAACGCACATTGGGGGAAAACGATTCAGCTGTGATATATGTGAAAAGACTTTTACGCAGAAAGGTAATTTGGTTATACATAAACGGAAGCATACTAGTGAAAGACCATACAGTTGTGAAGAATGTGATAAAGGATTTGTGCGAAAATTAGATTCGACTGCACACTTACGTATGCATACTGGAGAAAAACCATTTATATGAAATATATGTAAAAGACGTTTATCTCAAAAATCTGCTCTAAATAGACACGAACGGATCCACACTGGTGAAAAATCATTCATATGCAATATGCGAAAATCAGATTTGACTGAACGCAGCCATAAAAATTTTACTTAAAAGATGCCAACTTACGTGCAAGTTGCTACGAAGTAAAATGTTAAATTTATGGCATATTTTCAAAGTGAAATCAAATTACTGAACATTAGCAGACCATCGAGTGTAAATTTTCGATGATTTGCCGATTCTGAATGATTAATGTTCATAGATTTTAATTTCACCTTGAAAATATGCCATATATCTAAAATTCCATGCCATACTAGTTATTACTAGTTATTAAAATTTCCATAAAAGCCTTAATAAGTTTTATTAGAGAATAAAATACTCTCCAAAACTTATAAACGCTTTGAAATATTTCCGCGTTCATTTGAGCTCAAAAAACGACTGTCGAGATAGACTCAGTTACCCTTCAATCAGTCGCTAACGGAAATTTCATAAAATAAATGCGCAATTGTAATTCTCGTTCTCACAGAGGGAAGAAATATCAAAATCATAACAAGTCGAGAGGGGTAACAGAAGAGTGGGTCAACGATGTAAGAGAGAGACAGACACAAAGGTAGAGAAAAAGGTAAGGTGAGTACTGTGGAAGTGGTCGAATATGACATACAGTCGAGTCACGGTGGTTTGAAGTCAACTGCTGATTTAGAGACTTTTTTGCCTTACGAATATATGTTGCCCAGTGTGCAGCACGTGGAGCTAAGTCTATCGCGCACCACATATTAGGGGAATTTCACTTCTTTTAACTGCTCAGCCATTTTCTATGAATAAAAATCGTCGTTTCTGCTTTACTTCGAGCAATAATAGTGTTAATTGGTCTAATTGAATAATTTTGATGTATTCGGACAGAACTAAGAAACTTCATCTCTAGTGTATTACGTTATCGACTATTGGATTTCTGCCCTCTCACTTGCATATTTAAAACCACCAGTGAAGAAACCATCACTGCAGTTATTGGCTAACCGGACAGCCAATCATTTGCTACATACGCGATACCATAGTAGTAGATTTGCTTTCTCAGCATCAAGCCGTTATTTGAACCACAACTAGCTATTATTCAACCGTACTATTCCAACACTTCTGTCTTATCTTCAGTTACTTTGATGAGTTTTATTAAAGCTTAATACCGAATTCAACATTCTACTTCCATGAAAGTTAATCTGACCGTATATTACCGAGACTTAAAGGTTTTTTAATTAGAACGCTGCACAATTGCAAGAAGAGTGAAATGAACTTGTCAGCTTCTGGAACTGTAAATTATATAGTCTATTATTTGCTGACAAGTATCAAAATTTCCGTTTTCTAAAATGGTTAATCAGTAGCTTTAATTTCAAATGGTAGTATAGGTCTGTCATGAAACGGTGTTGTGAATCTTCATGTGTAAATTTACACAAAGTATTTATATTCCTATGCCCTTTGTTAATCCAGCTAATGAAGAATGGAAGCCAAGTTTGACAGAGACACCTATGGCAGCCTACGCTCTTATCAAAAGTACCTCATGCTGGACAAACGAGTTGAGTTGTTGAAGCGTGGGTGGTGCAAACGTGGACTTGGCTTGAAAGATATCAATACATATGCGAACTTCCAGGTTTTCGTGAACGCCTAACCCAAATACTACGAAGTCTCTCTATCCAATGCAAACAGCCTGAATTGCATGCACTTGGACCATATCAGGAAAGCGATGTTCACATTTCTCCGAAGTTTATCCCTGAAATTGTTATTTTACAACGTCAGGTTAGTTTAATTTGATAGTCTATTCTGAAGAATATGTATGGTTGTTATGCATTTTCTCACTTTATAGCTCGTGAAATTGATAGAATCTTTCGAGAACTATATGATCGGGGATGTTAAGACAGATTGATCTAGTGATAAAAGAGAGAAATAGTGAAGAAAGAAACCTTCCTCTTGATCTTTGGAAGAAGTAGGCATGTTTGACATGAATAACCAGTTATCTATTTAAAAAAATTATATCCAAGTATTTCTACAAACTAGGTCATGAAAGAATCGCTGACTGTTCCAAGACCCGCACTGATAGATGAGTTTCTTGAAAATCTGAAGAGTGGAGCTCGCAAGGATACGGAATGGAAAGCGATCACTGTTTTTACGGATTATCTCGACGAAGTTATTCGAAACATTGCAGGTAACGTGATGAGAATGCAGAGAGAGGCTTACAAACAGTAAAAGAATTTACGTGCAATCTTTGTTGCTAATTATAATGAGTTTTGACTCTTATATATGATTACATTTACCTGCTAACATAATTCACTTTCACCTTTAATTTAAATGCATTTGGTATTCTTCGTGATATATAATCTTCAATTTTGAAAGCGTCCGAGTTTTTACAGTGATATTCACAATGTATAAAATCAAATACTATCGATATCTGGAATAAATATATGAAGTAACTATTGGTGTTCATTAGGAAAATATGCAGTTTGCAAGGTCAAATGCATCATTTAAGATTATTCCAGTGAATCAGAATAATTCTAAGTTAAATAGTTCCTTTTTATAATCATTTTTATGGTCCAAACATGGAACGATTTGGAATGACTTTAAACATTTCTCACATTCAAAAATTCTATTCAATGTTGCGTTTTAATAACATTTACAGTGCTAAAATGGATTTTACCGTGAAGCAACAAGGTGAGCATTTTGATCGTGCTAAAATCAACTTGCCGTCTTTCCGTGACATTCAAATTTTCTAATCACAAAGATATTGAGACTACTTGGTTCATATTTATTTATGAAAACAGGAAATTGTCTATTTGGGGAGACTCGTGTCATTTGGATAATGCAATTGAAGGACTTGTAAAGAAGATAGAATCTTCACCCACATTGTGACTTGTCATTTTGGAAAATTAGACGTGTTGAGTTTACGAAGGTGTCAAATTTCATAATTGCGATAATCAAATTTTGGGATAACTAGATTTGGGAATTTTATTGACAAAGAAGACAATCGTCAAATTCGATTGGTTTTGAATTTATTTTAACCTAATTTTGTTAAATTCAATTTAAAGCATTTTGGTGGAATTTAAAGGAATTTAGAGCAAGTTAATAGAATGTATAATTTCGGACCTGATCCCGGTTTACGGAGCCGAGCGAACTTCAATCCGGGATACATCGATACCTTTTTTCTCCAGCCGGAAATGGGGTCCCAACTAAGTGGTGTTCCAAACAGAGAATGATGATTCAGCATGCTATCGCCGCTCCACCACTCAATGTCACCTCATTAGTCACCATAATTGTACACATTGGGGTCCTGAGAATCTACACGTCACTGTCCACCGTCATGTCAATGTACCTGGAATTACAGTGCGGTACGGTTTATCATCAAGAGGATTAATTGGACCGTTCTTTTTTGATGGCACTCTAACCGGACCCATTTACATGAACCTTCCCTTTGAAATTCGTTGCTAAATTGCCTTTGCACTTCAGCTGCGTTTTCACACTTCCAGCAATACTTTAAAATAAATTTCCTTTCTTCAGAGTCAAATCTGATTGTCATTCTTGTGTTGAGGGGTTGAATCTACAAAATACACTAACAGTCAAGTTATGGACCATTTACAATGTCGTAAAATGTAATAAAAAGTAATAAAATGATATGTGTAAATATCTTTTATGCATTTGAAATTTGGAAATATTAATAAACTTTATGTTTGCAAATGTTTTCAGCGTGAATGTATTTTTTGGGACACCCTGTACATACATACACGCTCGCGTACAGAACAACACAGCCTCCAAAAATGCTTACTTTTGAGGAAACATGTGAAATTCCACTTCGTGTCTAAATGTGCTTTTAAACCAATGTTATGTACCATTGGTCGATTTTCAATCTCCCCCTCCACCACCACCATAATCCACTCTCCGCTAACTTGTCCGTTTCTGCAAATCGGGTTTCCATGTTAAAACATCTCAGACGCTAAGTACAATCACAGAATGCTATGCATTTCCGAATTTTTGCAAGGCAGAGTCATAGGAAATACTTAAATACATTGGTAAGTAAATATTCCTTCTATCTCATGCAATTTAGATGTGAAAAATGACTAGGGGAAGACAAAGAATGAGGGAGCAAGCGAGAGATATAGAGGGACTGAAGCTTTGGTAGTAGGGAAAGCGGAGTTTACACTTACAAACGCAAATATGAAGAGCTAAACTCCGATGTCACGCGCAGCAGCAAAGTGAGTACAACTCTTAATGTTCTTCTTTTCAAGCACGATTTGCCGACACTGCGCCTCCTATTATCCTTCCTCTTCCCTCCTCCTTCAACTCTGTTTCATTCATTCAAACAACAAGCAATCCCTCATGTAGCACTTCCGCTCCTACCAAGTTAATATTTATCCATTTCTTCTGCGAAGGTTTACAGCTTTAAAGGAATCATGCAATCAAATAACGCGGAGAATTAAAACTATCAGTCCAAACTTCGGGCTTTAAATTCTAACCGCTTTTGAGTAGAATTCGGCTGGCCTCAAATGATGTCAATTAATATCTCTTGGTAGTCAAATAATCAAAGGCTACCTAACATTTCTTAAGCGGAAATCAGGAATTAGCACCTGGTAATAAACCTATGTGTAGGGTTTTTCTCCGGTGTACATTCTTCCATGCTGTTGAACGTGGCTGATTTGAGTGAATTTACGCTCGCAGTAGCGACAGACGTAGGGTATGCTGCCGCTATGAATTCGACGATGTTGGAACAAAAGGGTGCAAGTTGAAAATTGACGTCCACATTGATCACAACGATAGGGTCTTGGTTTCTGTTTACGAGTAGTAGAGTTGTGTATTGAGAGGTCTTGACTCGAAAAGCGCACCTAAAATTAAAAAATTAATGCTTTATTACATACACAGGTCAAATTTTCATTGATGCATTCAGTATTCACATTTTAAATTTTGATTGATCACAATCAAACTTTCTCCGTTGCCTGGTTTTAAATTTGGGGATATTTTAAAGGAGCGACATCAATGTACTTTCGAGATTCAACTTTGGAGGGCTTTTCAAAATATCTATATAACTGAATGCACTTTTAAGATTGGGGCAATGCATATCAGTAAAGTCGACCAATCGAAAATCAGCTTGAAAAAGCGTGCTAATGAAAGAATATAGATCTTCAAGAGAGGGGACATGAAATGTGCATTCCATCACTCAAATGTCTTGCTCAAACCCCTCCAACTGTCAAGAGCCATGAAAGAATGCGGAAAAAAGCACCGTACAGTTTATGACTATGTGCATTTCGACTTGGAGCATGCAGCAAGCATCAAGCATCTCAGTAGCAACTAAATTCTTTAAGCCTGCACAGAAGTTTCTTTATTTAATCTAATATATTGAATAGTAAAAAAAACCTTTATTAAAGTTCCATTACAGTCAAGGTCTATAGCTTGTTTATAGATTCGAATACAGATTGGGAGGACATGAGTCAAATGAAAATATCCAGCTCAATCTTGAGGATATTGATTCTGATGTTTGTATCCTCTTCCACTGGGTGGCATGCACTTTTTCACTGGCAGTTGGAGAAAAATCCCTTTCTCATAAAAAATTACCAATTGATTCAATTTCCAAAGAGGAGCATACAAAATACTGCTCATCACACAACGGATAGAATAAATGGGGTGATTATGGTCTCTTTATTAAACTAGGTTGAATGAGAAAAGAGTATTTTGGTAATCGATATCACGTAGTGTTAATTAGATTTTTTGTTGATGTGAGAGACAACTAATAATAACAAATACTTTAACCCACGAATACAATGCAGAAGAGGGAGGGAGGGAGGGGAGGGGAGGGAGAGTCGAGTTCATCCCAAGAAGACAAGGCAGACTCGACGCTAGCCGGCTCGAGAAAGGTGGCTGGACAGAAGCATGTGACAATTCAGGTTCACTTACATATACTATTATGAAACTCCAGATTTTAGAGCAGAAATGAAGGGGGCTATTTAAAATAGGTTCAATATTTTCTTCCATTTACTGAGGTGCTTAGCTGATGAATAAGCGAAAATGAACCAATGGAGAAGACTATTTTAGCATACCGAAGGGAAATGACAAATACAGGAAGGAGGAGAGAAGGGGAAGATGAAAGCGTGTGGCATCTGAATATCCTGTTCAAAAGACCCTGTACTTGAAGAGAAGAGACCCAACGATGGAACGTCCGTTCATTAAATTGATAATTAACAAAAGCAAACTCTTTAGCAAGATCAATAGAGTGAGAGGAAAAACCAAACAGTACGCCTTTCATATTGCAGATTTTCCCGCGTTAATGCAAGCCTTGATTACCAGGCAACAGCAGAGCAGATAGGTAGTTGAGCGATTGAGTACTTGAGTGACTGGATGAACCAACCAAGACTTTGGCTCTAATGGGTGAAATAAATGCGTACGTGGTAGTCGCAGCAGTATTGGCAGAAGTGCCAACACCTCACACATGATCGTCATCGCCGTTGTCGTGGAGCAATTAGCTAACCCTAACCTCAGATTCTAACCCTAGATTATTTTCTGCAGGTTCTATCCTAACTATAATAAACTCTTGGATCGTTTGATTGAAGACCACATCGGAATTGTAGGGCTGTTCGTTCAGAAGCACTTGGTCTAAAAAAATATGATACCATAAAATGGACCTGTTATTAATGGGGCATAAGCAAGTTATAGAAGCAACAGTTGGGTTTGGAAGATATATGTGAGATAATATAATACACTAACTTTACTAAATTTCGCATTTTGAATTGAAACCTCCTTAAGCACATCTAATGAATCTCCTTCACTTGAATAAATTGTAGAAATTGGCAGCATCTTTCTCAGCAGTACTGAGATATTTTGTACTTTAAACTTAAAAAAATGATTTCTATGGTTGGGCATTTTAGTGTTACACTAGGTGCTGACTTGGCTTCTCATTAATCGGAAGATATCCAAAACTCGATTTTGCTTGGATCTGAATGTTCAATTAGTCACTTCTTCTATGTTTGAAGTACCCAAGGTGGTGGTGTAAATGCATTACGAGCTCACTTTTACGGAAAGCTCGTATTTTGCCATTCCTTGCCCTTGTGGACCAGAATAAGCCATCGCGGCTTGTCATCTGTGTGTATTCCGATGAACATCTGTAATGCTTCCCTATTCCCCGAAGCGACTTATCGTGTTTCCGATTTATTGTGCTAACTTAGCGAAAGAATGCTTCGATATATTTAGACGCAAAAGTCGATCCTAATAGTATCTGGCCGGGTAGGTCTGCTGACTTATTTGAGGCATTCTCTTTGTGCATTCCGAAATTGTCTCTACTACCAATACACACCCCATCTCGTGAACTCTGACTTGGCAGACTCCTACGCATTGACCACATTCTGAGATTGAAAACCTATTTTTACCTCAAATTTTTTCTCATCCTTACTCCTTATTCCTTACTCTCACAATCTTGGCTTCTGTTTTAACAATTTTACATGTGTGTGATACAAATTTGATATGCATCTCTTCTTGGTTATATTGTTTTCTTTATAATTGAATAATTTCCTCATTTGTTCTCCATTTTCGTTCCTCTAGGGAGGGATAGCCGACAAGACGGTTGGCAATCCTCTTCACAATATCCAGTCTCCCCTTCAAAATGTCGATTTAAATAGGTTGCACAATGTTATATACAGGTATGGGGTGAGTAAACGGATCCTGGGATGTCACAAATATGAAGTTCTAAGCGGACAAACTTGTCACGTTTATTTTTTGGATGAGACGAGACAAGTGCAGTTTGTTGGCCTAGCAAGTGATCTACTTCCTATCCGTACTGATGGTCTCGAAATATCGTGACCTCCTTGATCCCGTCAACCTTTCGACCGTGTGTCAACGTGAGGCGGCTGTTACTGATCAATCACTCCAACTATCTGTTTCTTCTGCTGTCTGGCGTTTGGGCTCTTCCCCTTCTAGCAAAACCATTGCTAGTGTTAACTCACCTGAAGGTTAGTTTTCTTTCTTTTAATCATCTGAGAGATGCATTTGGACATAAATACAGGAGTGTGGAGATTAATTATGGTCAACCATTGTTTAAAGTGGTGAGGAATTGATAGGTAGTGTGGTGACATGCCTCAATCTGACATCTAAATTCACTCACTCAAAATTCTTCAAACAGGCTGGTCTCTGGATATAAAAATTCTTTCCACTTATATTTGTATATGCCTCCTTGATGATGTGTTGGCTGAAAGCACACATCTCCTATCCATGCACTGTCCTCTCAACTGGCTGGGACGTATAGGCCGAGTAGAAAGTTAGATTAGATCTTAATTACGGCCTTTTCTCTAATCTAAACTGCGAACATGACTAAATTTTACATAAATTTTCCTCTATATTTCATTCTTTTTTTTCTTCTCTGATGATTAAGAGCACACCCTGGGCAGTTTTAACAGTTCAATATGTCTTTGCGTTTATTAACAGGGTGGAAAGTTTAATCATTCGAATCGGCTCTTCTACTCGGTGGTAGTACCAACGTGAAAGAACTCATTCCTGAAATCTTCTACCTCCCCGAGATGTTTGAGAACATTAATGGATATGATTTGGGGACCTTGGACGATGGCACGAAGTTGGGAGATGTTGAATTACCCTCTTGGGCTTCTAGTCCTGAGGAATTTGTTCGAATTCATCGATAGGTTCGTTATTCTCTGCTTTCTTTATTTATAACATCCTTCCTTGACTTTGCATATTAGAAATCTCTTATTTCAGGTGGTGGAATCGGATCTAGCTTCGTACCAACTTCACCATTGGATTGAATTGATTTTCGGCTGCAAACAAAATGGACCCGAAGCGGTGAAAGCAGTCAATGTCTTCCCTTATCTCACTTAAGAGGGCAGTGTCAATTGGAATACGGTAAGATAAAGTTATCTTTATCCAAAACTATTTGACGATGTTATACAATGGTGCCTAATAACTTAAAAAAAGATTTATAAGTAATCGCCTATGCAAACTAATTTGCTGTTACGAGATACACCCTCCCCCTTCTCCCGCCTCCCCAAACCCCCCCCCTCCCCCTCCACTCAAGTTTTTCTTCCATTTTATTAAACTTTTCATGGATTTGAGCTGATAGGAAGAAGAGGATGTCTTTGAATAGACAAATTAAGATTAATTGAATAAATCAAAATAGAATTCGAGAGAACTTGCACCAATCTCACAATACGAATTATTCATGCAAGCTATCTAGTTGGTAATGCTCTCTCTCTCTCTCTATCGGAGAATATAAGTGCAATTCATATTTCCGTGCAATTCACAGCCATTCGGTTTAAATAGGTTTCGCAGCTATCAGTATGTACTCGGCCATAAAGCATCCATAAATAAGAATCGACTTTATAAGCAGCAATTTAACTGAGATTGGAGAGTGAAGTTCGGTGAAATATGTAATGCATCGTGGAAGACGCTAAGTGATATTTTATCCGCTTATCTAGCATTAAATATATCTGCTTTTGACGAGTATTTATCACAAGGAATACTACTTTCTCAACAAATTCATCATCGCTAAGTTGTAAATCAAGGCTTCCATTTTCACCATTGAAGTTTCTTTGCCGCTTTTCACCTCAGTTGTCAGTTAAAAACTTCCTCTTTTTGCTATGTTCCTCGGTCAATTTTGTTGCCGCAGTGACGCAAGCTTTCTTTTGAACATCTGACTGAAAGAAGTCCGAATCATCTATAGCTACTACCATTCCTTACTAACAGAGAACCTTCCCAGAGTGAACCAGTTCGTCGTATGTGGCATTTTGGAAGGATTTCAGCTTGTAGCCAGTGTGCTAGTGTTCACATTGGTCGAAACGAGTTGTTCTACGGTTAAGCTAATTGTGAGATTGCCTAGATTATTTAAGCATTTACCAAATGGTTCTGAATTGGAGTTACATGAGTACAAATGAATTCTGATCACCACATCTGCGTCAAATCCTCCTTCAATATCACATATTCAATTGTAACCTGATCGAAGATGAAATTCGTATAACTGAATTTCCGTACACCACTTTTGGGTACTCAAGTTTATCGTTTTTTCACAATAAACTCTCAATGTTGGATGTGCTTTGTAAATTGACATTCGCTTTCTTCTTCTGACATTAGAAAACTTCGATCTGATCCATGAGAAATGTGATTATAGGAAGCTGCAAGGCAATTCCAGTCTTCTTTCTTAACATTCCGTCCAGTTGTCACCAGTTTTCTTGAAAAATCACCAATAGAACTGAATTTTGTCTCCACACTCAGTAACTCCAATGTTTAAAGCTTCCCACCATTTCATATCCAAATAGGTATTAGTATCACAAAATTTAACTGATCATTATTTTTAATCGAATAGACTCAATTCAATGGACGCTCTACTAATTAGGTGACATATGCAGTTATGCACAAGGCTCTAGAGGGTCAGATCACCTGCTTCGGCCAAACACCGAGCCAACTCCTCACCACTTCTCACCCACCACGAGGTTCCGCATTGGCTGCTTGACCTCGTCTCTTCGTTCTCCCGACCTTCGTCTTACATCACGAGCTCCCCTCCTCGGTCTCTACTTCGTCTCTCACGCCAATTAGGTGGAACTTATTGGCGTATCTGCCAATTGTGTCTTTACTATGAACAAGTTGAATGGAGCCGCCGCCGCCGCTGCTGCTACTGCTGGTAGTGCAAATGCTGATTCCAATTCTAAAATAATGTGCTAGTGTTCATATTCGTTCACATACACTGTTTGAATTCATTTGATTGAAATTTTAATCCATAGTAGACTTGCCTCATCGCCAATATTTTGCCAATAGATTGTCAGTGTGTGTGTGTGTAGTTTAGATTCTCATTGCTTTCTGGTCGCTTAGTAAATACCTCCAATTAAGCCAAAATATGGAGTTTCTACAGTAAGTTAGGAAACCGCGTCTTTTCGATTTGTGTCTTGAATTTCATCGACTAATTTGTTTCGTTTACATATTTTAGAGGCCACTTGTCACAATAGTAAGTTTATTCTTCATATTTAAGTCATACAAGGCTGTTGATATCATTAGAATAACATAACTTTTTGTAAGTTCAAAGGTAACTTCTCCCATTGCGAAATCTCAAAATTTGGAGTTGACGGAAGCTTCGCTGGAGATGGATGCTGAAATGTCCCCAGAATAACCTATAACGCAACCTTCTGCACCATCATCGAACTTCCTAACCTCAGCCACCCTTCCAGTTAGTCTTCCAGAGAGTCATTTTATGCCTCTACTCACCCTCGATCCAACCTCTCCTGGTTAGTTACAGATAGAAATATAGATGGAAGTTTAAACCTCTAAGTGTCACTATCTCATGAGCAACAATCTGACTCTTCCATTAAATGCTACCGTTAAATTAGTCTTTTGAAAGTGGATGACATTTTTCTCCATCCTATCTCATTCTAGCGTCAAAGGTTATTAGAAACAGACGGTACGTGGGAGAGAATATGGATCCCTCAGTGCGTTTGAGCGCGAGCAATTTTGTGGTTACTGCTGACGGGAGAGCAATTGTCGCCTGTGGATACTGGGATTACTCGTTTCGTATATTCGCCGTCAGCTCTGGTTTGTCCAACGTCCTTTTCTAGAATCTTTCTTTTTTTCTTCATCTCTGTAGTCTTTTTAATTGGCCCATTCATGTCCTCATATACAGGTCAGTGCATGCAAAGTGTGGTTGGAGGTCATCAGGATGTGGTGACGTGTCTGGGCCACTCAGAGTCGAATGCAACTGGTCACTGCTATCTGACCTCAGGAGGACGAGATGATCTTGTCTGTTTGCGGATCCTGAATACCGAAACTCTCGCTCTCTTTTCTGACTCGAGTAAGTCAATACATCGCCTGCCAGTTTCCTCGAATAAATTGATGCATTGTTAAAATTCAAGGCATATTTGAAAGGACATTTGAACTTTTTCATTGATTAACGACCGATGAATATTATCTTTAGCCGGAGCTATTTCGATGCCTCACGTGACTCCATTCGGCCATCAAAATTTCCTCCAGTGCATCGCTATGTCCGCAGAACTCGGTCTCGTCTTCAGTGGGTCTGAAAGTTTGTTTCTACGGTTATGTTTTATTCTTGACTGGATGCAGTAATTCTCAAGCAGTCATTAATATTTGCTATCCTCAGGCGGAGTATGCCTTCTCTACACTACTCAAGGTGCCACAGACGACTGCAGACCGTCTACGTCCATGTAGTGTCTTAAATGGAGTCTCAGCAGCGGTCTTTGCAGCCGGATTCGGAGGTTCGCCAATGCGCGTGCTGGCTTCTCGTCACGGCTACGTAATCTTCCAGCTTGGAGCGGCGAAAATCGCTGTCTTCACACTCACTGCACTTCTTGCTGTCACCGATCTCTATCAACAGATGATCCTTCACATTTAAATCATCTCATTTCATTAGTTTAAAGTAACGCTTAAAATCAGATTAGCGCAAGTTTGCCTCCCATTCAAAGGTCTCGAGTCAAATTATCTCGGAAAAAATGACCAGTTCAAATAGGATTTTAGTAAGACTTGATTCAATGTCTTTGTCGCAATTTACTGTTACAAATCATAAATTTTGAAGTAGGGAGAGACGATTTCGCCTTTGTAATTTGTAAAATAACGATTCAGTATCTCCGAGTTTCTGTGGTCTTTTGTTCGTTATCGAAATGGTATTTCTAGTGTCAATCCTCCAGAAATTAGCTTTGGAATATCCTGGAATTAGAATAATTTTAATTTTCTTTACCATTCCCAATTACGAATGATTCCGCTTAGATTTTTTCATTTTTCAGAGTGGTATCTTGTCTCTTTGGGCGCTTTGTCTGTTTTAAGAATTGGATATTAGATGTCTCAAAATCAGTCTTTTCGACAGTTCTTCCCTCATGGTTGTCATATTGACCTACAAGGTGGCCCACGAATCTCTTGTGCTCGGAAATGAAACATTTTAGATGCTTAAAGAGACGATCCACAATTTTAGTGCATCTAATCAATTGTGCAAAAGTTGAAGACAATTAGTAATAACAGGCATAAAATTTGTAAAGTTAGTACTTTATTTATGCCGGTATCCAACGCTTCTAATTTTATCTCCCTCTCATTTTTGTGTGGGTTTGCTTATATGCAAAAGTTGCATTAAATGTGTTAAAAGACAAGATCCTATCATTGACTTATAGTTTGTCATTTCCTTCTACAGAACCGAGGTGGAAACGATACCAGTGTGAACCAAACACCAGAAAATCGAGCGTCCTCGTCTCCCTCCTCAAACACCTCTTCTCTAGTCGTATCGTCCAATCAGACTCGAGTAGCAACCGATTCTTTCGCCATAGATGAAGATTGAAGTTATGCAATCACGGCTCTTGCTGTGACGTGGTGTGCCAACTTCATCTGTGTCGGTGGTAATAATGGTTTAGTCTCAATCCTTCAGCTTCACTCCCTATGTTTGTTGCACTCTCTCCCAAGATATGAAGCTCCTATTACTTCTCTGCTGCTCAATTCTGATAAAAAGTATGTTTGTTTTATTTTTCAGACGTTTATTGAAGGAAATTGAGTGATAGTCAATTATCCTAGCAACCACCTTTCTACCTTTACGAACTTCAACACAATGTATCGAGAGAAGAAAGTACTTCTGGCTGAATAGTTTTATTGAATGCAAAGAGAAATTTTGGAAGATTGAGAGGGAGGGTGAGTGGATGATTACGAAAACGAAAGTATTAGCGCAATATAAGGTCTCTAGAAGGAAGTAATTTAGTTGGATTAGACGACAACAGATGCTTGACCAGTTAAGTATACCTGACTTAGTGAGTTAATGTCGTCGAGTTTTCTGTATTTGTTGCTATTCAGGTTCACTGGTCTTGAAGATTCACGAAGTTGCGGATGTCAAGCCGAATAATACTGCCTGATTGATCTACATTAGGAATTTTAAAAGCATATATTTTTATTATGAATTAAGATTTAGGAAATACAGAGAGTAGTTTGAATTTGGGGAAATTATCTCAAACGTGGTCACTGCAGGTACCGAAATTTCAAGCATGTATTACTTAGATTCGTTTCTTTTAGGTATATTGTATTTAGACTGCATAACGGAGGTCTGGTAGTTTTTAATGCAAATTTCAACTGTTGGAGGGAGAAAATTCCAAATAGAGAAAGTATTAAAGATGAAAGACCCAAGCTCCCTCTTCAAAAGCCAATTTCGCAAGCAGTTGCTAAAGAAAGAGAGCAAATGAAACCCAGCTCCAACTCTCTGAATCCTCTTACTGAGAAGGATGGTAGCAATGATACTACGGCTCATGTTGAGGTCGTTGAACAAGCTGAGATCAAATCTTCAAAGTTGGATGTTAATAAAATCAAGGAAGATGAAGCTGTCCCTGATATCTCCAATAAGAAGAAGTCCCCTTAGCCTGCTTTTCCTTTGTTTACTTGTCTCCTTTTAATTTGATGATGCGGTGCCACTTTTTTTCTTTCCTTTCTTCTTTTGTCTTGACTGTTGACTATGTGTTTTGTCGTATATATATATATCTTTTCAAACAACATTCCAATTTATCTAAGGTAATCCAATGACATTAACTGATTTTTGTTTCCCATTTTGTGGGTCTAAGGTAGGTTGAATCCCAAATTGCCAAGTTATTCACTTGCTAAATATCCAAAGTGCCATTTGTGTGAAGTCCTGAGTCAGCTGAACTGATCTAAATTGCAGATATTTGAGTTTGACTTACTCTTTGTCTTGCACTACTACTGAAATTAATCGAGTAGACGCGAAACATGTTGCATGAAATTTCTTGTGATTATATTAATACTAAAAGTTAGAAAATTAAATGGCTGAAAAGAATGAATTCTTTTAATTTAATTTTTATTTATTTTACATAGGTGTCATGACAGTAATTGAATTAAGTGACTGAAATTTTAAGGTTAAGAAGACCCATAAATCTCATATTTCTGCCCAAAATGTAGGTGTAAGATTTTAATAGCTGTATGAAAATTATATGATCAAATTGAAATCTAAATAACTGAGTAAAGAAGTTTTAATTTTGGGTTTTTCTTTCTTCATCCGGTGCAGTGGTTGGAAAGGCAATTTAAAGTACCCTCGAATCAAATCGATATCTGCAAATGTGTGCTAAATTAGTGTTATCTCTCATTGTTACCGGAGTTTTTATAAAATGCGTAATCAAAAGACATCTATTTACAAATCATTTTTGCGTCATAACCAAGTTCCTTAGATGTGTTGCGTATACGGTACGAATAAGCACTTTGCCAGACCTTACTAACTCTTGCATGTTGTAGCGGCTACTACACAAATAGGCCTTGTGCAAGCCTCTCCAATCCTTTCTAGAAAAATCCCCTCCTCCATAAGATTGTTTCCGAAATTAGAAACCAAGAAGTGCACCAATTTTAGCACTCCGAAATATTTTTTTTCTAATTGGTGCTAGCAATGTAACTAACGAATTCTAATGGTAAAAGTTCTTTTGCTGATAAATACGCGCGTTATTATAAAAACGAAACAATTAAACGGAGCGCAAACTTGAAATGTCTGCCCACTTTGAAGTGATAAAAAATTAACTCCGAAACCTTTGTTAACATTGCACAATTACTTAATTATCTTGAATTAAAATAATTATATGCAAACAGTTAGTCATAACGCAATTGTGTGGCTTGCGTTAGAGGTGCATAACTTACAGTTGCTCTCTGTTTCAATTTCTGGATTGGTACCTTCTAAAGTAAATGCCCTGTTAGATATTTCTGCTCTAACCTTTTGTTAGAATTTTGTATTAAAATATGATTCGTTAACCACTTCAGTTGACCTGTTTGTGTTGTTGAAGTCCACACATACTTGATGGGTTTCAAAAGTCGTCACAAAAGTGTAAGTACTTTTGAAACCTCCGAATTTATTTCCATTAGCGAAATTATTTCAGTTTTCAATGACAAGGAGCATTAATAATAGTATTTGCCAACTAATACAACTACAACAGTATAGACAATAACTGACTAGGAACTTTGTTTTGATTTTAAACCTCAAGTTTACTTAGTGTTCCGATTTTTTTGCAAAAATAACAACGGAAATAATCGCTAGAGTAATCTAAACCGGCCAAATATTAGCAAAAATATTCAATGTCACTGCATGAGGAAAAATGTAAAGCACTCCATACCATTGCAGGAACTAAAATGCGAGCTAGATTTGGAGTAGCTGCATTTCTCTCTCCCTCTCTCTTGGCGACAAATCACCTTTTTCCTTTTATCTGACATTATTTTCAAATTATCCAAACGCTATGCAACTGACACTTTCACAGAATCACTTATTTATCTAAGACCTTTGGCACGATTTTACAAGACGCCTTGTAATCCGAGTGTTTTGAAAAAAGTGCTGACTGATATTCACTGACACCTCATTTACGCGACAGTCAGTCTGTGGTACAATAATTTACGCTGCAACTCATCAATGCTGACATTTATTCACAGAAACATAAAAGAACAGTTTTAAAGAATTATTTTCAATAAATAATAAGAGAACTATTCCAGCTGAAATATGTCTATTTTTTATCAATAACTAATAATTTGTTTTCCAAAGCCCTCGAGGAAAAGCACACCCGTTCCCATTACCCCATTTAAATTCTCTGATTGGGATCAATTTCGCTCGTAATGGTGATTCGCAGTTACTTCCGCAGTTGCTTGCACACAGCTTGTGTTACGACAAGTAATGTTCACTTTGCATTTGAAAAAGAAAAAGCAGAAATAATTAAGCAATTACACGACTAGTAAAGTTTGCGTTGGGTGTGCCCTGCTCCCTCTCCCTCTCTGATGTATTATGTCAAAAGCTTAAGTTTTAACAATACAGGCACATTATCATAAATGAAAAATTGTTCACTAATCTCACCATATCGTCAATTTCAATTATGTTAGAAAATGAATCATGTAATCAGAATTTTAAACCTGAAACTATAATGAGAATGCAAAATAGGGTTAAGTCGTTGCTTGGGGAAAAAAATATTAAAAGGTCAATTATACATTTTTAAATAAGTTCATTAATTTTATATAGCTCCCAAACGCTTATATTTGATTTACGATTTCGAAATTTACATTCGCACATTTTTCCATTGAGTGTTATGATTTACTTTTGTAGATTAACAAAGTTTAGAGAATAAATTAATATTTTAATTTTCTTGTCAGCATTTTCGATTTGCTGAAATATCCATTTCCATTTCCTTATTCACTCTATCCTCAAACTTCAAATGGCACTTCTGTAGTCACTAGGTATTAGAGTGAAGGTATTACCATTTCATATAGAATTTAATTAAAATCTAAACTTCAAGGAAGATTTAACATTTACCTGGGCTCCTTTTTAACGACCCAGTAGTAACTAGTATTATGCCACTAACACTTAGTCTAGTTTAAATACTGATTTGTTCTCTAATTGTTTTAATAAATTGTTTAATAAAACAGGAATATGTTAGGTTTTTCCCACTGAGAGAATCCAAAACAGTTAAATATGATAAAATATGAGCTCTAGTGAGTGGTGCAACACACTCATGAATAATTGTGCTATTTTCATTTAGAAAAACTTGTTTGGAAAAATGAATCTAGTTGTGCAATCTATTTTGCACTATATGTAAAAGGCGTCGTGTTGGTAAACGAAGTTAGAAAACTATCATTCCACTCAAGCCAGTGTCTTTGCAAATACTGTTGTTAGTCATGCAAACTTTGTGAAGCCAGCAATTGAATTATTTCAATATTGTAAAAAGATGCGTGGAAAAATACTTCGTTAGTCAAAAAATGAACTCTTTTATATTAGAAACTCCAGAATATATTTAGAAATTATACTAAACATTAAGTAACGAAAGTGTTCACATCACAGTCAAAAGTGTGTTAAAAGACTACTCATGTGCAGTCTATCCCATTGTTCGTCTTACAGTCAAAAGTACTTCCTACGAATTTATTACGTGGTCTTAGAATATGATAAATCATTAATAAATTCATAGAATTACCACTATTTGGTGTTTCCACTTATTTACACTCTGAAAAAATGAAACTTGTGATATTTTCAAAATTATTTGACCATGAAGCTATTTTATTGACATTGGTTCCAATTTACAGCGTAATATTGAAAAATAATTACTGATTTTGTCAAATTAATTGTGGTGTTTTTTGCTTGTGCACTCCGTGAATTTATTTAACGAGAATAACAACGTCTTTACTTATATATTATGAAAAGTGTTAATCTAAAATCTATTATGGAATCACTGTATATATTAAGAACAAAACAAAAGAATTACTTTTAAGTAGTTTAAAAATGAATATTAACAAAATATTTCAGGGCATACAAATTGTTATTAATTAAATGTATGAGAGATCTCTGGCAGAATATGACAAAAGTATGATGAAGTAGCTATCCTGTTGAGTTTCGATGTCTTCATCCAACAGAAGTATTGTTCTAGCTTCATTCTTGATGAAATAGCTAATTACCTATTTCAGGACAAATCGATACTATTTTATAGTTGAAACTAAACTCTTGTTCATATGCAGTATGCAACACTCATTTTAAACCGGCATTTTTGGAAGTATATAGAAGCAAACTTAATTTTCTATTTTCTATTTCTATTAGCGCTGCGTAGGTGCTTGTGAATGATCAATTTCAAGACGTATTACTATATATTATTATATATTATTATATTATATATATTATTTATTATTATATATATATTATATGTATTATTATATATTACTGCGAGCACTTTACATTTATATTCTTATAATATTACTTAAATTTTGATCTGATAGAGGAGAACCATGTCTTCTTGAGTGGTCTAGACAATATTCATAAGTTATTGACAGTTTTAGAACAATTCCGGATTTCTGATGTCTTCGTGATGGTTTCCTTAAAAGGCACTGGGTCATTTGACTTGCTAATTCCGAATTCATGATACGTCAGAGTAAAGATGAGCATAAAACCTGCACTCTAATAGTTACACGTATCTGTTAGCACATATGTGGGACACGTCATCGCACACGCGCGTGAAGTCGCGGCGTGCAACTGCGCGTATGGACTGAGTGCGGTGAACGCTAGCCAATCAGGAGCTCGCGATTGTTCGAGTCAATCCGCCATGTTGATCATGACTAAGCTTGCTGTAACATACAACACGCCATATTGTCACGGCGAATAAACGTGTCCTTCCCACTATGTCTGTTTCTTGACTTTGCAGTAGCTTAACTGCTCCAGTGGGAAGTACCAACCAGGAGAAATTGCCACTGAAGTTTCTGAGTACAGTCAGGCTTAGTTAGGTAGCTAATCCGCTACACATGCCTTGATATTTAGAAAGGCGATTGCCTTTTTATTTCAATTTCCTTTTCAAATGAAGTTATTTCAAGGTTTAATGCAGTATTCCTTTTATAAGGAATACATTGCTGCTGCAGTTCGTGAGTGGGTCGATTGATGTGACTTTCAATAATATTCAAACTAAATTCATTTATAATATTCTCTTTACTGAGATATAATTAAGAAATGACGTTTTGTATATCCGCATATTTACTTAAAAAAACTAAAAAGAGAAAAACATGTTTTGCGGTTCTATAATTTTATTATTCTACTATTAATTTCCATTGAGCGATAAGACGATTCATGATATGTAGTCGAAGTGCATAAAATTTTCTCTTGAAAAGTCTCAGACATCCCTAATTTTCAATTGATTCTATCATTCAATCAATGAAATCCTAGCATTCCTTGGTCTATCAGAGGAAGTGAAATGCTGAGTCAAGAATCTAGACAAGTGCACACTTTCACTCGCGAATGCCACCTATAGCCCTTCAACTAAATGCTTCGGATGAGGTGAATTACCATCGAACCACTTTTAAGCTATTTCATCAGTTCGAATGTCTATCGAATATCTCAATCAACCATGACCCATTTTATAACCATCAAACTGTGTTGTTGAATAAGATATTTTAACTCAGACGTATCTGAACTTCCGTGATTTATTGAAGAAAATTGTACGCAATGAAACCGATGTTATCGCTTCAGCGAAAAACTCTGCCAATATTTAGTCCTCTGCGTGATTTAATTTATGGAGAGATTACGGGTATTAAACGAAATTTGCGAAATTCACTTTTACGAGGCATTTGTCTTTATTTCATTATTCAAATTTATTCTCTCTTATATGTTATTCTCAATTAGAATGGCGGCATTATCGCCAGACAAGCATCAAGCCTAAAGTTCGATGACACTATAGCCCCCGTGGAAAAGCCTTCTTCATATTTGAAACTGATATGATTCAGTATTTGATGATAGGAAGAAATAGTTTCAAAATGGATATAGAAATGTAAGAAAAGTCCTGCTCAATGCTTCTCCTGGTCGCCAAAATTAGTAAAATTCAATTCATTAGAATCGTCCTACTAACATATTCTAAGTAGGTCAATGCGTTATATTCCTTTAGTGTTGTTTGCTCATACAAAATAAACTTAAATTTAATGATTTTTTGATCGTTAAATCTATCTATTTAAATATGACGAGAACGTGTGTGCACAACTTCATTCTGAAAAGCTGGTAGCTTAGTCACTGACTGAAAGTTTCCTACATAAAATTAAGTAGAAAATCACTAGCTCCGAGAGCCTATCTCTCCTACATCAGTAGCAGCAAAAACCGCCTATTGCTTACTTGGTGTCAAACCTACGTTGTATAAAAAGGAAGCTCAATTTGAATGCCGGTCGGTTGAGAGTTTCGTGTAAATAAGAAAACATGCTGACTACCTCATCATTCATGGCATCTTGATCTAGTGCATACTCAAATGTCCACATATTTTCGAATAATTGATGTAAAGACTAGTCTATTGAAATTGACATTTAACATGCATTAAGTGCCAGCAAATCAGTAGACATATCGGCAATAGCCAAAAAGGCCATCATAAACTCAGAATGATGGAAATTTCAATAACTGGGCAGGAAACTGCATTCGGCAACGCAAGACACCAAGAAATTCAAAAATTTGCCCCATGCTATGTTTGCTCACTCCCACTCCCACTAGTCAAGATGTGGAATAATTTTAGTTTCACGAACGCAAGGACATGTTTCCTTTTTCTTCAATTCATCAAACTACTACTCAACTGATCATCTAATAAGAGAATCTTTAAAACACTTTACATTATCAACTATTAACCAGACATTAAGAAAACATGTTTAATTTCCAAATACCAATCACGTGCTCAAACGTAAATTGTGCTATCTGAGAGTTGATCTAGCAGTATTGACGCCTCATTTGGCAAATTAACCGAAACAAAATATGTAGTACAAACGTTTATTCTGCTTTTCCTTTGTAAGCAATATTAGAAACGCACAAATTAGGAAATCGCTTTCGCTTAACGGTGAGAAAATAATATACTTTGACTTCAGCCATTATGCGAGTCAGCGATACGCTGGTCATCGTGTACGTCTGCTGTATCAGAGACCTTGGAATGCGATTTCCATGGCGCGCACCCAGTGATAGGGAAGGCCAACAACCCTAATCAAGTCTGCTTATATAATGGGTGGCAGGATTCGAGTCTCTTGACAGAGAGGCTTTATGATGCCCTCTCCTAAATGGGTTTGGAAAGCAAACTGAAGTGTCCAAGTATTTTGATTCCTTGTTTTCACGCCAAAAGTAGTTTCTTCACAACATTTTTAAATGTATGCTGTACATGTCTATGCTCGAGACTAAAGCTTGTGCATCTCATAGCATGAGCTTATTTAAAAAGTAATATAAATTTAAAAACCTCACAGTGCCAAAATTTTCCAAATATAAAATTTTGTTAGATCTTTAATTATTTTAACAATTTCTGAAAAAATTCGCAATTGATATTCGCCGAAAGGGGAAACACAAAATTTTCAAGGAAATTTACTGGAATTGCGAAAAGGGCATGAGGGCTGTGTTATTCTGTTGGCGCCTGGTTCGGGATTCCCTCACTTGCATCAAACGAAAAGGTCGTTTTCTAGCAATGTCTGCAAAATAAGATAGTATTAAGATTCATCAAACATTTCCTTTCACCAATGAATCGTTTGCACAAAGTGAATTAATAATCTAAACGCGTGTAGAAGTACGATGTGTTCTTTAAATCAAATAAAGACGAAAGTACGCCTTAAATTCTGGCAGATAGTGAATAATGGTTAGGGTTAGGGTTGATGTTCGCAGCAGCTAACGGTACAGAGCCGCGAACTTTCAAACACTATTTGACACCGGTTTGGATGCGATTTCTTTAGCTAAGTTCTGCAAGCTCATATCCTGATAATTTCCCCAAAATCGGTCCATATATTGCTACACTGGCGCAGCACTTCGTGTTAAATTTTTCCAACCCTTCTGAGTGTTTTACCGAAGGTCTTCTTGTTTAACCGAGAAATCTTAGAGAATTCTAGAATGGATTTCTTCCTCAACTGCATAATCTGCAATTATATTGAAACTACGCACGAAAAAACGAGGTCACCTTTAAACAATCGAGTCACTTGATTTGACCGACAAGCGAAGAACATAGAGACAGTGCTGACGCCTTCATTGTTGTCAGAATCAGTTGAACTACTATCGGAGACACTCTTAAAAATTGATTAATCAATTTATAGCCCTTGGCAAGTGTTCGAATTGTTTAGTACACCTGCTGTTTTTATCAGTAAAAGGATCCAGGAGATCGTTTTTGAATCGTTGAACTTAAATTATCATAGTTTAAGAGTTAGCTCTTCGAAGCGTTGGTGTCGTAATCGTATGTTCGTCACTCCCTCCCAATGTCGTTTATTCTCTCAACAGCCATGAGACCGCCTCCTTGGCCAATCATATCGTAATCGATGTGATCCTCGTTTATGAGTTCATAGGGGTGGTATTTGCAACCCACCGTACTCCTAAAGGGCACGTAACTATCCAATTGAAGAAATTCTCTAGACGTACATTTTGAGATTGAGCTCCAATTTTGACTCGTGCAACACTTTGTATGAAATAGGTACTTATGTGAAAATAGCGGCTAGTTACCACAAAAAATATTTGGTTAAAACAAATGCTTAAGAGGCCAAAAGTATCTTGATTTTTTTAGCTAAAGGGGTTTGCACATGAGCACACTCTAATCTCATTTATTTTGCCAAATCTCATTGTAAAAACACGAGTCTAGTTAAACGCCCATTTCGCTACTTTAACTTTAAGCGAAATGAAGCAAACATTAAATTGATCGAATCTGCCCAAATTTCCTATCTCATGGGAAATTTATTTTAACTTACCCATTTTATAGTACAAATTCACCAAATATTTGTATGTGTAAATAATGTGGCATTCGATGAGAGGAGAGCCGCCCTTGAAATATGAAGAAAATATTCTGTAAATAGCGTTAAAGATCAACAGAAAGGGAGCTTTCTAAGCATTGTGCGGATATCGTCTTTAGAGAATGAATTCGTCTCTTTTTGACAATCATGCATTTCATAAACTTGAGCTATTTAATGCATTTTATATAGGTCAAATCAATGTTTTGGGGGCTGATTTGATGACGGGGCAACAATTCTCAACCAATTGCAGGATACCAAATTTAAGCTAGCCAATAGCAAACGGGGCGCCTAAATAGTGCAGGCGTTTTCCTACACGAATTCATCAATTTTCAGATGAATTCGCTAATGTTATTGACAGCGCTTCTAATTTGTTTCAGTTCTATTTCTTTGCAGGGCCAATTGTTGAAGGATCTAAAAGTGGAGGTCTTGTCAGTTCCTTGCAAGAGATTTGTGGAAAGGGGAGACAAAATCGATTTATATTACACAGGTCGCCTTCGCGACAATAAACAGGTGTTCGACTCGAATATTGGTGAGACCCCACTACAGGTAACTGTAGGATCTGGCCAATTATTCAATGGCTGGGATCAAGGCCTCTTAGGGTGAGATGGATTCCTCCCTTTCATCTTTCCCATTGTTCTAGAACTTGCGAGGGCGAACATCGACGTCTTTCTATTCCTTTTTCAATGGCACATGGATCTGAGGGTTATGAAGACATTATTCCACCTTTTTCAGACCTTGAAATTGACATCGAAGTCATTAGCATCGACAAAAACGCGGCAAGGCGTCAGAGACAGGTTTAATGCATTCAACAGAAGGAAATCGCCTCATTCAACATAGCAATTTCTATCATTAAATGGCACTCTTCAACAAGGATTTTCTTTGATTTGTTTTGAAATTGGCTTGCTGCATGTAGTGCCAGGCCATGCAGATGAAATAGGTTAAATAATTTATATTGACAGAACAGCTTTTAATTATTGAATTCTTTATAGAAACACGTCTCTTCATGCGACGTAAGTTATGTCCAATTGCCGAAATCTCCATTTACGATTATTTACTTGTCCATTTGAGTCTTCTAAGTGTAAGGATTCTCTCGTTAAGGCTAGAGTATCAATAACGCGCAGAGGGCCGAGCAACGTTAACGACCTGATATTTCGAGTGGGTTAATTTTATAATCATCTTGCATTTCCTTCAAAATAACATTAGTATAAGCGAGTATTTCATTTGCATGATGAAAGATATTTAATGTGAGGAATTTATGTTCTTCTAAAATGAATCTTCAAGTTCTTCTGGGGTATCGGTAGAGGCAGATTTAATGGAAATATCTCTCAATCCATTTAGTTCCAAGGGGAAAATTCAGCAGCCTAGACTGGGAAAGTAAGTTGGGTTTTGTGAAAAGGAAGTATGTGATTCGCAAACGTCTTGGGCTAAGAAAGCGGGAAGTTCTAGTTAAGAATGAGATCAAAGTGCAGTTAACATTAGAAGAATAATGCTACGAAATTAATAACTGCCTAGGTAAATGGTCCTATCCAACTAATGAAGGCGACATAACGTTACGCCCATTCTAACTCAGACCAATTCCCGCTTTATTCCGCTGCAGATTTATTTGTTTTGAATGACCGAATTAGGTAAACAAATTAATGTTACCAAGACTTGCAATATGCCAACAACCAACGACAAAAAGCGACTGTGTAAATCAAGGTATTATCATAATTTAGTGTAACAAGCCGCAGTAGAAGGCGAATGAATGCGTCAGTAGCTAAGACTGATCATAGAAACAATCCAAGATATGAGGGTAAGTAAAAAATTTCGCAGAAAAATTCTATAATCCGCGTAATTCTAATCCATGTTTCCTCCTGTAAACGCTCTTGCGGTAGAATTTCGGGGGCTGTCTTTGACACTATGGAATTATATGCTTTTTCGCTTCATTCAAAGACGTAAATAGGGTGCCTTTAAGTTGTTTTTGCAGTTTTGGAAACAAAAATTTCTGAGGGAACTAGGTCTGAACTATGAGGAGGATTTAGAAGTGTGCTTCTCGCCGAAATCTGCGCAACAGCACCCTGGCAGCTCTTAAAGAATGTGCAGAGGCATTGTCATGGTGAAAAAATTTAACCATGCAGTTTCCTGCACCATTTTCTTAGGGCTATCTTCAAATTCTTCAAAACGCCTTCACAATAACCCGAGGTGACTGTTGCCTGCCCTTCTAGAAAATCTATCAATATCACTCCTTTTGAATCCTAAAAAATAGCGACCGTGACCTTTTTAACAGACCTGTCGACTTTGAACTTGACAGGCCTAGATGTTCATCTTGAATGTCATTCTTTTGATTGAATTTTGTTTTCTGGATCAAAGTGGTAGATCCGGGTTTCATCTCCGGTAATACAGTGCTTAAAAAATTACCCTCATTTGCTTCCATCTTTGCCAAGGTTGGTAAGGAAAGTTCAGCTCGTTAGATCAGTTGTTGTTGCTGCTGCGACGCTTTTGGAACCCACTTTACCCATTGAGCGTTTGCTCAAGCCAAGATTATCAGTGAGAATTGAAAACGTTGATCTGTGTGCGACTCCTCCTTCATTGGCAATTACTCCAATGGTAACTCGTCCATCTTGCTCCAATAAGTTCACCATAAGAGAGGTGCCTGCTAGATTTCTTGCTATAGTGGGTCTCCCTTCTCGTAGGTCGTCATCAAGTCGCACTCTTCAATCTTTAAAGCGTTTCATCCAATCATGACTGCTTCACACGGTGCAGAGTTTCCATTAACCTGTTGTAAGGTCTCAATGATCTGAGTAAGTTTCTAACTTCGTGTAGTGTAGCTCTGATCTCAAAATTTGCCATTCGAAGGATTGAAAAGTGAAAGCTATTTTGAGCTCCAACCTATTTTGTTCCTAACCTTGCATAGAATGATCGCACAGTACGTTATTAAGGAAGTTTCAAAGACATGTTTGGACTTGTAGATCTTTGTTCTATTTATAGTTACGGAATTTGTCATCATCACTAATGGGTTGAAAGCATTTAACCAAAACCAATCGCTAGGTCTCGGGCTAATTTCTCCGCCCTGATCTGACCCATTCAATTCAGACGCAAATAAGAGACACTCCAGGCATTTGTTTGAGGATGAATTTATTGCAAAGTAAGCCAAATTCAGTTTCAGGTCTCAGTAATAACAATCTGGAAGGCGGACATCATGGTCGAAAAGAATTTCATGAATTCTTACCAATGAGAAAGACAGTTTCACCAGAATGAAAGATCGAGATATCATTTTACGTGAGATTCTCCTTCGCAGCCGCATGAATGTGTGGATCAATTCGATCTAATATGAAGATTACGATGGTGATGATAAAAAATTAATTAAAAAAAATGGCAATTTGGAATATAAAACGTACAAATTTTATGCTGCCCGCTCATTGGTAGCTTAATGAGAAGTTCCCGAGGATCAGAGCAAACAAAGACGTAGGAACTCTTTGATTCGCCATCAGGGTACTGAAAGTATAAAAAAAGATGACGGTCAAAAGTATAAGCGAGTTAAAGGTGCATGTATGGGTACAGTGATGAACCTTTAATCGATATTCCTTCTGAGGCAGAACTTCGTCCACATTGACGCATCCCACAAGGACGCCAGTGGGGTAGGAGGTAGGGAAATCCGTACGTTTCACACCTGAAAAACACACACTTCCTCAATTCTGATGCAAGAGTGGAAGAACAGAACAGGGACAATATGCACTTACCTCGACTACGCAGGTACTCAGCTTCTATGGCACGTACTTCCTCTTCATCGGGCTTCTTAGCAGCCGCGGCGATCCAGAGGGGCCCGCGATGCGCCGAATACCACGACCGACCCTCATGACTATACACAAGGGAAATGGATAAGGGAAAAAGGGGAATTGAAAGATACAGGTAGAGAGAAGTGGGACCATTACATTTTCACACCACGAACAAGAAGAGAAGCCCAGGGTTGATGCATAGACAGGCATAATCCACGATCTTCAATCTTCTCCTGGTCAGTGTCCTGCACTCGCAACTGTTGTTGCCGCCTTTCCGCGTCTCGAACTCGTTTCTTTGTGATGGTGGAACCACTCTGGGGTGGTATAAACTAAGAAAGAAGTGAGGTGGTTGATAAGAGGAAGCACCTACCTGAGGGGCTGGAACGTTGAGAAAAGGGTCTGAAATTCCCACGGAGTCTGATTTGTCAGTGACAGGTGTAGCTAGAAGTGCCAAATCCTGTTCTGTGGGAAGAACCTGTGCAGAGTGTGCGCTCTAAAATAAGAGGAAAGGAGAAGATCAAGAAGGTAGCAATTGGTAGCGAGAGCTTATATACGAGACCCACCTGTTCAAATGCAGTCATGTTGGTGAAATCGATGGTGAGTGCTGTGGCGGCCTGAGAACGAAGAGCGCGTCGTTGAGCTCTCAGTTCCTCCACGCGTCGAGCGACGCGAGCTCGAGTCTGCGGATCAAGCCAAAGAGCCGCACCTCCGCCGCCCCCTTCACTTACAAAGTAGTCTACTTCGTCATCAATGACTTGCGTCCGCTTTGCCGTCGTAGCGTCGAAGTGAAGGAGGCGATCGCGTTGCATTAAAGCCCTTACCAACCCTAAATCATCACCAGTATCAATATAATAAAAATTCCATGCCCTCTTCTAGACGACTCTGAGCATTAAAATTCGAAGGATAATCAATTTCTGCTTCATCGTCCAGCCATTCTTCCTGTCCCTCAGGTTCTGACTCATTCAATGAATTTCCGCGTCCACTCTCAACCGTTCCACCCTCTTCTGCCACTGGTCTGTTTTTCGATCGATTGCCGTAACGCCGACAGAGCTTTCGCGTGGTGGTCCAAGGAGGTGGCGGCGTACCAGGAGCCCATGGCGTCGACTGAATTTGGACGATACGCTTCCGTGCAGCGTTGGTATTCGCTTCCGCATTCTTTCTATCCTCCGCAGACAATACTAAATTCCCACAAAAGTAACAGGTCCCTTGTCCCTCCTGCTCACAAACTATACGACCGCAGTTAGTGCAGTTTGCTACGAGACAGTGACGAACTGCTAGACATTGACATGGGTGACGACCGGGCAAAACAGCAACCATACGATTACCAGTTCCACTCTCAGTGAAAAGGGGAACAAACTTCTTTCTGGTCATCTAAAGCAAGAATTAAATTGTTAAATATAAAATATTAATCGAGTTAATATAATAATCCGTTTACAATGAATAATAGGGCCACATGCAAAACCACCCAATTAAACTGAACAATAAGGTCAAAAGTGGAGGCTAAACTCAGAGCAGCAGGATCATCATGAAAATTTGAAGAAATCAATTGAGTATCATATATAAAATTACGCTACTTACTTTTTTTAATTTAGCCGAGTGTTTTTTTCTACACTATTTAAATCACGTCTAAATAATGATAAGGAAAATATTCATAGTAAGTACACAACCTTTCAAAACTTTGTAAACGTTCCCACTTTACACGATAAATAGAAATATTTCGTCTGAAAACATGGTCTATGCAAAGCATATTCCATTTATTTATTTAGTATCCTAAATTTCAATAAATAACTGCACCACCTCAGTTATTTTCCAATACACAGGAGGACTCCAACTAGAATAGCCGTTCTTAATAAGAGTTGTCTCACATTGTTAGTTGCTGTTGGTAATTTTCGGTTGATAAAATTTCCTAGTAGTTGAAAAAAGATTATTAAAGTGACTCTATGGACTGATTTTAATCATCATTTTGTCATCAGTATTTTATTGATCCCTCAACTGCATGAATGCATATTTCTACCAAGTCACTGTTACTTACTGTTACTGTCTCTTCTCTGAATCTCTAATGAATTGGTATCCTATTCCGTTAAAAATTGACACTATCTGATATAATTTTAAAATCATGAGCCTAAGCCTGTTCCATCCCAGACTCGCAAGGCTTAATAAGAATGCGTCTCTACAGCAATAATTCATTACACTTGGGTATTGTTGAATGATAGTGACCAATATACACCACTAGAAAATCAGACATGATGATTGTAGAGGAACCTCTATTCTTCTTAATCCACTTCAACTCATTCATTCTGAGGAATCGAACTACTTCTTTCCATTGGTTTTTGCTTTTCCACCTTTCCTAATTCAATTTATCACTCGTGGTGTAAAACATCATCAGTTAAAGGTAGCAATGAGTGAAAGAGTTGAATGAACAGAATTATTTTTACAAAAGATTTTCATTAAAACTGTTAAATTATTAAGATTTCAAAAAATAAAATTCAATTTCTAATTAAAAATGCACTGAAAATGGTTATTCTTCAAAGTGTAAGAAAAGTTAAATTGAGCAATTTGTTCAATTGTTGAGAAAAAAAACAAGGAATCTTTGCATTTGGGATTCAATTCACCTTCTCCTTGCAGTGAAAATGACATGTGCAGTCAAATGAATCCTTGGCTTTGATATCGGTGGAAGGGTGGCTTAGATTTGCTGCCCTCCCTTCCTGCCTGGCTTGGTAGATGTAGCTGAGTGTCGTGCATGGAAGATCTGAATATTATGCAAACATGGCTCAGTCGGTCTTGTGACAGAAAAATGACCAATGAAAATAGCACAGAATTTCTGACCTCTTATTATTTTCTGTTTTTAAATAAAAAATTGGCACATGAACCCAAAATGTGAGGCACATAATGAAATGAAATTGTGCAAGACCTTTAAGTTTGTAGCGGATTAGCTACCTAACTAAGTCCGACTAAACTCAGAAACCTCAGTGGCAATTTCTCCTAGTTAGTACGTCCCACTGAAGTGGCTAAGCTACCGCTAAGCTAAGAAGAGGCAGAGATGTCCAGAGCATGCGTTTATTCTAGGCATGAATGGAGTGGAGTGTAACGGGGGAGGAAGCTTAGTCATTCAACATGGCGGATTAAGTAAAACGAGTGGAGGCTTTTGATTGCCCATTGGTTGTGTGTCCTTGCACTCAATCCGTACGCGAAGTTGAATGGCCGCAACTTCAAGTCACGCTGTGCGCTCATGAAGGGATAAATGAAATATTTTATTACGAAAGAGCGGTTTATTTTACAAATTATTATACTGTATTAAATTTATAAATACACATATAAAACTTCGAGACTGAGTACTAATTATATGGTTCACTGTTGGTTTCGGAGGAGAGATGGCGATGCAGTAGAAGAATGGGCTGAACAGAACCACGTCTCCTAAACTCCAGAGGTCGGTCATCTACCTTTAACTCTTAACATGGTTCGCACAATGCTGTGTAAAGAAACCTCCCCTTGTGGGTCTGAGAGCTGTATTTGACTCCACGAACCAGGCTGAGTTTGATCCCACCATTTTGCCTCATAAAACGAACTTATACTTCCATTTAGCTGCATTTCATCTCGTCCTATTCAAATACGAAGCGGACACACGGACGAACGGACTTTCTTTTGCTGTAATGCGAGAGGACGAGGAAGAAAGCTGCGTGGATAGTTTAACCAACTTCTTCAACATAGAAAAATAAAAAATTTTATTGATAGCGCTAGACGGCAGCGAAGGATCAAAGCATAATAAATCAGGAATATTTAACTTTGAGTTAATGGACTAAAAAACGTAAAATACTTTTGGGAAATATTTGTCTTGTTTAAGGTAAATGGACGGAGGTAACAGCAGACTACTATTTCTGGCGCTATTTCCATTTTCTGATGGAGATTACCGACGAGGCGAGTATTTATATCTCAAAGAAGAATAAAGAGGCTTTTTCCACCATTCATCCGCGTACACAATCTTAACAGTGCAGTCTAAGCGGTCTTCAGCAGTCGTCAGATTTCAGTATTACATTAAATTAGGCAAACAAATGGCTGGTGTATGTGCATTAACCAACCTAACAGTAGACAAATTGTCACTTGTAAGGAAACAGTGAAGTACTATTTGTTAATATCACATTAATCAATTTTATGATATATTAAATTTGATTCGTTCGTGTTGAAACATGCGAAAATACAGAAAGCTAAATTACTATTTGGCTATTTCAGAATTTGACCTCGTATGATAATATCGGGGCTAACAAGTTGAAATAATAATAAAGAAGTAATCTTCTTATTCAGCTTTCCTAAAAAGGAAAGAAAGGTTAATGAATTAGAATTGAATAAGAGCAAATAAAAATTCAAATTCTTTACAATTTAAATGGCCGCAATGAAGCAAAAATGGGTAGAAAGTATAATGGGCTGTAAGTGTCTGAACGTAAAAAGAAGAGAGAACACGTATACCTAAGGTCTTACGCAACTCGTTCTGTCTTGGCCCTTCAATTGCGCGTCTCACTCATATCCACAGTCCCTCGACCGGTGGTTGACTCTTCTTGCGGACAAGGAGGTGGTTAACTACCACAACCATTCTGACTGGATGGTAAGATCATAAATACAAACCGCTCTGGATTATCGTAGCAACTCCAGGCACCTTCAGACCCCCCCCCCCCCCAACCACCCACTCCATACCCCCCTTTCTCCTCCTTAAGACACGTTACCCAAACGTGAATTATCTTCAACGCGAGATCTTTCTAGCCTACTTTATCTTAATAATAATCGAGGCGGCCCAGAAATTGGCAGCTCAACCTTCCTATTATTCGAAATTAAATTTAACTCCTACCCTACATCGTCTCGACAGCCTAAGACAATTTTGTGCGGTTGTTGAAAGATGGAATTTTCCCCTCTCTCATTTTCATTTGTAAGCTTTATCTTGTCAAACTATCCCTTGACAATCGAAATATATTTTACCCAAGATATTTAAAAATTCTACCCCGTTGATCTTTTCGCCTTGAACTCCTTTTTATACTGCGCTAAATGAGCTGGAATGTGAGGTCGATGAAATGAACCGTGTATTGTTCTAGATCAGTTCTCACTATGTCTATTTTAGGTAGTCAGCTCCAAAAATCCCATGCCATTATAGTAGAAATGAGACAATGGAGAAAGTCGAAATCGTTGGTCTTCTACTTTAAAGTTTACTTTAGTACAACTGCCGATTATAATTAGCGTAAGGTTCACTGTCCCATCGTGGTAAAGCAATCAGAAACATGAGGGAAATAAAAATCGATATAAGGCGAGGATATCCTGGCCCTTGCATCCCCAAAAATCGAGATTCCTGATTCCATGCCACTTATAACAAGTCGGACGTACGCCAGAACTTTGATAATTGAAATGGTGTACACTTTAACCTTACAACTGATTTTTTTGGGATACCCTGTATGTTGGCAATACTGTCTATGACAGCTTGACAAGCGGTCTAGCCAAAGCTTTATCGATAGGCTCGCGACAAATTTTAACTTGGTAGATTAAACTGCATAATTTATGCCCCCACCGCGTTCGAGTCCACTACTGTTTGTAACGTTAATCCATTTCTGCAACGCGCAGTTCCTCACCATTCTTTATGACTGCTTGTTTTTTCAAATGGGCCTTTATATGGTCTAAAAAAGTGAGTATTTTCCTGGAATATGACAGCTCTTTCCAGTACTATGCCAAGTGTAGCCAAGTGGACAAAGCAGAACCCACCCCTAATTCAATCACTCCTTCAATGTGAGCGTTAACTGGGCGCACTGCGCGTAAGTAAACAATTTATTGATGACAATTTGGTATGCATAAAGAATGAAACGCGCACAAAAAAATCATGTGGCGAACAAAGTTAAGAATTTTTCTTGGAAATGGGCATGGAAATGGATTTAACTTCGGTGTAGAATCTCAGTCCCTCTTTGCCCCTATAAAAAAAAAAATAACGAGGAAGTCGTTCGGTATCCCAGCAAAAGAGTTAACAGGCTACTCACATTTCACGACCGATACCCGAGTGTTTGTAGCCTCCAAAGGGCTGCATGGGTGGCGAAGTGTTGTAGCTATTGATCCAGACGGTGCCGGCTTCGAGGGCCTGGGCAACCCGAAGGGCCTTGTCAGCATCTCCCGAGAAGACTCCCCCACCGAGACCGTAGTGGGAGGCATTAGCCCGACGTACCACATCCTCTACGTCGGTGAAGCGCAACACCACCTGCACCGGACCGAATATCTCCTCCCTTGCGATTCTCATATTATCGTGGACATCTGCGAATACAGTCGGCTCTATGAAGAAGCCCGCTTTTCCTTTCATCCGCCCTCCTCCAGCAACCAGTCGGGCACCCTCCTCCACCCCCGAGGCGATGTATTTCAATACTGTCTCCATCTGCACCTTGTTTATCTACCCAAAAGAGAGGAGGAGGGATATGGGTCGATGGCAGAATTATAAATATAAAGGAGTTATGAAGTTTCAATAGCAGGTTAAGTGTGGAAAAAACAGGCAGTTCGAATTTGAAATCAATAAGTGGTCTATAGCCCAAGTCGAGTTAACTTAAAATATTTGGAGTATTCCGTTCATTTAAAACGTGCATTAGTTGACACCTCCTTAGGGTTTTATAAGCCTGTTCATTATGAGGGAATAAAAACTGCTCTGAAAATAGAACAATACCACCAATCTTGTTTAACAGTTTCAAAGATCATTTTTGTTCTGGAATTGAGTCTTTAATCGGCATAAGTGGCCAATCATGACCAGTACATTTTGATCTGTCGCTGGAGAGAAAACCAAAAAAAATAAGACAACAGGAATTAACGACGCAGCTCACCCGAGTCAGGCCAAATTAATCAATTCGCACAGTTCATCGGTTTCCGAAGAGTTATGTTAATTCACATCAGTAAGATATTGCTAATTGCTTAGAAATTCTTAACTAATGAATTCGCAAACGCCCAACTTCAGTACTTTTAGTCCAATGAACCCAGTTAGGAAGTGTTTTCATTGCGTTTTATTTCTCCCGGGATTGGTAAATTAAGCTAAATGGTATCATGAAAATATGAAAGAGTACCTGGGGACCCTGTTGAACTCCAGGTTGAAAGGGATCTCCAAGGACGCGTTTTTGAGCTAGCTTCCGAAAGCGCTCCACCATCTCCTCATAAATGGGTGCCTCAACGAAGGTACGTGTTGCGGCAACACAGCACTGACCGGCGTTTCCCATCACTTCCTCAAACGCCACCTCCGCAGCCTTGTCCACTAACAAACGCACAAAAGAGGGTGATGGTGAAATATGAATGAAGGAGCTTAGGAAAAAAGTGAAAACAACTTACAATCGGGGGCATCAGCGAAGATGATGAGCGCCGATTTGCCACCGAGTTCAAGGTTAATGCGCTTGAAATTGGTGGCAGCTGCAATCATGATGGAGTGACCAACAGCAGTGCTCCCTGTGAAAGTCACTGCATTAACTCCAGGGTGGTTAGCCAATGCAGCGCCCGCCGTCTCCCCGTATCCCGGCACCACGTTCACCACACCAGGTGGAATGCCCGCAAGAAAAAAGAAGTCATTGTGATTTCAGGGTAAATGGCACGTTATCTGACTTCTTATTCTAGTAATTAACTCAGCATCACTAGGTCTCTGACTTAGCTCGTCGATACTCTGAATGTTCTTTCTGTTGTGTGAAGAAACAAGAAAATCACACACATCGATCTCTAGCTTGAATTGGTGCCTTCCTTCACAATAAAATTTATATTACTCGAAAAGAACTATTTGGTCTTCCTTCTAGAGAGACTAATAGAGGTTATTGCTCAAAGGAATCTCAATTCGAAAATAGAAATGCATAAATTAATCTAGTTAATACATTCAACAAGGAACCTGTACTGAACTAATGAGAAAAAAAGTAATTCCCGAAATGCAACTTGCCAACTTGGGAGATGAAATGGGCGAGAAGGAGGGCGGAGAGGGGCGTCTCTTCTGAAGGTTTGACAACAAGACAACAGCCCATCGCCAGAGCAGGAGCTACCTTCTGCACAATTAAGTCTAAGGGATAATTCCAGGGAATGATTGCACCGACCACTCCCACAGGCTCCCTTCGAGTGTAGCACACCACGTCTCCGTTGCATGGTATCACCTTAAGAGGAAAAAGAATTTACCAATGCACCTTAAAGCCACTGCCCTTTTAGCAATGTGATGATGGTAAACCTGTCCATGGAATTTGTCAGCATAGCCGGCGAAGTAGCGCAGTGTAGAAACGGCGAAATCGACGTCGCCACGTGCGGACTCCAGGGGTTTACCGGTGTCGAGAGCCTCTAAAGAGGCGAATTCTTCTGAGTGTTGTTGGAGAGCGTCAGCGAGGCAGTAGAGAAGACGGCCACGTTCCGAGGCGTCCATGGTGCGCCATACACTGTCACGTCGGAAGGCTGTACGAGCTGCCTGCACGGCCGCATCGATATCCACAGCACCACCCTCGGACACTTTGCACACATCCTCCTCCGTCGCCGGATTAATGACCGCAAATACGTCTCCTGATGCACTCTTCACAAATTCTCCATTAATGAAGAGCTAAAGAGAATGAAACCAAGTAATAACATTAATAACAGCTAGGAGACGTGATCTGTAAAGTCAGTATTTAAAAACAATATAAGTGACCCTCTGGATTCGAAATCAGGTTTCAGAATCACAGTTAGTAAAAGGATTAAGTACTTCAAAGTACAAATGAAAGGGAGTGACCCTGCCCTTAAAGGTTTTTTTCTTGAATTTAAAAATCGCATACAAACTAATTAAGCTAGTAATATTTGGAATCGGAATAATAGAGAAGGACAAACAGAGAGCTCAAGCATTTTTGCTATTTTGATACTAAATTAGCAATTTAATACAAAATAATTTGCTGTAGAAACCTAGGATGTCTTTCAATCAAGCCACAGTTTATTAGTTAAGAAACAAATAAAATTTATTTAGCATTACTGAGAAATATATACCTTCGTGAATCTTATTGTTGGCCTCTGCATAGGACAAATTGCCGACTAACTTAAAAGTGAAAATCTTGATGGAAGTTCAAATATACGCAAGGTCATAATGTGTTTGTTAACGAAACATTACCACTTATCAATTTCCTCATGTGCTAAAATCTTAAAGCACTCTTCACAAATTTAAATATTTAGCTCTAAATTTTGCGAACAATTATTTGAAGAGTTGATGATGAATAATAATTCAGTACATTTGAATGAAATACTCACTGCTGATTTGCTGTTTTATATTCTACAGAGACTCTCTTTCATTGACAGATGCAAACGTGATCCAATCTTAGCCAAAAGAGTTCAATCTTAGACCTAATTGATAAAATCCATAAATCATTTATAGAAACCACAGGAGAGTATGTAAAATCCCGCAATTTAAAAAAGTATAAAATTACAACTAATGGGGTTAATTACTTTGCTGAAAATAACGCGTGCGAATAGGAAGAAATATATTTGTAAAAAATATTCAGTCGTGTCGGCGTAAAAGAAACAGAATATTTATTCAGTTCCATCCCTATGATAGCAACAAAACTGGCTGGACTCCCAATTTTGGACGTTCCACGTCTCTTCTACCAATTCATTATTTTCTGCTTATTTCATAAGAGGAATTATTTGGACAACGATACCGAGGGAAATTTATTGTCAACTTAGCTGAGATCTTTTAATCAGAATTTTTCACTGCATCTACAAGTTGCAGGTTCAAGTTTATTATTTATTATACTTTATGAGCTCCTAAATTCATCAACGTTTCGAACAAAATCTTTTAGCTATAATGATACTGATCCATTTAAAAATAAATGATTTTCAATCAGCTTTACTATGAAAATTTCAATAAAACGATTTACAAACAATTTTCAACTAAACCAGTCTTAGATTATACTAAATAGTGAATCAAAATGTATACTGAAATAATGGTTTATCAATTGTTGAAAATCTTCAAAAGTAGAAACTTGAGCAGACGAGCTTCGAAAATGATGGTATCCTGTCCCGAATGCCCTTGATCTCCTTCAAGTGGTTGATCAACCACAACTCTGGCGTTTCTTCCGTAGACTAGCAAAATAGTAATGTAAAAAGTGAAAAAGTTTTATTTGACCTTAAAGTGAATCTTTATTATGCTTTTACTTTCGCAGTGTTCTAAAAATTCGATACAGTCTAGAAGAACAGAATCCTTGACCATTATTGTATGCGCTGCTAAATTCTCAATCATTGATAGAAAGCATCTTTTTGCATAGTACCTAAATAATTAAAATAGTAGGATATGAATAAGCAAAGAATGGTCCATAAATTCATTAAGAGAATTAATTTGTTTGACTAAATATTTAAATCAATATAAATAACAAAATTTTTTTAATCGTTTGGCGTCAATAACAAAACTGACTGTTAGATCATAAGGCCTAGGTGAAATAGTAGCGTTGGGTTATTCCGAAAATGAGTTTGATATTTAAATTGCCTATATCCTCGAATGAGTTCTTAAAGCAATTTCGAATTGGCAATGTTCCCATTTGCCTATACTACATATCCATTAGTATCATCATTGCACCTCATTATTAAGCGTGAATTACCAGGTATCAGTGCAAAGTTTTTTTTGACAAGGTTCGAGGCTCCGGATGACACGAGTAATACCGAAGTCGTAATTGCCACGAGTGCAGTAAAGCGTGCCAATAACAAGATTGACGATACAGGTGTGAAATAACTTAATCTTCCTCTCGCCAATTTCCTCCTCGTTGTTGTATGCTGCAGCCTCCTCTTCCTCCCCCAACTTTCGAATTAACCTCTCAGCGTCGGTGTTCTCTCCTGCCATGATGTAAGCCACACAAAGGTTAGCGACGACGATTGCACTTACGTCCAACAAACTCTCAAAGTGGCCGCGTACGATAGGCTCGTAAAATGAACTAGCATAACCATAGAGCACTCCTTCCTCTTCCTCATTCTGTAGCTGCAGCATAAAAAGCACATGTGCCAAATTCAACATCCACGTCTCGTTTTCTTTACAAAATTCAGCCGATTTTCGAAGTATTTTCTCTACCTAGTGAATAAGAACATTAATGTCTGCTTATCGCCAATTTAAATGTACGAGTGTCCACACACCTGTCGATAGTTTTTAGCGTCCCAGTAAATCTTGGCCTGTTGCATGAGAATAGGGATGTATCTACCAAGGTCGCTTTCATATTCATTCAAGGCCAACTTCAATGTATCTTTGTCCATTCCTTTCTTCGCCTCCTTAATGCGTTTGGTGAGATGATGTAATCGTTCAGTGTATCTGCTTGCCATTTTATCTAATCGCCTAAGAAGATCAAAAAGTTTTCGTTAAGAGCGGCATTAAATGAAGAAAGCTGGCACTCTCTGATGGCACTCACTGGTACGCTTCCTCAGGTGCATCCTGAGACATAATAACCGCTTCAATAAATTCGAGCAGTTCAAATGTGAGGCATTTATGAGCCAATTCATTATTTTCAGCTACTAAATCTGCTGCAAGGTCAAAATAATGATATCTGATGTAGAGAAGAAGGAGGTTGGCAAAGGTCTCTTTAGGGAAAACTGGTTGCTGCAAAAGGAAGTGGAGTTTATGAAATCCGTTGGTTGGAGTTAATGCCATGTCACTAATAACCGCCTGATTATGGAGGGATATGTGGTCTAACTCTTTTTCTGAGCGTGGGGGCATATCAGTCAGAGCCTCTCGGGCAGACGTCATGTTACCCAAATTGAACTCAATGGCTGCCTACGTGAGCATATGCACGGTTATTAAAGAAGGCGAACTGAACTTACCTTAAGATTAAAAGCTTCCACAAGAGCTGTCTCACGCAAAGTGGTTGTGTTTCCAACACTCCTAACCTCTACACCCTCTGTTATCATACCCACACCAAGCTCGGGGTGGGTGTGTATGCCATGTTCAATAATATCAGCAATGTGCTTAAGGGCCTGAGTGTATAGCTTCATTTTATAATAGCATAGAGCTATATAATAAACCAGGGTTGGTTGAAATTCAACGATCTGCAGAAATGAACTCAAGCTCCTTAATTACTTGAGCAAAACTGTAAGTAGTATTAAACATTAGATTTACCGAGAGAGCTTTCAGAAATAGGGCGCATGCTTCTTTGTATTTATCTTCCTGATAAAGTAGACAACCAGTGTTAATAATGATATCTGGATCATCATCTGCACATTGCTGAATGAAGGAAGACGCACCTGGAATGTCGCCGATATCAAAGCAAATTGCGGCTTGCAACTTTAAAAGTTGAATTTGATTTCGCGGAAAATTTTCATCTCCCAACTGTGAATCCGTGATTTTAGAGATCAATGAAGCGGCAATTTTTAAGGCAGCGTCATTAAGGCCAGCGCGGTGTAAACAATGAGCAAATTGTAGACGGTATGTGAAGTTATCCGGGAAGAGTTGGCTAAGTTGTTCAAAGCAATTGGAAGCTTGAACAAAATCATGTGTGTGAAAATAACAGTAAGCCAAAAGAGAAAGTGCAGCTCGAGACGTCGGATTATTAAATCGTTGATAAGATAATATATTAATTGCTTCAGAATACCTCTTCATACACAGATACCCGTATATCGTCAATGTGCATTGTCCATCCTTAATCCGATTCATCATTGTCTAAATTTTTTACGATTTGTAATAGTGAACAATGAAGAGGTGAACAAATTTGAAATGATCTGAAAAGTTCCAGAATATGATGTATTTATGGATTTCTCTATTGAATTTCAGAGTAAAGATTCAAATTATTTAATAAAAATTGCACAGGTATTACAAACCCCCAGAGCCGACTTTGGGAATCTATCACTAAGGCTGAACGCTTAGAGCATATACAAGGTGAAAGTTTTACCCTCAAGAATGATACAAACAAAATTTAAAATTAAAAAATTTAGACAGATCCATCACATTTAAAAATAATCCTAATTAAAATTGTTTAATAAATTAGGAAGAGTTGGTAAACTTTGTCATAAATTAATTTCCCACAGGCGATTTTAAACTATCACTATGCAAATTAATTGTGTGAATATGCCCAAAAAAAGGAAGCGTTAATATAATTCTTTGTGAAAACGGTTTACATTTATGAATTTAATCGTTATTTAGCTCATCATAAAACCAGCAATACGGAAGTGGAGGATGTTAACAAAAAATCGATAGCGTCTAATTCTTTACACGTTTGATTAATAAGTTAATAATGTATATTTGTAATTAAAAAATTTCACGATATAACTCAAAAGCTTTAATCAAGATAAAACTTTATTACGTTATGTATATTTGTTTATAATTTTTAAATCACACGCTCCTGGATTGATTTCAGTGTTATACTCAGATTAATGCCGAGGACTAAATTTCTCTGTGATGTATTGGACGAGTCATTTTATCAGACTTCGTACAGAGATCGTCGAAATAGTGTGCGTAATTTCAATATATTCGCATATAAAATTTAATTTTTCTAACTACACATTTGCCTGCAGGCTTCAAATCGCGAGATTAATAAGGACCTTCTAAAATCAACGACACTCTACGTGGGTAATTTATCATTCTTCACACGTGAAGAGCAAATCTGGGAGTTATTTAGCAGGGCTGGTGAGGTGCGCAGGGTAATAATGGGTCTACATCGTCTTGATAAAACTCCATGTGGTTTCTGTTTTGTGGAATATGACGATAGAGAAGGCGCTGAAATGGCTATGCGCTATATCAATCACTGTCGCCTCGACGATCGCATTATTCGAACCGATTGGGATGCAGGATTCGTTGAAGGTCGGCAATACGGTCGCGGAAAGAGTGGTGGTCAGGTACTTTATAAGCCTTTTGATTTAATGATTGTTAATCAATATATTTTTCTTAAAGATCCCTTGAAACGTTTTACTGTTTTTTTTCATTAAATAAGGATAGCATTTTATTACTTTCCCAATTAGTGCTTCTGATAGAGCTTCTATTGGTCATTTGTCTCGTGATAAAGAATGTTTTGTTTTTTAGGTTCGTGACGAATTTCGAAAAGATTTTGATGCAGATAGAGGTGGATATGGAAAAATTGTTGAAAGGATGATGCAGGACTAATTGATTCGATTATGTTTGCGCTTCAATGTTTGTAAATAAATTCTTACTTTTTCACCAATTACTTATAAATTGCAAAATTTTCAATTTCTCGTAAAAATTGTTTTAGTCAAAGGATCGAATATTTTATTTGAAAATAATTATGGATTTTGTGTGGCGCTTTGGTTAGATTTCTGTAACTTCTAAACTGTCCAGCAATTGTGATAGGGAAAATATTCCAAATTAGTGAGTGTTCTTTTTATGCACGCGCTTTTTGATTCGTTAAACAGCTTCGAGGCTAAAGTTTTTGAAATGAGCTTGAATACCACCTACCCTTTTCACAGTACGTGTGATATTCTGCGCGCTTTTTCCACTGTGAAATTGTGCAAAAGTTAGATGTCATCGAACCCATTGCTAGAGCAATCTTCGACGTGCCCGCAATCAGATGTCCATTGTGAGCTAGGACTAATGTTGGCAATTCCCTCATGTAAAGCTCATTGAAGCGCTGAATATTTCTAACTTCATATAGACAAATTTCCATAAATGGGTATTCTGAAAGGTTAAACATTCGGTTACTTAATCTCGTATAAGTAGCAATCATCTTAAAATTACACACCCATTGCGTTTCTTGTGTAATCGCAAAGGTCTGCAATAAAGTAATCTACATCATAAGGAAACTCGTATTTCAGCCTGAGAGCTTCGAATATTCCCCACGCACACTGGTTATTAGAACAGGTCAAAGCGATTATATCTGCCTGTCTGCGCCTGCATCCACGAGGATGTGATCCGTCCTGAAAAACAATCGTTTTTTACCTGTTGCTTACCCCTCCACCCACGCCGAGGAGCCTACCCCCAGAAGTTTCAATTAAATGAACTTTCTTGAAGACATAGTTTTTAACTGCAGGGAAAGGATGACTTATTCCACTCACCGTTATAAAGGCCAAACTCTGATTAGTTTTTCTCGGAAGACTCTAAATTCCACTGTCATTAAATGAACATAACCTACCATTAGCAAAGGTGGTGATGGCGGTGATGCTATGGGGTGGCATTCCTCTAATTCGTACCGAGAAGGACTGCTAGGTTTGGTGGCCATCCAAACGCTTCTGGCTAATGATTTGAAGTGTCCAACGTGATTAAAATCAATACCATCCTAATGAATCACGACAATTTGCCTTGCTTAAGGCTTTGCGCGTGCCACGATTCATTTAGAAATGCTAATGAAAATCATTCTGATCTGAAAGTCGCTTCGCTTTCTTCAAAATTATGCAGGCGGTTTTGAAATTTTCTACAATGAATTCATCTCTTTGAAATCATCACGTTAAATTCCGTGTAGCCAGCCTGATTTAACTTTGAAGCTTAAATTAGAAATGTGGGATGTTCGATGCCAACATGGCTGAAATAAGGAACTTCATGCGAGCTCGAATATTCTGAATGTGCTCCTGTGCATTACGAAGTAAATGAGATCGCGAGTATAGAGACCTCCCTTCTAGTCACCAGTCAATATACCCAAAATTGTATTTGCTGAATATGCTCTTTGCCAGTGACATTCCGGTGAAATTGAGTAGGGAATCAATATCCAAGTTCTTTGTTTATAAAATTAAATCGATGCTGCCGAAATTGACCGAGACTGATAAGTATTAGAAGTGAACACCAGTTAGTCTTCTTTCTAAATCATACAAAATCAAATTTTACTTATGTTTATTCAACCTTTCCGAGGAAATATACATTTTACAGAGTAAAATTGGTCTGTGAAATTGGTCAATGGGGAGGGAGGAGGGGAGGGTAAAAAGACTTCAGGAAGAGATTTCTCATTCCACACACTTAATGGTTGCGTAGAAGACAAAATTTCTCTGCAAGTCATTAAAAATCTTTCCATTTAAGATCAAATAACTTGGATAATTTAAAATTAATTTATTTTAGCGAAGAATAATGAAAATAAACTCTTCGCAAAACTAAATAAATTGGGGATCATGTTTGTTTGTCGGCTCGAAATAGTTCGGTCAAACATGATTAGGGGGACGGAACTGGCATCTGGAAATTCTTCTCAAACCAGACGTCTAATAGTTTCTTTGTCAGTTCTAGAGAATGTCTAAAGGAGAAAAATTTTCGTAATGGATTAAATTGTTTGATTATTCATTAAACGGTTATGCGGAAATTTACTTGAAATACACTTCAACAAAACCATTTAAAATATATTTAGTGTTGAACAATGGGAACATTCAAATTTTCAAGTCATTAACATTTTGATAACTCTTCATGGTTTTCCTGCAAACCTAAATTACATCTGTTAGCCTGAACGTAGTTTGATGGATGTTTCAAAATAAGTCAATAACATGAGCTTCGGTGCCTGTCTAATACTTCTAGCTTTACATGTTTCAAAGGCGTTGAAGAATACTTAATGGCTTCCCGAAGATATCGATCTTAGTGGAAGTAATTTGTCGTGAAAACGATACGCCACTAAAATATAAAAAGCGGAATTCTTAGCTTTGATAATAAGAAAGCAATAATTGAATATACTGACGGTATAAAACAGTAATAAAATAAACTACACATTAAATGACAAATCAGCCAATAAAAGCACTAGGACGCTTTTATTTAAATAGATGAAGTTAAAGGAAAGTTAGCTGAGCAGTATCGTAAATTTAATTCCAATTCACCCAAACAGCATACAAATTAGGCCTGTTGGGGATTGAATATGGTCAATAACATGGTAGATCATTAATAAGAACTTACTTTGTCCATTGCCTTGCGCAAGATTTCACCTTCAAGGTATCCATAGGATGGAGTGGAACTGGCATTATTCTCATGACCATCCTGAAAGAAAATTGCACGATTACTTGATAGACAATAGTATTGAGAAGCTTGAAGGCCATGCAATGAGTCAATTTTAGGAGTGTGATCATTAAATCTTATTTAGTTTTCGTGGCAAAATAAGGCCATACTGTTGTTCCCTTTCAACATTTAATGTAAATATTTAAACTAATGCCGAATTAATGAAGTACTGCCTTCGGAAGCCCCTTAGATTGTCTAACTTATCAGGAGTTGATCAGGTTTTTGTAAGGTCATGTTGAAATAAAACGAGAATATGAAGGATTTGAAATAAAAAGTGGATAGCGACTCACGTCGTCCAGACCCATTTTCTTCGAATTCCTCCTCCACAACTTTGTAGTTTGCATTAATGACGCATCGATTTCACGAAGACCCTGAAGGAAATGCATGCAGTTTCGGCTGCTTTGAAGAAAGGGATTGCATATAAAAGATTCACGTACAATATTTCACCCCTGGATGATACTTGACCATTCTTAAATTAGGAGCTGATTAGGTCAGGAGTAGATTATCGTTTTTTAGAAGGAAGCAAAGTATAATTTCCAGGCTAATTATAGAAGTCTCAATCGTATCTGAATTTTGCCTGGTAGCTATGTCACAATATATTCCAATTTTAAATAACTTAAATGGGACAGCTTGTATAGGTCTGAAACTTTTTTTTATTCAGATGCGATAAAGCGACAAATAAAGTCGAAATAAAATAGTTTGTAAAAAAATTTTTTTGGCGAAATGCAGAGCAGAAGAACGCACCACGACTGATAATCGGACATGGATAACTGGACAAAATATTTAATTTTAACTGAAATCAGGTACTTTTATGCTTAATTCAACTGCTGATTATTCTCGAGTCACACCCACTATGGCCCCAAAAATACGAAAAACAACTCATCGTGAAATGGGACAGAACTTTGGTGAAAATATCATCCTCATTTCAGACTAAGTCCTGTTAATTGCATCCAACGTTCGGTAAATGTGTCAGTATGAGAACTCTAAAGTGCTCTTCTATACAAAGGAACTCGAGTAACTGTATATCTAATTTCTCTCTGATTAATTTTACTTTAAGATCTTATTAAGCTATTTTGCACTTTATGAAAAGCAAACATCAAATGCGCTTAAAATGTTTGACGTTTTAAATCAATTTTAAAATATCATTGACAGTGTTAGTAATTTATTTGGGGTTTAGATAAATATTTAACAAATGACACTGTCAATCACAAGTAAATTTATCTAAAATGTTTATTAATTGAAGAGGGGAGCGCTATTTAATTTCCAACTACGTTGATCTAGTTGGGCCCTAGAAGTAGTTTGGTTTCACCTGTTTTCTGGGTTTAAACAGCATCATTTATTTAAAATAGTCAGATATAAGTAATAATAACTTTGCACATGCAAATTACTCTTGTCAACCACACAAATATAAAACATAAAGGTTTCGGCTTAGAGGAAACATTTTAAAGTTTTAAAAGAAGAACAAACATTCTAAAGAGAGCATAATTTTTGTTTAAAATCATAGAAATGCCAGGAAATGAAGGCACTTTTGTAATACCTGAATTTCAAATTAGCCTGTGGGGACACAACTTTAGCAAATGCAGAAGCCTAGCGACCAATCAATGACTTATGTCAATACGATCAATCATTGGTCGATTCCAATATTCGATTGCCCGACCAATCAATGATCCAAGTTATATGAGGTCAGCATATCATAAAGTGTATATAATGACTAAGTTCCACGTTATACACACATACATCACACTCCACGCCATGAATGTCTAGAATAAACGCTTCCTCTGGATACCTCTGTCTCTCCTTAGCTTTGCAGTAGCTTAGCTAATTCTGGGGGATCTTACGAATAAGGAGCACCTGCCACTGAGGTTTCTGAGTACAGTCGGGCTTAGTTAGGTAGCTAATCCGCTACAAAACAAAGTTTATTATGGTTTGAATTTTGGTTCACGCAAACCGTTCAGTAAGTTTTACGATCTGGAACCTTTTCACTTGAATAAAGTATCCGGACTCAAAATTGGTTGTTACCTTACTTATCTGATAGACCCTATAGCGAGTCTTCAATGGAATAAATTAAAGTGTGAAATAAAATATCTCGTTTGAGGATCTAGAGGAAACTACATAATGGTAAACATGACGTTCTGGTTTGCTATCGGTATTAATCAAATTTTGTCACAAAAAAGATAGAAATTCACTCTATGCTCAATGATTCCGCGCCGTCTTTCTTGAGTTCCCCATTCGAACAAAATTGCGCGATTTGTTTTAGTTTCGTGAAGTCTGTCACCGTAAGTTGGTTTTTTGGATTGGTTGCGTTAGAAAAAAGCAAATGACACCTCTTGTCTAGAAGGTATCATGTGATTGCTCTTGTGAAGAGTCACCTCTCAATTATGACAAAACTCAATTTAAATATCAACCTTTCATTTCAAATCTTATTCTTTTGGCGATTCTGTCAATGTGGATATATATTTGAGTAGTCAGCGATTTTTGGTAATTTCGAAGGAACATTTCAGAGCCTACTGATTTTGAGAGTTCTTCTTGAACTTTGCTTACATAATGCATGTTGAGGATTCTCCAGAATGCAATAACCAAGTAATAAATCCTATTACAAGATATTGTTAACTAATGCTGAGACTTGGGCGTAGTGTTTTAAAGTGGCTTCAATCAACAGAAATTAAGTAACAACACTTACGCGAATTAGATTTCTTGAGAGGGACTTTCTAGTCAAGATGTGTTTACTCGGTCGTAACACCTTAACTGAGCTCTCGTATTTGCAACCTGTGTGTGAAAGTAAGGAGTATGGCTAACGAATCCGAATATAAAGAAAATTGTCACTCAGACACTGACCAACAGTCAGTCAGGTGACCGAATCAAGAGTCAACACTAAGAAGGATATAAAGAGGAATGAAAATCCCCAGAAGAATCCCCACGAAGCCGTTGCAGGACGAGTTGAAAGAATGTGAAGAAAAGGAAGGAGCATTCGAAGGAGCTGATCAAAGATGCCTCAACAACTCTAATTCGTTGCTAGAAAAGAAGTAAGTCGCTAAGAAGGAATTCGAAACTAAGTGAAGGATTTCAAGTGAACACGAAGGAGGTGTACCAAAAGAAAGGCGAGGTTCAATAAGGAGGAGTTTCAGTGACTATGTGCTTCTGAACAGCCAGGTAATAGTCCCTGTAACGAAATTAATATTTTATTTTAATTATTCTTTCCATTTTTATTGAAAATAACGAATTATTCCTATTCACTTTCGAAAATAAGTGTACTTGATACTCATTAAAGCGACGAGAACTCATGTTTTTACTTCCCCTGGTAAAGATATCGGCTTATAAATCGAAAATGATTCAGATAAATTGATTTTATTCTCAAGCTTCTCCACTCATGCATTTTCTCAATGACAATCCCTCAACCTCGGATTTCTAGTTATTATTCGAAATAAAACCACAATAAAACTCCACAAGCTTTCCATCTAAATAATGAAATTGATGAAGAATTATTGGTCGCATAATTCTCGGAAGTACTATCTTACCAAGCATTAATTCATATGACTCCCATCTTCCTTCGTGTGGGAGAGTCGAACAAAGCCACTATGATCAATATCAGTTATTGATTTGAACTCTGTTCGGCCTAATATGTCTCAACTTACCACCCTGCTTTTCAAGCGCCATTTTTCGCTCTCAACGCAGCCTTTCCAATTCTGTTTCTTTTCGATTACACATTCATTGTCATTTCATTTTCTCAGGTTTCTCTAAAATTATCCTTTCTGAAATATTTTAAATAAGAATATTTTAAAATAGAGATGATTTGCAGAATATCTTCCATTTAAATCCATTTTACCTAAGCAGTTACCATTTAACTCATAACCTGATAGCCCAAAATCCTAATAAAAGTTTGGAAATTACTTGCATGTTATTAAATATTGAAACAAAAATTATTATCATATATACGAATACGATAGACAAATAAGATTCTCGTTAATTAAATGAAAAGAAGGAACAATTACTTCAACTTTGGTGCCTCCAAGGGTCAATAGACAGGTATTACTTTTCTCACAAGTGATGTATTTCCCGAATCCACCTTGTTCTGCACAGGTTTGACTAATGAATGAATGGGCAAAACCCGTATTGATTTTTATAACCACCTTCCACGAGGATTTCGTGAGGTATTCTCTTGTCAATCGATGTCGGACTGCCCATCGTTAAGGTCGTTTGGAAAAAAGACATCAGTTTTTGTAATATTTTGCAAGATGTAAATGTGCCTTCAGATGTTCCTGGCCTACTAGAGAGATATGAATATTATTTAAAACTTAACCGAAATCTTAATCTCAAATGCTGGAAAATCATAGCGAAGTAAGTTTTCTTTCCTTTTTTTGTAAATAAATCTAACGAAGTGCGCTGATCTACTCGAATAAATGACAAAGCCCCGATAGATTCATGGATATGCATATTCGATGTTCCATCAGTCATTACGACAGACAGAGGACCACAGTTTACTTCTACCCTATTCCGGGAACTAAACCAACTATTAGGCTCAACACACATCCGTACCACTGCGTACCATCCTGAAGCCAACGGTCTCGTCGAACGCTTTCAGCGGCAGCTCAAATCAGCAACCATCGCTACTTCCTCCAATATTAATTGGGTGGAACGTCTTCCTATGATTCTTCTCGCACTTAGAAGTACAGTAAAGGAAGATCTGGGACGCTGTCCGGCAGAGCTTGTACTCGGCACCCCCTTAAGGCTTCCTGGGGAAATGATCTGTGAATCTCAGTACCGAGCCTCTGTAGACCCTTCATCGTATGCCACCCGAATAAAAGAACATTTCCGATCTGTCCTGCCCACACCCTCCCGTCAGGATAGCGAGCCTACATGTATCCACAAAGACTTATCTACATCCCCTTTCGTCTTTGTTCGAGCAGATGCAGTAAAGAAATCCCTTCAGCCTCCATACGACGGACCATACAAAGTACTCCAACACAATTCCAAATACTTTATCCTTGACCACAATGGTACCAAGGATTCAGTCAGTATTGATAGGTTAAAACCGGCTTATCTGGAGCCGAGGTTAGAGCACACCTGCCTAGACCTCCTACTCAAACAACTGAAGTCACTGTAACACTGTACTGCAAATAACATTTTATAATAATATCATAAACCAAGTAATTGATGCAAACAAAGTAGCTCAAATGCTTACACGATTGGAGAAAAAGGTGTAACAGATATTCTTGAAGGACATTTGGCCAATGGTTTACTTGGAGTATTGTGTTGAGGCGAGCTAACAATAAAGAAAGCAAAACTAAATATTTCCATTCTTTGCACTAAGTTCTTAGAAAATACAGTTGCAGAACCACTGTTAGAGCATATATTTCATAACCCCAAACACTATTGGAGAAAGTGGCTTAGCGATATACCCGGTAAAGATTTTGACTCCAATATGCAAGTGTGGGACACGTCATCGTGTGAGTGCACAGCGTGACTTGAAGGTGCGGCCGTTCAACTTCGCGTACGAATTGAGTGTGGGGACACAGCCAATGGCCAATCAAAAGCCCCCGCTCGTTTTACTTAATTCGCCATTTTGAATGACTAGGCTTCATCCCTTGTTACACTCCACGCCATGCATGTCTAGAATAAACGTGTTCTCTGGGTACCTCTGTCTCTTCTTAGCTTGGCAACTAGCTTAGCTAATTCTGGGAGTCTTACGGACTAGGAGAAATTGCCACTGAGGTTTCTGAGTACAGTCAGGCTTAGTTAGGTAGCTAATCCGCTACAGAAGCATAGATTTTTCGGGCCTAAAATTTTAATTAATCTGAACTTAAGCCTCAAAAATTTTATAGGATGAATAAATAAATAAACATATTTTTGGCTTTCTAGTAGAATAATGATGAGTTAAATTCCTAACTGATTTGCCTAAAATAAAATTTAAAAAATTGAGAAATCAAATTCTGATGGTAAAAATCATAAAAACCTCCCAACTTCAATTTTATCATCATGCATGTATTTTGACAATTCCGCGACATTAAATAACTATCGTATGAAAACCTAATTTAGTAAATTAAACATGCTCCAGTTATTAGGTTCATTGCTCCCCTGTTCCTCCGTCCCAAACCAATTAGTTCTATCCATCCTTGACGAAAGTGATGCAAGTGAACCGCGTATCTACGTATTATAAACTACTGAATAGGCCAAGACTGTCATTTCGCTCTCATACGGTTGACATAATAAATGACCTTCTCTATCGTTTACAGAATCAAATTTTTCATCACCGCATGCAATAGGGGCATTTATTGAAACAACGTTCCCTTTAATTGAGCACCTATATATCATATTAAGAGTAGATGAAGTTCAAAAATGTATTGGGCTGATTTTTGAAAACTCCGCTTGATTTCGCGCAAGTTTTGTAATTACCTTCAAGGTTGCTGTTGAATAATACAAAGATTGTCGTTCTTAAAACATACAGATCCGTTTTAATGTTTTCCTTTTAGTTCCTTCATTTGAAAATATATTCTGTAAATTTCATATTATATTTATTAACCTTCTATGATGCAGCATCTCATCATATTTAATATATACTTGCCTGTATCACTTTGTTTGAAACTACATTTTAAATCAGACATATAACTTAAATATTACAATTTCTTATTCTGAACGGGTCGAAGTTTCATGACCTCTTTCCCAGCACTCTTGGAAGCGTCTTTAAACTTTGCCTTTGATTGTCTCATGTATGGTTTTGCCAATATTTATTCTCTTGGCCTATTTAAAATTACCTGTTTCATTAATCATGGATTAATTAAGCCATTTTATTCAAATTAGATGTACTGTAGAGTATGAAAGAACACTTGGTTTATATTTATTTAAATTACCTCTTATACTTCGACGATAAAGAAAGAAAAAAATCCTTTTTTTTTCATTATAAGCTATATGAACTGTGAATTTTTTTCATATTTTAGATAAATTAGATCGGGTTTATGGAGTATGTGAAATTGAATCCACAGTGTGGCCGGGATATAATAGGTCCTTTTCCTCTATCATGCTGAAACTGATGTTGAGCGCTTGAGCAGGATTACTTTATTTTCTGCGCCCATTTTGTATTAACTATATATTGCTACCTGTTGCCCTGTCACTCATGAATAACGGTTGTGAATACGATACTGCAGAATGACGTTTTTAATCGAATGTGTTTATTGTGTTGAAACTTAATTGCGATCTAAATCGTTAAAAGAAACTTTTCCACAAAATATCCACCTGATAAAAGATTTGACAAAAAACGATTGCTCAATTTAGAACTAGAAGTTCTGTTGCTAACTCCAAGTTTAACTATGTATAAGATTTCTTCATCGGATAAAAGTTAACGTTTGCGCATACCTATTCAAACACCAACTAAACACCAAACGAATATCATGCCAGAACATGTTGAAACGGTTATACATGCAAGCGTAAAAAGTGGAGGTGATATATGCATAACTGTCTATAAAGCAACAGTAACGACAAAGAGTTTGAACTAAGCTTGCACAATACGATTGCCGATGTCACGCCATATGAATTGCCAAGACTTTCCCAAAATATGTTGAGACATGTTAAGTTCGGAATCGAAGAGCTTCGACACTTTTGTGCACCATTGATGATTCGATATATTGTTATTCACAGGATTCTGTATTTATAACTTTTGAATAAAAATTGTAATACTTATTTACCTTCTGTATTCATACGGAACCTCTTGTATTTAATTAACTCATTCCCAAATAGTCCACAATAAGCAAATGGTGAAATGGATATGGTTCTGCATTATTATGAATAATTACAAAACGAAATCTGCATATTTTGCCTTACGCATTGTTCAGTGGAAGTGACATTTTAAGATCATTTTGTGGTATCAGCATTAACAGAGCGTTTTTAGTATAAAATGAAATGCTTGAATATCCTTATATAGATCAGCACTGTGGAAGGCATGGAATCTGCCTCGGATCCTTTTTTAATTTTTAAACTGGGTTCCTAATGTTCATATTCCACGTTGGCACTGGTTTATATAGCCAATTTTATGATGTGCGACAGGAATAGTTGGTCAAAGACTTTATTAGATAACAGTAGCAGTCACGCTGTCACCGGAGAGAGTCCACTTTGAAAGGTCATTCAAAATAAAAGTCCTTTTCAGTGGTTAAGAAGACAGTTAATTTAAGATGTATAGATTGAAGATAGAGTAATATTAGTCAAAAGGTTAGTATAGTATCGATAATGAAATGTGGCTTTAATACTTAGGAGTTGCGCTTTAATGTCTATTGTGCTTACAATTTCCAAAGAATGGTAGTAAAATATCTAAGAGGTATTTTCATGCGTCTTAATACGAACATTTTTCAAATCCAATAACCGATGAAGTTCTTCGAGTGCCTAGTGTTTTCAGTGTTATAAAAATGAGAAACCACATAACATGTTTAATTACACAGGGAGTGTTGGTCAAGCCACTCCGTCTATTGAGGTAATAGATCCTTCAATGTGCGTAAAACAGATGAGGGAGTTAGCTTGAGCGAATCTGAAGGGCACGAATTCGGGTATGAGGTAGCAAGAAACAGACTTATTTCAGGAACAGTGAGCTGATTAAGCCGAACACTTCAACTTGTGATAGTGGAGGGAAGGCAGATGGCTGCAAAGATTCTTTCATCTTCCACATACATGCATCATAAAGAGAGTTGTTAATGAAATATGTTAATTTACACAAACGGTCTACTTGAAGTCATGGCAAACTTTAAATTTCTCCATTTTTCTTATTAACACTGGGCTACTTTGGATGAGTTGATTTGAACTAATTTTAAATCGTTCAACAGGCCGTTTTTGACCAATATTTCAAACTTAGGTTCTTTACAATTCTGCACTATTTCTGGTAGCGGATTTGTGATGTGCTAATTGCATTATGGCAAAGGAATGTAAATTGTCTCTCAAAGCTAAACTCTAAGGGCAACGGTACAATGCGCCATGCAAAAGGCTTTTCCCTGTTCCCCTCATCTCGACTGATACAATATTTCTGTTTAAATCGACCACTTATCATTTAGAGATAATCCACTGGCGATTCATAAAAATTTATATATCGTGGCAAATACAGCAATCGGAGCCTCTACATAGCTTAGCAAACATTTTCGCCGCTAAGTTTTAGGCTTCTAGTAAAGCATCATTTTCAAGAGCCTAAAAACGAGTACGCAAATCTCCGAAGTAGCTAATAACTTCCCAACTGCGAACAAGTAAATGGTGCATCAAAAGGAATCTAAGTACAAATACATAATCTATTTCCACCATCATCATCACTACCATCAAAAAAGGAGAAGAAAAAGAAAGGGTTAAATTTAAATGATGTCAGGTGAGGAGAGGTGGGATATTTAGAAAGAATACACATATTAATTCAGAATTACGAAGTGAGGGGCGGGACGGGGCAGGGCAGGAAGGAAAGTAGGAGATTTGTACATTTGTATTCACGTGCAGTCTGAGCAGCCTCAAGCAAGTAGCCTTATACTTCTCAAGGTGGCTGACGAAAGAGGGGAAAAGGAGGTGGGGGAGGAAAGGAAGCCGAAGGAGGCATTCGCACACCTCCATTCTGAAAGTTTGCTGTGGGAACACCCTGGAAATGACCACCACCAGCCTCTATTCGACGTCTTTTCAAGAGCAAATCCGATTCTGGCAGCAGCGACGACGATGGCAGCTTTCGAATGGCGATAGGGGGCGGCGAGCGCGTTAAATCAATCGCAATCGGAGGCAGGGGAGGATGCATGGATGGACGAACACTGACACCGCCAACATTTTCTATCGCAGCTCGAATAAAGTGACCGTAACTTGGAAAGCGTGGTGACAGAGGTGTAGGACGAACAATAGAAAGCGGCTGAGGTGGTGGTTTCTGAGAAACCGGTTTGAGTATACCAGTGTGGCTGCCGGGCTCCAAATACCAACAGGGATGAGCAAGGCCGAATGGCTTTTCATGGGGCCACTTACACCTCATAATGTAATAGCAGATGCGTAGATGTCCAGTGGCTCCTCGATTTGAATACTAGGCAAAGAAAGGCAAACATAGTAAAGAAGTGATAAGGCTTGTTATGAGAACAAATGCGTGTGTTGGACATACCAAACCGTCGAAGTGAAAGAGGCTAGAAAATCGAGGAAATGGCTTCTTCGGGGATGTGGGTACGGGCTGCGGTGGTGGATGGCGCGCGGAAGTCGAAGATGGAGGAGGCATAGGATTTTTATTCACAGAGGTTGGAGGAAGTGGCAATCGTTTACTGGTATTAGTTCCACTCGAAGTGAGGTCAACTGCATCTGCAGGAGGCGGTACTTTATGTAGGACCTGAAGATTGGGATTCTGCATGAGTTGGTGCTGGCAGTAGTGGTGATAGGGAAATTCACTCCCTAGCTGAGAGGGAGCTGTCCCCCAAAAGGAGGGCGACTGAGGTGGAGGCGGGGCGTTAGTCATGAAGGGCTGATAATGTTGAGGAGCTAAACGGGAAGATGGGGGCGGTGCTAGTATTTGAGGAGGAGGAGGATATGATGACATCGGTATCGGCTGTGCATGTTGCCCGGGAAAGTAATGGCTCGAAAAGGTCGGCACACATGATCGCGAATAAACTGCGACAAGACAAAAAACAATAATAAGCAGATATGCATTTTGAAAACTAACATACTTTAATTCACTAGACACGTTGCTTAGTCCAGCGGAAATTCCGTCTAGCCAATCAAAACCGCACAATTGAGGGATGACATTCAATGCACTAATAGCTATTTCGTTTAAAGTTTTCATAAGATTTCATAGATGATTTCAACTATTTCCCTGAAAGCATTCGAACCAGCGTGTTTTTGTAGTCGAATCGGTCATTACAATTTTGTTTCTAGCATGGGAATACTTTTTGAGAGGTGCGTTGAAACAAGCCGATTCAATACCTACTTCTACTTCATGAAAAATTACATGAAAATCCATTGGAAAATTTAAATATTCAAAACAATCCTCATTTGTACATGTTTATTTACCCTATTAGAAGTGTTCTCATTTACTTTCAGTAGTCAACTCTTAGCACTAGTGGAATTAACTCAGTTAATATTCTCAAAAAAAGAAGAAATTCACTACAGTAGCGTCTGCTCCTGCAAGGATTATTGACATTACTCATTAACTCACAAGGAGGTGGTGGTGGTTGGATGACAGCAGTAGATGAGACAGTGACAGTTGCCATGGCAGCTGCAGCGGCGGCGGCCACAGCTGCTGCTGCTGCTGCTGAGGAGGAGGAGGAAACAGCAACGGCAGAAGCGAAATTCCCCTGGTAGGAGTGAGGCGCCACAGCCGTCGCCGTTGAACTGCCACCCGCCGACTGTAGATATGTGGCCAATCTAGGTGGCGGTGGCTGTGGAAATGTCTTACTGTTTGTCAATGAAGGATTCTGCTGAGAGCTGAAAGGAGAGAGGATAATATTAATGCTCAATATGAAGGTTAAGATTAACAACAAGTCCGTAGAGGACTCACTATGCGAAAGACTGAGGAGCTGCAATTCTCTGTTGGTGAGAGCGTTGTTGTTGTATAAATTGCAATTGATTTTGGTGGGCGTAGAAGTTGGAGAGCATTTGGAAGACATAGGGAAGTCGAGCGACCTCCTGCTTAAAATGCGAGTCGGTGATGAGAAGGTGGGTTAGCTGACTCATTTCAGTCTCATCGATGGGGACGAGGAAGCCCCTGGGACCAACACATCGCTTTAGACGCTCCAGCCATTGCGTCGAGGTCGGACCACTACTGACTTCACCGTTCTGATGAGCCTGCTGTGGTGGGGGTGGAGGCTCTTCTTCGGCTTTCTTTTTCGGCTCTACTGAAGTCAGTGCCTCAATGCTGAAGAGATTCCGTTTAGGAGGGCCTAACAAGGAGAGACTAGCCAGTGAGTGAATGTGTAAGGAAGGAATGGAAAAGACAAAAGGGAAAATTACCAGAATATGTGGAGGAAACACTAGCAGTACTTCCTTTGGGTGATGAAAGGACTGTGGAAGAGCCCTCCTCTCCATTGAACAGTTGAAGATTCCCCTTGGAGACCTCATCAGCATCTTCACCGAGCCTCTTTTTGGCCCCGGGGGAAGAAGGAGAGACTTCGACGTGCAAGGGACCCAAACGAGCAGCCTCTTTTGTCCCATTGGAGGAGGAAGTTGGCGGATCTGTGTGGGTGGTGAGCGACTAACGCAAAAGGATGCGCAGCGAGATAGTGTGAGTTTAACGTAGCAGACAAAGTACAGGACGATTTAATCGAATTTTTGATTCAGTCAAATAGGGTAATACGAAATTTGTTGGGAGAAAAACGATAAACACAGTTAAGCTAAAGATAACTGCTATGGGAACGCAAATAAGATCAAGTATGATTTGGAAGGATTACCGAGTAGATTTGAGTTACTGAAATCGGATTTCATGAATTTTTCCCTTCTAATTAAAAGAGAAGGTGTAGGCTTAATTACTAGGTTCCTGGGCTTTCTAAGTAATCACCCATTCAAAAAAACAGCAGAATAGCAAGATTCCTTCAAGTAGCCATGTAGTGATTTAAGAAAATTGACAAAATAAAATAGCTACTTAGTTAGGAAATCAGTAGCAAGGTTAGGATGCAATAAATTTCTACCGTCGAGAATAAAAAAACTATTTGGAGGATGGGAGGAATTAGAGAAAATGTGAGTTGGCAAGCAAGACTCGCAGATATTTTGGGCATTTTATGGCTACGTTAACGTCTTTATTCTAGTCATACTAATGCTCACATAGCAAATTAAATCCCCTAAAAGTGTATTTAAAAGCATTGGAGAGAGTCTTACCCCCATAACCATGGGTCTGCGACCGCGACCCGAGGCGGTTCCCCTGGCAGTCCCTCCGCGTCGTTGACGCCCTGTTCCACCGCTATGGAGAGTGGCACGAGAACCTGTCCTTCGAATGGAGTGAGGTGCCCTTTCACCGTTCATATCCTCACTTGCACTTTCAGCTTTGTCGACATCATTCAGACGCGCATATAACTGCAATGAAAGAGAAACAATACGCGATTAACGCAAACAACGAAGAATGCTTAAAAGCAATTCTAGCATATATTCAAGAGTGGAAGGCATCAGAAGAGAGGGATAGACAGCTTAAAAAATTAACTCTCCGATAAATGTACGTGCATATTTTTGTTTCTTATAAAGAGTGTTAGTATTTTCATCGCCCAAAATTTGCAATAGAAGTATTTAAAATGGCTCAAAAAATCGAAGTTACGATATTTTTCCCTTAAAGTAACTAAGACACCTTGAGGGAGAGAGTAACGCTGTTCCAGAAGAGAGGTGATTGAACTGAATGAAGATATATTCGCAAATGTAGCTGTTGTCTCCCCTGGCTAATTGAAATATTCATCTTTTGTAGAAGGAGTGAAGGAAGAGGTCATGGGGAAAAAAATTTGCTGTCGATATCAAGAAATAATAAATCACACTATTGTAAGCGTCTCTTTTTCAATGAGAGGGATGCAAATAGCCTGTTTTTGTGCCCTAGTAGAGGGAAAAATGCGAGCAAATAAAACCTCGAAGTAAACTAATCTTCCATACGAAATCACAAGTTGCCACAGTCTTCAATTCGCCTAGATTTTCTTGAGCAGAAACTGGTGGTAGTGGTGATTGCGGCACAAAATCAAGGCACGAAAAGTACTATCACACAAACGCTTCACTGTCTGTCAATTCATAATCAAAACACACAATCAAGTACTGTTTGTGGGTTGTTTTAAAGGGGGTGAATTTCTGCTTTCTTATTCAGTCAGAGCATATGAAACAGAGAAAATATTAAATAGCTGAAGAAAGGCTAAAAGCAAAAAAAGCTATCTCCTGGCAATTTGAAGTAAAAATAGGGAAGGCAGGAAAAGAGTGTTGGAGAGTAATGGGAAACGCCGAAGTGAAAAGCAACTGGATTCAAAAGAGACCGCCGAAGAAATGGCAGTAATCATCTGTAAAATCTGGCATATTATACGCTTTCTCAACAGAAACACGCAAAAAGTTAATCCATTAATTTGAGAATGAAGAAAATGCCAGATTGCAACATTAAAACAGATATTCAAGGACTGTGTATTTTTCTATATTGGAAGGAGGTCATTAATCAACATCCTCTCCCCCTCATCCCCCTTGTACACATTAAATCCTTTGAACACAAGGTATCGAATGAAAATAGGCAACACCTCATATCTAGGGTCCATACCGCGTCAACACATACAATCAATCTTGTGTGTCAACTAGGTGAGTGGAAAGAAAAGTAATATCGCTGATCACCACCACCACTACACTGCAGTAGAAAGCCAAGAATAAATTAACAAATTTACTCTCAGGTGCTATTCGACACAAGATATGGTTTAGGGGGTGTATAGCTTTCAATGCAACACTAATTGAGATGAAACACTGTACAATTAGGAGATTTTGGTCTTGAGCTTTTGCATAACACTAGCATTTTGGGGTGTTCGTTTTAATTAGAGCACAAGGGTATCAGGAATTACAGACATCGCTTCTCAAGAGCTAAGGCTAGTATTTATAAGTATTTTCTTCATTTTGGATATTACGAACTAAATGACGTTCATCTGCTACATCCGACTGCCAATTTCAAAGGCCTACCAAGTGGTGTCACTCCCATCTTTGAATTTACAGACCTGTTAGTTGAAACGCAATGATTATGAGCATTGTGGAAGCGCATGAGAGAATTTAAATCTCAAATTTTAAACAGTGCCTAAGGGAAGCATACGGTTTGCAAAAGATATTAAAAACAAATATATATATTTGAAATATCGTTAGAACGAAGTTCCTGAAAATGAGTTCAAGATTGCTTCCTCTTACTCCACAGGGTGTGGAAGAGTGTCAATGAAATGAGAAAGAAAGTGATGAGGGAAAAACGAGAGAGCAAGCGAGCGACTAATAGCGCCAATCAGGAGCAGAGAAGGAATAAATACTTCACTAACTAACGAAGAGGAGTGCCATGGAAACGGAAGAAAACACACCAACATACGAGGCCTCAAAAGAAGATGCGAGCATGAATCGAGAGAAGGATGGTGAGCTTAGACATGGCGCCATGACGAGACAGACAGGTGTTATCTCATCTTCCACGGCGTGCGAGTTGGGGGAGGGACATACAACACTAATCGGTGGACAAGACAGGAGAAGGGGGAGACCATAAAATTTAGGACGGCAAACTTTAATATGGACGATTAAAACCATAGGAGGCGAATATGTAAGTGAAAAAGTGAGTATGGAGGTCGTGTTAATCTTAGCATGCGATGTAGCGCTGTTCTCAAATTTTGCTAAGCAGGCCCAACTACCAAAGTATTCATAAGAGGCAGCTAAGACGGAAAAGCATGATTGAGACAAAAAAAATTAATGAGAACATTTTATATGAGCTAGTTGACTCTAGTCAAATATAAGTAAAAATAAGATAAATTACAGCGAATCAAGATCTCCAAATTCAGACGGTAAAATAACAGTCAGTGAAAAAATGGCAAGTCGGTGCCTTCAAAGGACCCACCACGTCGATAGGGAGGGGGGGGGGGGGAGTGAGAGCCAACAAGTTTGACGCCAAGGAGAAAAATCTATTTTTATATGATAGCCACCAAAAAAGAGGAATACTAATCTGTCGATTAAATTTTATTGCGCCTCCCTTCCACCCCGCTTTATAGCTGCACCTATACCCACCAACACCCCCCCCCCCCTCCATCCCTCCACCCTCCCCACCCCACTAGACAGTGCAATACGTGTGCCACGAGGTAGATAAAAATAACAGTCCTCTTGATGACGCAATAAATATAAATTAATTAGAATACTTGAAGGGCGAGACGTGCAATACCTCCCTGTCACCCGAAACTCCAAATAGAAGCTGTAATTTATGCTCAATTCTCCCGGCATTCTCATAGGAAAGGAACCACTAAATGCCATGCACCTAGAGAACAGCAGCAAGAGAGGAATTTGTGGAATATGTTGTCAACTCCAACGATGGTAATGAGTCACGCTCTCGCTCTGCCTCTCTCGTATTAAACCAACCATGAAATGCGTGTCTACGCACAAAGGAAGAAAAAGGGGGGAAAGATGTTGGCAAACGCACCACCATCGCTTCGCCATCTGTGATAATAAATACTAAGGGAGAAGGGGAGTTTGTGGTCCTCCCTTTAGAAAAAAAAGAAAGTTTGTTTTTGAAGAGAGCGGCAGAATTCTTCTTTCTGCTTGCAGAAGGGGCAAAGAAGGCAGGTATAACCCCCCTTCCCCCGCCCTCCCCCTCATTTGCAGAGAAGTGGACGTGAGCGAGGCCAAACGCGCGCCCGTAAAACGCACTTGCGATGGGCAGGGCAGAGAGGCAAGCAGACGGGAAGGCAAGGGGTGAATCATTTTCACTCCTTTCTCCTCAAAAGGGGCTAATTCCCACCAGCTAAACAATAATAGAGAAGCAAAATTTCCCTCCTCCCCCTTAAGTATTTTCACTTTGAGATAGTTATCCCCGTCCGTCTCAAAACAAAAATTAATTTTTGATCGACACCAATACATACAGTGATAACCGGATTTCTCTCATCAAATTGAAAACTGTATTGATATGTAAAATGAAACATTGTAATGCAAAAGTGAAATCAACTGCTTTAAATGTAAAAGACATCAAAAGTCCAGGCTGCGAGTAGGAAGAGATTAGTGCCAAAAGCCTAAATGGAATAAGCCTGGAATTATTATTTAAAAAAGAGGAAAAACGAGGAAGGTTGATTAGCTGATTGAAAGAAAGGGAAGAGGAGATTTCTAGATACAGTTTCCCATCCCCCAACTGTCAATAGCACACCACTGACAGCGCATCTTTCCAACAAAGATCACAATTTCACTTTTCCTACCCCAATCGGACACAGAGTGTGAAAAAGAGAGGAAAGCAGAAAAGAAATAGAGGAGAGGAGTGGTCTGGCAGGAGGCATTCACTCAACGCCACTGCCGTGTGGATGCATGTTAGGGGGGAGGGGGGAGGGGGGGGAGGAGAAGAGGAGAAATGTGAGGTAAGAGATGGGTGAGCAACATGAATAAGTAAAGAGGGAAAAAGCTAAGAAGATGTGCAGGTACTAGCAGTACAACCTGAGGGAGGTCATGAGATTACTTTTACCCACCTATGCGTGTGTGAGCACGAGAATTTTAAACCACCATCAAAGGTCACCTCTGGCTCAAATTATTATTACCTTGCATACATCTTTTACAAGCACTAATTTCTTCAACTTCGCTCTCACAAAACTACTAAAGTGTATATGGAGAGGGGGGGGGGGGGAGGAGGGAGTGGAGGGAAAATCATGTCGAAGAGATGTCGAGCCTAGTCATGAGAAGGGTAGAAGTAAAAACATGACCCACCAAGCAAGCTAAAGAGGAGGAGGGGTGTCAACTAATCAATTATTCAATACTTGAAAACAGGTAGGCAGACAGATGAGATGTAACCACCGTCGTCAAAATTATGCGAAGCGAAAATAGGCCATAAAACGCATACGTATGGGTGTGTACTAAAGCCTAATTCACGTGGATCTGTCATCATAAAGTCAGTTTTATGAGTACCAGAGGGAGGGGACGGGAGGTAGGGGTCACAGCAGGTCGTGAGGCCAGTCATAAAAAGTGACAAGGCAGCGGCATGTGCAAACACGCAGCAGACCCAGACTATTGCTAAGACCAGATACCAAAAAAAGGATACCAAGCAAACGAACTAACGATAAATCATCACAATCGGACGGAAGAATGGAGGGGGGCGGGGTGGTAGGATGACGTATTGTAAAGGCCCTCAAGGAGACGAAGGTAGATGGATAATAAGACAAAGCAGGCGATACGGTAGATAGATGAGAAAAAGCGACATCTTGTAAGTAGAGTAATAGATGAGGAGTAGGGACAGGTTTAAAGGACGTGTATAGCAATAATAAACAAGCGAAAACAGAAAGATTACCGAAAAGAGAAAAATGAAAGTAACACAGCTATTTTAACTTTTTTCACTTTCTATGTGGACACAGCTTTCTTTTACTCACCTGCTTCTTCATGTAAACATTTCTTATGAGTGGTCAAGTGAGACAATGGGATATAGTAATAGGCATTAATAATGACCCAACTTTGGCGGAGAACAGTAATTGTTGTTGTCTTTAAATGGGAGGAAACTATGTATGAAAGAGTGTCATGACCAGACGCAGATAAATCAGTGTAAATTTCTTGTGAAGTAGGTTGTGAAATAAAACTGTAAAAAGCAGTAATTTGACAAAAATTTTTCAACACTAATTCATTACCTATTTAGGAAAAAATAGCATACAGAAAGACGTGAGTGGCAAAATGCGTGTGTGCACCGCCAACCCCCTCCCACTTATATCCACAACCCCTCGCCCCTGCCCCACCCCACCCCGCTACCGCAAGCAAGTTCATACAGGGCAGAGAGCACTAGTTAACACATTCATTACCGCTACAAAATTTGAAATTGAAGCTTTAACAACATAAGCAAAAAGAAAAGTGGGAAAGAGCTCTGGTTGAGTTTACATTATTATATTTTAAGGATTTCCATTGCACAATGAACCCCCTCCCCATTATTCCACACAAATTTATAATAAAATTAGAGGTAGAGAGATATTTACATAAAGAGCGCACCATAACAGCAATGCAACCTCGCCAATACTTTCATTTAATTAGATATACGGGACTCTGGAAGTAAAATGACCACAAGACTCCCAAAACTATCATCAAGGCAATAATTAGGGGAAGGTACCAGAGGTCTTAGCGTGCGGCCAAAACAGATAGCCACTCATTAAAAAGATTAATGCGATATATTGCGCCACATTAAATTTAGATCAAAATGTTGAAGATGGCCTAATTACAAGGTGTACATTAAAAGTGGGGTCAAATTGGGGTTAACGGCAAGGAGATAGGCAAAGCGCAGATATGGCTTATTGTCAGCCTGAAAGCAAACAAAGAAACAACTCATTTATGACGAGAAATAACAGAAAATTGCAAAAAAAATAAAACATCAGGAAAGCAAAACTCCAATGAGTTCCAAATTGATGAGAAAGACTTATGTTGAATCCACTTTCGTCAGACTAAGTGACAACCAGAGATAAGAACAAAAGAACATGAATAAAAGTTTCCAGAAGCATCTAACGAAAACACTCCATTCAAAAAAATACAAAGTAAACAAAGTTTAAACACATGATCTGTCAAAATCAGTCTCATTCTTCCTCCTCCCCCCCCCCCCCCCCTATTCCTAAAGTACCACCCTAAAATGGGTTCAGGGAGGTGACTCATAGCTTGGAAGGTGGCGGACATTTTATGCAAATAGAACCAGCATTTAGTAGACATTGCCGCAAACTATTTTATCTCTGAAGTGTGAATAAACATTTAAAGCAAATTCGCAGAACCTCAGTTATAAAGGGATAAAAATGAAAGTAGAATTGACAAAAATAACAAGGGAAAACAAGCATGAAACATTACGTGTCATTATTTTATGATCAAGCCATATATCCGTAACATAAAGTTACTGGAAGGCTGAAAGTAGGCCGTCAAGCTCAAAAGTGAAAATTAAAGGAACAAGAGTAATAAGCTCATGATAAAAATAGTACCTCTAAGTTTGTACGATCTTCGAATGCGATTACAGAAAATCCTTCGATAATAGACTCTTCATAATGTGGAAGCTTAAGGTCATCCGTTTTGGAAACCGCAACATCTAGTTGATTCTCAGATTGATTTGAAGAATCAGGATGACTTAGTCGACATCTCGCATCAGTCGGGTTGGCATTGCCATGTGTTCTGAAGTGGGCTAAGTTATTCACAGTTGATCCCAGATTAGCCAGTTTGGATCGGTTCAGACCATCGGCTTCCGAATTGAGAAACGAGCTTTTAGGAAATCCGAAACTATAATGGGAGTTTTTAATTCCATCGGCAGACACACTGTCAGCCTCCGTATCTGATAAAGTTCCTGAATCAGCATCATTAAACGAAGATTTCGTAATTGGAGTGGGTGAACAGCTACGATTAAGAAAAGGGATTTGGTTTAAACTTCCATCGTCGATTAAATCCATTTCGCTCCTAAAATTTTGATTCTCAGCAAGGGAAAATTGAGGGCGTTTGCTACGAGGTCTAGAGCGACTCATATTTTATACATGGTTAAATCGGTAGACCCAACGATTTCAATGGAAAATGGTTAATAAATCTTATTTTATTCATATAGTTAATGAGTAAAGCCCAAGCAGACTGCATGTAACGCGAAAATAAAATAGCTATCAAATAGCATATAACCTAAGCGCCTTTAAGTTGGCTCATAAAAAGAAATACGCTTCAATATTAAAGTTTCTACTAAATACTAACAAACAATTTGCATTTCAAGACACTATTAAGATTGCAAAAAGCAAAATTGATTAAATTAATTGAAAGTAATAATGTTTATTTTTAATATTTGAATCAAAAAATTATTAAAGTAATCAAAGTATGCAATTTTTTATTGCTTTTTGGATCCTTTTCAGAAAGATCATTAATACATAGATGAACATGCTATCTGTTTAAAAGAAAGCATTTTATAAGTTGTTTAATAGAAGGATATCTATCCTAATAATAATGATACGCAATACACTCACCACTTTGCAAATACATATTTTATGTTGCATAATTCTCTTCATTTATTTGGTAAGTAAGTTGATCGATATTGGTATAAATTTCTTCCCACATATAAGTATTAGTATAAATAAGTATTATGAAATCATACAATTTATATGCATACTAGCCAAGGTAAGACAAGGCAGAATTGATACTAAACTTATTAATTTTCTTAAATTTTACAGACATATTAGCCTACAAAAATGTGCGTAAAACTTCTTGCCATATTTGTAAACTGCTTTACTTAATATGTTGACGTAACTACACAGTTACTTTCTTAAATAAGTAATATTTTTGTCTCGGTGACAAATCGTGATTAATAAAACCAGAATGCACTAAATGTTTGTTTAAACATGGAATAAATTTTAAATAAAATGATATATGTCCTAGGTTCGATTTGCGGTGATATATAAGTTTATCGTTGAATCTTTCGCACTTTTAAATTTAACTATCATTGCCTGCTGTCGAAAGCTTTAATAAGGTTATGTTTTCAGGTTAAATTTAGCTAAATCAGATCCAAAGCCTGATTCCTCTAAAAATGTAAATTCGGCTTAAGATAATGAATAGTCATTCTAGATCAAATATTGTATTAACAATTTTCATATGGTATTTTATTATAGAGCAATCTTAACTTCAATTCTTTGTTGTATTTTTTTATGTATAACATTAAGTATTTTGCCACACATTGTTCGGATTCGAAATAACAAATGCGTTTCCTGTTGCTTTGCAGTATTAATTGAACTAAATGTTAAAATAACAACATGTTAGAAATCATTCTTTTAAATACTGAAATGCAATTCACTAGTTCATTAATTCAGTAATTACACACGAAAAACGATGGTTGTATATTTACAATTAATCAAATTATAAATGATCCCATGAGAGTGATTTAACTTCGGCAATCGGAGATGGAGGAAACATTTAGTTTCATTGAATTATATGCTTATTCCTCTCAACTTTAATTTATTATTTTCACAATAACTCATTTAAGTTGAAAATTTGTGGTTGTGAAATTAAATTTTACACAGTTTTTTGCGTATTCACCAAGGGGTGCTTTAAGCGTTTTTTAAGTTCTTTAAATAGCTTACGATCCAAAGAGCCAAAAATTAAAATCTCGGACAATAATTATCAAGATAAACGCTTAATTGAAATTGGGAAAAAGTGTTATTTACTGAATTTTAAACGAACTGTTCCTTATTTTTACTGAGTCTTCAAAACACTCCAAGATCAGATAAATACATTATACCTCAGTAATCAATAGATTAAATGTATAAACCCTGTTTGCTTTGTAACTGCGTTAATTTTTATAAAGCTTATATATTAAAATGCCAGGCTTAGTGATTAATGAAGTTTGCAGATATAAATTTATGTGAAGTTCAACATTATCTCTATCCCAAGTAATCTCTAAAAATCATTCTTTTAGGGAAATCGGAATTTGCATTATTGTAGTTGCCATAAGTATGTATAGTCACTGTAAATTCTCTAGAATCCTCCAAATTCTGCGGATTGTTATATTGAATCTTTTATAAATTTTCTAAATTCCTAGCTTAATGCAATTATGAAAATTATTCACCCTTAATTTTTTCAGAAGGCCATACTTATGATCAAACCTCTAAAACCCGGACATTCAGTTTATCAACGAAACATTCTTGAGCCTTATTCGCTTCTTTGTCAAGCTAGCTGACGAAGCATTTTTTATCATAGTGAGCGAGCAGAATTACTCTCCAGAAACTTCTACTAGGTCAGTGTGTGATCTTCAAGAATTCATGCTTCAGAAAAGTGTGAATATTTACTGAGCTTAAATTTGTGAGGTTGATGCCTTTTATTTCTTATATTTTTCCTAAAATCAAGGATCTCTATCTCACTATTCTTAGTGTTTCAGTTGAAATCTGCGTGCAATATTTCATGTTTCTTGTGACTTCCTATTTTATTTTTAGGGTATTTGGATTCATTCACCCTGCATTAAACATTCAACTACCGAAAGCGGTAACAAAAGTTGATATTACCCATTTTAAAAGAATGGATGACAATAGCAACAAATTTCGTAGTTACGTGGGGATATTTTTATTACGCAATTAATACACAACGATTAAATTCAATAAAATATTTATTGGTCATTTATTCCCACCCAAGAAAAATCATCAGGTTACTGTGTTTGCTAAATACCCTTTAGGGTTAGGCTTTAGTTCAACTTGAGTTCATTAATTGCCAAACCAGAAGGCCTGGGTGCATTTTGGAATCAAGGTTGGTGAACACTGTTGCAGATCCAAGATTCTGTGGGATCTTTGTTGGATATTTCCCGAAATATGGATTAAATCTAAAATATTGGACAGAAAGTTATCGTTATATCATTTCAATAAAATTTACGATAAATGGCAAGTCCATTAAGACTACAAATGCCTTAGCATATCAACTCCCTACATTAACATAGGATATAGAAAAACAATTTTTCAAGTCCAATTTTTTTACGAAGATCAATCAAAACTTAACAAACTGATTAAACCGGATTAATTGTAATTAAAAGTAATACGAAATTAAAAACTAAAATTGACACTAAAATGTGGTTCTAATATTTTTTGGTCTTGGTTGTTTTGAAGACAAAATTCGAAAATAATGTTAATTTAAATGTGAAGGGGTGGGAGAAGAGCACTTCTGCAATATCCCCAGATTTTTTTATGAGCTGCTCAACTTTGCGTTCCCAGTTGCCATGTCCTGTCGTTCCTATGGACTATCAACATTGATTTTCTTTGACCAGACAGTAATTATTTGGAAATCATTTACACAAAATATTTGGAACGAATAAAACGCTGATGTAATTATGTGCGATTTATTACGTGCAGAGTATTAAGTTCAAAAGTTAACCTACTCCGTTCTAGACGTTTTGATTGATCTGTGGAATCCATATATGCACGAAAATTCATTTTGTTGACTAGAGCGTCAGTTTCTTCATTTGGCAGTTGACATCCATTGTATTGAAAAACCGCATCATCGAGATTTTCTTTTCATCATCAAAAATTACTTACTAGAGTAACCAATATAGAATTGTATGAATTTATTAATAAGTACTATTTACTATTTTTACTGGTGCACGTGCTTGATTGTCTAGGCAGGAAAGCGTCAGAAGACCAGGCCAGAAAAGAGCTTCCTTCTATTTTGGGGATTTGTCTGGAAGGAATAGTTTCATCATACCACTGGAAATGATAACCGCTGGTTTCTGAATATTTACTTGAATCGAATCCATTAGAAGTTGGATAGTTATGATCACAGGCCTCTATCACTAAAATATAGTAATCACATAGTAAAATCAATTCAATAAATAAGGCTGTCTTCAATAATTTCATATTTCATGCTTTCAATTGGGTATTGTTATATACAAGAACAAGAATGAAAACTCTTACTATCTACATTCCACCAGATTTGATTCAAATCGGAAGGCGATCGATAATTGCCATTCAGTGGGTAGTCTATTCCTCTTCGTTTTCCTCCATCTCTTTGGAGATTGTGGATTGCTTTTTGTGATTGTTGTTGATTGAAACGTGTGAGAACTGATGGTTGACTTTCTTTACGACTGTATTCGGGTGGAGAACATTTTAACTCCAAGGAAAGATTCCGCAGAACACGATTTATCGAGGAAACCTGAACAGATTTTAGGCTGGCTTTCACTTGGTAATCGATCAATAGATAATCTATTCTGAAATCTATCTACATATATCATTCTTGAACAACTGTAAAATAAGCTGCTTGTCTTTAAAGTTTTAGTCCATTTTGTGAAGACATTGGCATAAATTAATTTATGAAGTTTATATTTACATTTTATTATTGGATTTAATATATTTAAATTCTAATCTGAAACTTTTGTGGTAATGTGGTGATCATTTGAAAGTATTTTTAGAAGTATAGGTTCTCTTACTTTGATTTAGTTTTTACATTCGAATTTCAGTTGAACTTCTTCGAAATCGAGCAAATAAATCGACACATATTATTAGCCATTTTCCTTCATATGAGCATTCCATGATGATTTGAGCTTAAAATTCGAAGGTCTTCTTAGTGCAAATGAATTATTTTTCTTTTTAAACCCCATCTATTGTTAAAAAACGTATCATGCGAAATTTCCCCCTACTTCAAATTGAACACTTAGCGATGTTGATTCCCATCAGTTTTCCGTTAACAAAAGAGGTATTTTCCTTTTGACCACAGCCCTCGCTTACAAATATTCCTTTAAAAACGTCCGCTAATAATGTTCTTTATAGATTGTTCTGCCCCCATCTCTCCCTCTGTCTTCTCTGATGATATTACTAAGGAGTAAAACTTCTTCAAAATTTTATTCTATAAAAAGTTCAACTGAGTTCAAAATTTTTCCTAATTCCTCTTTAGGGTTAGTTTTTTTTGGCAATTCCCACGATTCGCATTTTTATTTCTATTTTAATTTGTGGGGATGAGTAAAGCTGCTCTTAAGGGTCTTTCCTGCAAAACTAGTCATTTTAAATCCCCTAATCCATTAATATCTCTCCTAAATTTCTGGTCAAATATTAATACTTTTCTAATTTGACTTCATCAAAATTTAAGCTTATTAAATCACAACGAGTCCGAAAGTATTCACTGTTTAGTTTGTGTTCTTCAATTTCAGAAATAGTTCATCTCTATTACTGCAAAAAACCCCCAAATTACCATAAGTAAAAACTTTGCGTAGAGTCAATGAGGTCATCTATCGGCAGATTGTTATTTATCCGCAATTCCGCTCCCACCAACGCTAATTTTCATTATTACTCTGCTTTATTGTGCGTTTTTTGTTTTCAAAAAATATAAAAAATAATCAAAGAGGTAAAGCAGAATGAACAAATTCAAAAACTCGCGATCTGGCAAACTAAAATGTGATTGTTTATTTCTAGTTAAATTAAATCCGATGAAGTAAGAAAGATAGGTAAATTTTGATCGAATTCAAATGTAAAATTATTTTTAATGGTTGTTTATTGCTAAACTTAAACAGGCACCATAAAGATATGGTCATGTTATTGTTGAGCACAAAACATGTTGAAACTTAGTTGGATCGAAATACTGCTTCGTTGCACTTTTCCCAACTTAATTCTTATATATTTGTTCGAGCCGATGGCAATATGTAAGAAAGCATTGCTTTTGACGTTCAATAATGTCATAATATTATATATTCATGATTATTTAGTAAAATTATTTGGCCAATAATATAAAACTTTCGACAGTTCTTCAGCGTACTAAAATACAAAACGAACACAAGTACACTTAACTATTGTTTCAAAAGGCAGAATCTGCCGAGTCTTCCAGTTCAAAAAGAAGCAAGTGTCATCTATTTGCATCAGTGGAACTTGGAGTAAAATAGAAACTTATTAAAGGAACAGTTATTTTCGAAGTTTAGATCAACGATGAAGTAAAACTTAATCCAACAGGAATAAATCCATTTCTCCTTGTTGGAGCAACTAAACAACTGTAATTTCTTGATACATCTATATGCCAGGACTAACAATTTGAATATCAGCATTATTCGAAGGAGGGAAATACAGCCCCTAATCAATTTTTGATCGATTAGGCTACATCCAGTCGATATAGTCCGCGAGGTAAGCGGCAAATTAACAACCCAAAAAGGTATTTTGAGAGTGAATCAACTAGAAATATTTGATCTCATTATATAATTTTCCGAAAATAATACATACAGTTTTGCGCATAATATTACTATAAAGGGTTTTTTTGAAAACGATTTGTTAGAAATTGAGAACGACTCAAAATTTCACATTTTCTAAGACAATGAGACAGGAAATTAAAGTTGAGAAATTTTCAACGTTACCCATCTCTTTAGTCTACGCCTGATGTTCTGTGTCGACCCTTTAATGCTATTTTCAGCATTCAAGGGCGGATATCTTCAATTCTCGCACCACCAATCACCGTAAAGCAAACAACAAGTAATAGAGTAGGTAATCTATTTGCTCACCTTCATATGTGCCAATAAAATAGTAATTTAAGATTGGGGAATAGAATTGCCTTACATAAAATGTGACTGCGAATTAAATGTTGTTTCAATTTTCGAGTCCATATCCTATAAAAACTAAATGTAGTGTTCTACTTATTAAATTAAGTAGAAATAATTTAAAGTTAGTACAATTTATCCTGTCCTACCATAAAGGGGATACTCACGGAAGGAATGTTGGTACATGAGCAGACACCTTCGTGGAGAAGGCGTTCACGAATTTCCCAGGCAAAGATGGAAGGACAGGCGCGTTTGTAGGCGGCGATTTTATGAACCACTGCGCTGGTAGCTACTCGGGGTTTGCTGCCGCCAATGGCTTTTGGCCGAATCGACCCAGTCTCGTGAAAGCGACAGAGGATTTTGGAGACGCAGCCATTAGATACCTGTAGGAGACGCGAAATGTCGCAGGGTCTAGCTCCACTCTGAGCCAACTCCACAATTCGCCGACGGGTTGCTGCCGGAAGCGGTCGTCCATTTACAAAGAACCCGCCCAACTGGTTTATTCCTGAATGGCCTGAATGATGATTCATACACAGAAGCCGTTAATGTTTCTACTGCTCAAAGAATTTTTAAACATCTGATAACGTGAAAATGGCCTTTGTATCCAGAACATAGGGTAATTCAAAAAATTATTTAAAATATTAATAACAATCATCAAAGGAGGACACTCGTGTAGTTGAATGTATTGTCAAGGATGCCAGATTTTAAGTGATTTTCATCGCCTTATGTGAGACTTCTCAACGTTTAAATCAGATCTAAATCAAGTGTAATCTACCTTTTACAGACAAAGTATGAATTCCAAAACTCCTCCTAAATATGAAGGGACTTTCCATCCTTACTAAACGTTCAAATAACGCTGGGTTCCAGAGCCAAGTTGAAGGAAGAATCAATGCTTTATTAGATTTTAGGTCTACTGAAGTATGTTTTAGAACCAGTATTTAATGTAATATTTGTAAATTGAACATTGAAAATAATTCCAATTAACAGTATTATAGCAGTGGGTTAAATCGAAGTTTACCACTTTTCCAAGTCCTAGAAGAAGAGGTGCCAGTGCCAGGAGCTGGATAAACATTCATCCCTGCATTTCTAAAAAGAATGGAGAATTATGGTAATGAAAATAGTAGTGCTCACGCAGTATAATCAAGCGAATTTCACTCAAGTGTTTTGAATCCGCTATAATTTTTAACTTCAAAATAATAGATTATCAGCTGAAGAAAAGAACAAACTCAAGCATTTAAACGCTAGTTCTCCCTATTTCCTCACTTCTAAGCATCATGTGCGCGTAAAAATGGACAAGCACAATTTTAAAGCTTGTCATTGGAGGCCAAACCACGTAAAACAATTTGTTCTCTTTAGACCAGGACACGGAATTCGTAGTAGCAAGCGAAAACATCTTAAGGAATTTAAGAACCTCCGGTATCCGTAAGTTAAAAAATTAATGGGCATAGAAACAAACAAAAATTTGACTCGCAAAAATAATAGCATTCAATTATATTTCAAATATTTTTGTACTTAAAAATTGAATCCCAATTTTAAGTTGATTAACAAACAAAGAGGGAGAAATTTCCGTTAAATAATACATTACTGCTACCTACATTAGACACTTCATTCAATAATGAATCATTAACATAATTGACCCCCATAAGCTATCTTTTCCCCTCGTAGTTATAATTCATACCTCTCTACAAGCTTGGTGAAGTGATTTCATGTTCAATTGTGAATAATTTCAAAATGCATGAGTGTATAAATGGGTCAAACTTGCCCTTAATCAACTTGAATTCTATCCGCTGAACCACGAAATTCCAAAGGTTGCAGAAGGAGAGTGCTTCGTGGAAGAATTTCCTTGATTTGCTCCCTAGTGAAGCAAATTGAAACGCCACTGCTGGCCTACCGCATGCGAGACTTGCTGCGCGCGCGGACACACAACGCACGTTCGCACTCTTATTTACTAATTGAACGCTCTGATTGGCTGTAAATTCATCACTGCGCCAAAGGATGAAGTTGAATGAATCGTAAAGAAATTTATCCGATTAATTAATTTTCCACTTAAATGAGCTCTATTTTAATGAGCTCATCCATAACGCCTGACAGATTATCTTCGCTTTGATAAAATATATTAAGAAATAATATTTTTAGTGCGCCACTGAAATTATGAAAATTGCAAATATCATTGAATTGTTGGCTTTCTCGTTGACTTATTTACTTGTAAAGTTTTGCTCTAAAATTTAAGTGAATAGTCTTAATGACCAGGGGAGTTTCAACTGATCTCCATTTTACTTTCTCCACCCTTTTCATCGAAATTAATGAGTGCACAACAGTGCAATCAATAACCAGCTGGGTTGTACTCTCTAACATACTGTGTCCAATATTTTTCTAGAATTTTCCAGGGCCCCAGCAATAACTGCATTTACATTTCAACTAGTCAGAACAGGATCTCTCCTCCCCCCTCTCCCGGAAATAAGTAAAATATTATTAATGTAGGTAGCGATTACTCATACTGTCGAAAGATATACCTTTCACAAAGAATTGATATGCCTATAAACGTCTTTGTTTAAGTTCAAAGTAAATTTTCAAGATTTACAAATCATTAAATTTTATTCTTTCTTTAAACGCCATCGTATTTGAAAAAGTCGAAGTGGATGTTTTTCTTTATTCATATGGTGGCGAACTATATCACCACTTAGATTCTAGCGACCGTTGAAAACTTAAAATTCATGTTTGCATTGATCGCCAATTTTTAAGCACAATTTTTGTTCATAGTGTAAGACCCTCTTCCCTTCACGTGTCGATCAAGTCAGATTCAGAACAGATTTACTTCACCGGAAAAATAGAATATTTAATGTCGCCTTATTAATGCATATAGCTTGTCACATAATTCATATCATTTCTGTCTGGTCTGCAGAGGAACTTGTCAGTACATATCGCACCCAAGATGAGAGAAAGAAATGACAGATATTGCAAACTCCAAAGTGATTCTTTAAATTAAAAGATTTTGCAAGACACACATCTTATAATAGGATAATGAGGTTTGAAAATAGAAATAGTGAGATCAGATCAGTTACTTCATTAATTAAGTTGAGTTAACTGTCAAAACAAAATTAAATGGATTAGGTATTCAGATAACTAATAAAGACGGAGGTCAGAACTTTGCTAGACCCATCCCCGAGTCATCGCTTTCACCTCTTGGAATGAATAACTCCTGGTAGTAATTGCATAAAATTACCCCTATCATAAACGGCGAAGGCAATAAAATGAAGGTGGTAAGCGAGAAATTGTTTTATGATTCAGACGGATGAAAGAAAAGGAAATCAAGTGGACTTCAAAGAAATACTAATTAATCAGTCATTAGTTGTTGGGTGCTAACACAGCTTATGCTTGTACTGCGTGGCATACTGAGTTATTACAGAATAAGGTAACATTGCAGCACTATTGGTCATAGTATGGTCCGACCATGTATGTATTGGCGAAACTTATATATGTATATATGCTATTTATCTTTTTCAAAAATGATGCAATAAAGTAATGATAACAGGAGTAAACTAAGGACTAAAATTATTTTGTAACATATTACTAATACAAAAAATCAATTTTTATTAAGCTACTTTCTAAAGATAAAGTATATAAACCACAAGAAGAAGACTTTTAGCTTAAAATACGGTCATTGAATAATTAAGTATTCATATATAGAATTTGATGTTTGAGAAATTATTCATATACGGGTTGACCCGATTTGGGCTGATAGCATTTTTGCGAGTGGTATAAATAAAAAATCAGAATCTTCAGTGGATTTAATATTAATATCAGTGGATTTAAACGTAAATTTTGAAATAAATAAAAAATTATGTTATATATATTTATATATTTGTATGTGCTTCATTTATATTAATGTTAAATTCACAATTAGAAGCAAGTAGAAAAATAAAGGAGGAACCAAAGATTGATTAATTTGCATAGATAACAGAACGATATTGAAATCATAAACTTTCTGATTCGTTTTATGGTTTTTTTCCAACCCTATCCATTAGATTTACCGAAAATATACGAGGTTAACGGAGCATTACATCGAGTTAAAAAGCTCAACATTATTCGCAGTCCGATAAAAGTATTTATTAAAAGTCGATTATTTACAATTTCAGACATCAAATTCAACTTCAGTTATAAAGCTTAAATTAAAAGAAAAATCAAAGGTTAAAACACTATTTTCGACTTTAGTTTAGATTAATTTTATATATTAACCTTGTCTTTAACGGATTCGTTTGTGTGAACCATTTTCTGGCATTTAGTGGAGCGCGTGATACATCTCGTAATTTTGATCAGGTGTGTGCGGGCTGGTTGTATTTCTTGGTTCATATAATTCGCCTGCATATTATTGAAATTAAATGGTTTAATTTGCAAATATACATACATGGATCATGATAACGATGTATTTCCTGCTGTTATAGCAGAAAATGTTCAGGTATGCTGTGTATTTATGCAATGATCTTCAGGCACGCTTGAATACGTTGAACTACGCTTCTTCTCTTATAAATAAAAACTGCACTAGTCTTGATGTAAGTTTCAGTAACTTATCATTGTTTTTTAGAAAGTTCGAAAGGATTATCAAGCTCTTCTTACCGAAACTTGTCAAACTTTATCTACTTATTCTAAACGATTAAAATCAAGCATCGGAAAAGCCCGACCCTATCATGAACTCCAAGCAAAGAAAAAAGCATTGCTAGCTGAACTACAAAGGAACTCTGAGGCTTATAGTGCCATTTCGACAGAATATGATAAGGCAAAGGACGTGTTAAATTTCTACAACATCGACGTCGCTAAGTTCGATCTCAGTGAAGAGTCGCAATTAGAGGTCGTCAACAACGCGATTCAGAAGGTGCGTTTTAATGTGATACCTTTTCGAGCATTTTCAATATGTCAGTGCTTATTGCGTGCTTGTGTGTGTTGGTATGTAGGTGAATTCCACTAAATTGGCGCTGGCTACCCTGAAGTCGAGACATGCTGAGCTTCTTACTCAATGCGCTGTCGTTGACTCTGACATCAGTCGTCATCGAAGTTCTGCCTCTCTTGCCATCCGGAAATCCCAGTGGGTTTTCTGATTTTCCTTACCTTTAATTTTCTTTCTTGTTTTGGTGAATAATGTTCTTTTTTGGAATTATTTTATTAGCTGTGCTCTTCGTGTTATTCTATTCGTGAATTAGCTTTTGGAGAGTGTTTTCGGTCATCTCAAGTAGTCTGTAACATGCTTGTTTGTCATTTCACAGAATATATGGATCCACTTCAAGTTATCGCCTCGTTACAAATTCAGAAACGTTTAAACTGAATACCGTTTCTTTTTTTTCTCGACCGAAATTACGCTAAAAGCGTCGAATAATAAGGACTTTTAGACATGTAACTTTACTTTGCTTTTACAAATGACCCGTAATTATTATCATTTGATTGATGCAACATTTATCGTTCTCTGGTTCCCTCTATATAAATCCTTCCAATTAATCATTGGAAGAAAATAACGCGTTCCATTTTAAGGTTGTCACTTATTTGATATATGCGAGTGTGGCCCCTTTGTTGCACATTCCAGCTTTTATTAATAATCTGTTCTAATGTCCCTACCGAGTGCCAAAGTGATTTTATTTTTCCTCTCCTTTAGAGTTTACTTCGACTTGCAGGCTTCTTTCAACCAAAGAATGGAGGTGAGTTTGTCTTTTAACTCATTGTGTTTTACCCTCAGTAGTTACTACATTTGTTAGATTGGCTTAGCATTCAGATTTTGAAGTAATAGTCTCCAGGTATTTTGTGTGTTGAATACCTTCGAAAGGTAATCCACGCAGCTACAGTGATTTACTTACCTGTCTTCAAGTACACTTTGATAGAACCTATCAATAAGAGCGGATTAAAGATTTCTCGCAGACTCAGCAGAGGGAGAGTCGGAACTGTAGGTTAGCCCGGGTTGGTCAGTATCGTTGTTTTAATGCTCAATTTTTTTTGCTTGCATTGGATTTTGTGTGCATTTCGTTCGATTTGATAGACTAAAAATACTGCTGCTTAATTGATTTCTTTCGTCATTGTTCATGTCCGCCAGTAGCGACCAATAGTTATTACAGCAATTTATGGTAAGAGCTAAATTTGTTTATGTGCTTGCTGTCTTTGTCGGCCTGGAAGGCGTTGACTATTCCTCGCTAAAGTGAGACGAGAGATGGGCAAGCCAAGAGAGAGAGAGAGTGACCGATGAGTATTATTATTGCTCTGAATCGTGACATTTAAAGAAGTCTATTGTTAAGTGCCGGGGTGTCTAATGCGGGTACTTATTTTTTCGTTGGTTAAGTGGATACCAACGTTTCGCAAACTGACTTTATAATCATACCGTTCAGGTCACTACAGTCATATGTGAGTTTATTGTAGTATAATTTTGTATTTAATAATCTAACCCTAAGGAAACACATTCATGCATTTAAACATTGCGTCCTTAGATCGAACTTCTAGGCCAACCGCTCGGTTGTGTTTGGCAATGTCTAATTGTTTACGTGATGTCCATAACAAGCTGGCAAATGGTTAGTTTGTGCTTTCATAAGTCTCTGGTTCACTTTTGTTCAATTAAAGATTGCTGAGTCTTTTATGGCATTTAATTGCTCATTGAATTTTCTGTCAAAGGAGGAGTGAACGAGTGGTTCTTAGTGGTCTTGTCTCTCCAAGCGCAGGGGAATTTACTTTCAAACAATAATTCCAGGCATTACTGTTGTTATTACCCAGTTACAAATTCTGCATTCAGTCTTTCAGTTTGATCTGCTCGAATTAATGATTTTGCATGGACTCATTTTCTAACTTAGTTGTTTATTTTTGTTTATTGTAACAATAATTTGTATTCCCTTTATTTATATACTAGGGGTTAAATGGCAGTATAAATGAAGTCCTATTGACTCACATCTTCCTGTCTTTTTAAGATAAGTTCTTTCGCTACTTGTACAGTGCAGAAAATTATATGATTTTGTTTTACATTGATTATGGTGTTATGCCTTAAAACTTCGGGGAGAGGAGTAAACACTGGTGTTTGAGAGCCGATCTTTTATTTGCTTTTTTCTCGTCCTCTTCTATTTATTAGTATGTCTGCGTGGGTACCATTAACCGTTGCCTCAAAAGGCGACCAACACTCCCCTTCTACCTACGAAATTTGTGGTACTTAAGTGATAATCAATTCTGGCTACACACCCCTCTCCCCTTCATGACCATATCCCCTTGAGATTCCTCCGTACGTTTTACAATTTTCTACTCGAAATCGTTTTTTATAAATTCCGTTCATCATTGACTTGCTTAACCTCGTTTGACCCTTCGCATTTAAAACTGCAAGGCCCATCAACTTTTTGGGCTGTAGGTGTTTGGATCTTTTTCATGTTGCTTTGCTGCAGATGTTATTTTTCGTGTTTTCCTTCACCCTGCCTGTCACTTGTCTTCGATTTTTTTCGCATTAACCACTCAAACTTCTGATGGAAAACTGAGCTCTTTGTAAGTTTTCGGTTTTAAAGTATTTGTGGTTTGGAAATTTCAATAGTTAGTAACAAATCCGTATGCTTGTATATGTTATGACGACAAAGAATGTTTAACTTTCACGAAATAGCAAATACGATTCCTATCCGGCCTTCCATCTGTCAGCTTAAGTCGAATGTCTCATAAGGTAATGTGGTATCTTCTTCTCTGTTTTTTTTTCACTACTGTAAGTGAATCCTGTGATGGTCTTGTCAAGATCGCACAATTCAGCCACAATTAGTTGCGTGTAAATCAATTTTAGTTTAATTTTATGCTCTATACATACGTTGGAAATGCAGTCTTTGCCCCTGTTCATTAATTATCTCTAATTGAGGTGAGCCTGTCAAAACTAGTGTCGGTATTACCCCTTTAAATTATGTTAGCTTCTTGTGATCTCAAAGCTATTTAAATTTAATCTAATTTGGTTAGGATATTGTTGGTATCAGTGGCTGTTTCCTGTGATTAAGCATCAAGTTGGTTGTTTCTTTTTTGCAGTCCAGCCCTCACGAGTTACATCTCGATGTGTGAGGGCTGGATAATCATGGGACGAGACTGAAAACGTGAATTCTCATTTTCCCCTCTCATTCCCATCCTGGTCACATTAGAGTGCGTTGTCTCTCTCTCATGACACTTATACTCTATCGGAGCCCATTCGACTTCGGTGAATAATTTACTGTTTCTGCTATTTGGATGGGTATGATTTTTGTTTTTTACTAAATCACTTTTTGAATTTCGATCCATCCAAGCGATATTTCATTGCACAGCTGTCCTTTATGATCATTAGACGACTTGGCAGATTTGTAATTGGTCTTCATTTATTTTGTCATTTCCCTTGTAAATCAGATTCGAGTGCAACTAGTAAAAGCGAAGTCATCTGTGGGTATCGTTAGCAAGTGTCCCATTTACTTCACTACGACTGAAATATTCTTTCCCCAAAACTCTGACAGTTTAATAGACCATGGAAACTCCATAGCTCTTCTGCCCGCATTTCTGATAATCAATAAGAGAGCGTGATTTCATCTTCGTAATTTGTACACATTTTCTCAATTACAATAATCCTCCCAAATAGAATCAGCTTATTTCTCGTCTCCTTTGCAATTCACCATCGTCTTTTTAGCTTTGCGCCTTCTTTTGCGGACTGCGCGATGGCAAAAGGTGTACTTTAGTTGATGCGTCTCGCGATTTTTCACTTTGACTTTAATGGCGGCGCTAGAGCGCTTTCACAACTGATGAGAAAAACGAGACTCTCACCGACTCCGCTTGCTTTTTGTCTAAGTCAATATCACTTCGGTTTACCCAATGAACAATCATTTATTCAATCTCTGAAGAATCACCATCAGGTTAGCAAAAACCGAATAGTCCCATATTACTAGATATCTTTGACAAGATTTCTTTTTGGTATTGTGTGTGTGTGCATGTCAAAATGTATTTCATGCATGGAGAGGGAGAGAGAAATGCGTCGTAGCGGAATTTTCCTTCTAATGCTAATAAGTATTTGATCTTAACATTTTGAAATTTATGTGGCATTAAATTATTCGCTTTCCTCCTACAATTCTCCAAATCTAATGCAGGCCAAAGGGGTCTTTTATGCTTCGATTTGGCCAACACACTGATAATTATTTTTTATATCAACTAATCTATTTATTTCATCAGGAGGCGAAGGCAGAGATAGATAGACTGACAGCGGAGGTAGAATCAGCGAAGAAGTTATATTCAGAGACGATGAGCAGTTTGGAAGCGATATCAAATCGAATTCATGAGTCGCGTCGACTGGGCCATTGGCTCAACTCTCCTCCTACTTCACCTCGCCTCCGTGGTGTGGGTGCCGATGGTTCCTGTTCCTCTGAATTGACACCTGCAGAAGCGGGCACCTCCCTCCCCAGCTCTCCTCGTCGTACTCCCCCAGGACAAGATGATACTGACACTGAAGCCATGGAGTTGGAGGGTGCTGACACATCGGATTTCTTCGGATTCCATCCAACTCTTCGTAAACCTAGTGGCAAGCGTCTTATCTCTGAACTGACCTCGGTAGGCGAATTCTCCTCCATCAACTCTTTATTTTTCCTTACTCAGGTATTATTGCAATCTCAATTTTTTCCCATAGAACCTGGAGTCGTGTACTCTGACAATGCGAACGAAAGGCGAGCAGACAGATTTACTGCCAGTGGAAGTGAAATCTCTGCATTCGCGTAGTCAGAGTCTATGATCTCTTCCTACATTACTCCTCTCCTTAGTGCCCTAAACTAGTCGAGTCTTCTTTCCCTTCACATGTACATAAATGACTATGTTTAATTGTCTTCCTTTTATTTATTCTCTGCTTTCAAGGTGCCTAGTCAGCCTACCTCGCAATATAACTGTTGGTTTTACTCTTTCAGTTAAATTTTTCTTTCTACTCTGGGGGCTTTTTGTTTTATTCTTTAAAATTTAATCATAGTCTAGAAATTAGGCTATTGATTGAAGACGGTAACCGTTTAATGGGAATGGATTTGGTTAATCGTGTGCCACGTACATTCCGGGTAATCTCGAATATGCTCTGACTTATATCATCCAACTGTGAATGGAATCATTTTCTCGAAATTTGATTTCAACTAGAGAATACTTCTAGTTTCCTTCAGTTTAGTTGTGGTGCAGAAAGTGGTTCACATCCTTATGGAGCAATTGTTATGATATCAGTTTCGATTTCTTGATGGATGGAGAAATTGCCTTAACTTCAGTCCTTGAAGTAACTTATATATTACATGAATACGAGAGACCAGAAGGAAGAAGTTAGCTTTGCAAAATATAAAGCGACAACTTGTCAGACTGAGGAATAAATTTTATGAATAGAATTTAAATTCATACAGCGCATTAGCATCGGCAGAAATCAATGAAAGCATATAATACTTGGTAGCTGAATTGATAGAAAACAGTTTAACAGACCCGTTTAACAATGACGAGAACAAAAGGACCATTATAACCATTAGATGTAAGTAGAATATAGGAGAATAATTTATTAGTCAAACATTTCAGCCAATCCAAACCCAAATGTCTTTAGTAATTTACATATGAAAATATCAGCACTAAACTTCAAATTACGATAAATGGGTATATTTAAAGGCCTATAAAAAAGCAAATTACATTCAATAGAATTGGGCAAAAAAGAATTAAATATACCATATAGATTTTTTTCAAACGATGTTTAAACTCAAAATTCTAGTTTAATTAAGTCAATAATTAGCCACAGATTTGTTTGACCTTACCACAATAATAAGTTCACGACCTTTATTTGTGATATGCGCATTTGTTAACTGTTACTTTGTGATTTCAGAATTTGCTGTTTCTTGCCAAATTTCACCAAAAGGGGTGAAGAGTATAAGTGATAAACAGGTAGTTTTCTTTCATACTTTTATTTCTCGCTTGGCGGACTATTTATTGTAAATGATTTCTTCTATGATTGATCTATTTAGCTTTCCTACCTTTTTGAAAGATGTTCAAGTGCCAGTAAATACTCAAAGTATCCTGTGATTTATTATTATTTTTTAATTCAATTTCATATAGAAGTTCTAATTAAGCTAATAATTTTGTAAATTAACGCTTCATTGTTTTTGTTTCAGTTTATTTCAAATTTTAGTACATTAACTTTAAATTCTCATATTTTGCCTTTATATGCAAGACATTTAATTTTTTATTTACCCATTTCCGGATATTTTTCTATGAAAATATACTATTTTTATCTTTTGCTTGCAAGTGCTTATTTGCTCTCGTATTTTTTATTCATTCTCTGTTCTCACCTGTGATTATTAATGCCTAAAATGTTCTCTTTACGGCATTTCGATTACTTTAGATTAGGGTATACGTTGGCTTTTATTTTCTATGCTTATATAACTATTGTAACGATGATTTTATCAGCCAAACTCTTCCGGAATAGATACCTCTATGACACGTCTGCATTGAAATCATCCAAAATGTTTGGCTTTTATCGCTCATCACATGACGAACATCTACTTACATTTATGTGGCTCCCCTAAACAAAATCAGTTAGTCAGACTCAGATATCGAAACATTGTCCGGCAAATGGCATTTTATATTCATGGAGCCCCTTCCCTTTCAGCGCTGACTAAAAAATTTTCTATTTGATTTTGAAGATAAATGATTGGCTGTCACGATACGCTTCCATCGGGGTGCTCATCTGGCACCACTTCTTTCAATCGATCGGCCAGTCTTCAGGAGCAGGTTGCCAGGGCACTTCAGGCTAACTTCCTTCTTCTTCACCAGCCAGCTCCCAACGCTTTCATAATCCTTGATCCGAGCCCCATTAGCAATTGTCAGTGGGAAATGGCAGGTTGCTCATCGCCCAAGCGACAGCGTTTCCGAGTGACTCTGGGAGGACATTCACCAGGATGTAGCTGCTCAGAACAGCCTCTTGTTTGCCCCGCTTCCACGCGTTCTCCTTGTGCACACACTCTCTTTGTTCTACTACGTGTCCTTCGCTTGCGTTTAGAAGATCCACGAATTTCTAGGCCACGCCTGGAGAATTACGAGGTCAGTGGTGCATTATTGTCTAATCATTCTACTAGTGAACCCTTCTCTCCTGCATCCCCTTTCGAGATATTTGTGCAGAGGGGGCGAGAGAGATTAAATGAATGAGTGACACTTTTCGTGTTATGTGCGCCCCTGTTCGTTCCTTTTTCGCTGTTTGTGTATTAACACGCGCACACACACATGCAGCGCTATTCTATGGAACACAGTTGAGGGGGTGGGGTGGCTGAATGGAGGTATGGTTGATAGAGTGAGGTAGTGATAGAGAGGGTGAGGCTTAAACGTCAACCATGACTTTCAATTCTGGGCTGTTTTGGCGAGAGGCCGTACCTCGCTCTCTATGTTTGCATCTAAATGTCACATTGAGGAATTGGAATGGATTTCAATCTAGTTTGTCTCAACCCATTTTCTTACCCTTCTTCCTCTTTTACTTACAGTAATACCCTCGATTGTTATTAGAAGGTGATTTATAGAAAATAATTACTACATTTGGTTGAAATGAGATCTTCGCAAAATCACCTTATTCTACTAAAATAACGGTTTCTGGCATTTTTTACAAAGTTATATGCAGAATTAGTCTGATTAAGTACCCTAACTGACTTCAATTGGAACAAACTTACAAACTTGTTTGGTTTACGAATCTTTGGTCTATTCCTTGTTAAAATGTACTGTTTATGCTGTGCAATCACTGCTACCTTCTCTTGTCCGTTTCGTGTATCCCAGTTATCAGAAATCCGGTAAATCAGTCTGTTTAAAGAAACGTGCTGAACTGTATATTTTAGGAAGGAATTTGACAAATACCTTTTCTGTTTCGAAACTTCCTGATATCCGACTTTGCTGCGATCCTTCATTTCTATCAACGTAAATTTTAGTATCGAAGCGCGATTTTCTAATAATTAATAAATGTTTAATGGAAACAGAAGATTTTGATGAACTTGTTGTATCCAGGTAATGCCTTTTGAAGGAATTAATAATAATAATAATAATAATAATAATAATAATAACAATAAGTAAATTAGATTTTACAATCAATACAATTACAATGCGGGTTATTATTTACTATTATAAATTAAACTTAAAAAAGGTCCTGATTTCTCTAATAAAGTCGACAGTGTTTAGGCAGTTTTACTAGATTTATTTAAATTCGGCCAATTTTTCTTTACAGAGAGTTGATGACATACAAATAAAAGCTGATAAAAGCATTTTAAATAGAAATTTTACTGCAAATTTCAATATGCAATACAGTATGCCAAATTATTATTTGAATCTCAAAGAATCTCAAGTTCAAAACTCCTTGTCAGATTGATGTCATGGGCCGTTTAGCGACATTCGCATTCAGATTTACACAAGATTATCCAGTTGACGCCAACGTTTTCTCTCATTAGCAAATTTACGTCATGAGTTAGAGGACGTTAAGGGATTGATTAATTGAATGAACAATATACGCAGTTAGCAATATGATCAGAGTGCACGGAGAAAATCCGTCCATTTTATTTTGAATGCCTCCATTGAGCGGTAGTATCCAAAACCCCATCGAAATTTATTCCTTCTCAGGTTGAACCACTGCTTCAGCGCTACGCACGTCTTCGAGCTTCCAATTTCAGAATGTCTGGAGGTTTCTACCAAAAAGATGTTCCATCGGTCTCTTCAGCCATCAACACATCCAATTTTAGTGCGGTTATCCCATCTACCAGCTGCAGTTCAATTCAAGTGAATACATCGGCGCTTCGAATTGTTATGCCTCGTCCAGTAGTGCTCAACGCTGTCGGTACTCCGAATCCCTGCCTATTGGCTGCGGTTAGGGCATCATCTTCAGAGTGTTCTGAGCTCTCTAACATCACTAGGAGCATCGAACCGGCTGCTGCCATCTGCCGACGCTGTCTCTCTCACGCCTCTTCCGCCTCACCCCCTTCGCATCTCTGTGGGGGTGGAAGTGGTGGTGGAAATGACGGATCCGTCAGTGGAGGAAATCGGGAAGGCAACGCAGAAACTGAAGAGATGGAAGAGGCTCTTGAAAGACGACCCAAGACGGAGCCTCAGGCCTACTACGGCACTCTTAACTCACAAATCAGCCTTCTCAATTGCTCCAATGCAAGGTCTGTCAAACCCATCTATATTCTTGCCTACTTGCTTGATCTAAGATTGGAACTTTCAATGGTTGATAATTTTTTTAAATTGAATATTCTATGGTAAGTTATCTAGGCGATTATTGAGCTTTTGCCTTCCTAACATAGCATGGCATTTACCACTCTATAAGTTGGTGAGTGGGAGAGAGGGATGTCTGGTTGAAGAGTTGTGCTCTTTACAAAGAGAAAACAGGGAAGATTGTGGGAGAGAAGGAGATCGAGTGAGTGGTACTGTTCAAGTAAAATAATGCTTGAGACTGAAGATAACCTAACTGGTTTAAATGGATGCAGAAGCCAAATTCAATCAATGAGTTGATAGCGTCGAGCATACTTATTGGTGCAGGTTAGATCTCAGGGACACCGGGGAATTTGATATCTCGAACCGAGTGGTAAGGTCGAGCTAATACACACCAGGAAATGGAGTAGGAAACAGAAGAGAGCAAATAGACTTGAAACAAATTTTCTGTCAGTTGTTGCCGTCGAATGAAGAAGTTGGGAGGCAGAAATTCGTTTGATTCCTCAAACATCTCTTATCTCCTTACTTATGAAGGATTTGTGAATCATTTGACTTATGATTTTCCCTTCAAATCATTGCCTTGGTCACTTGTCATTTTCATTTAAAATGAGGTAGTTGGACTGGAGTATGTTCGTTTTTACTCAAAATCTGGTTATTTTTGCATATATCTGATGCCTCTATGACCTACCAAAGTCATTATTTCCTTTTCGTGTTGGGTCAGACATTACTTTTCCACTGAAGATCTCGATCACCTACAGTTCCCCAAATGTCAGATTGAAATGTCAATTTCACAGTCCCCATTGTCTCTCCTCTATCGTTCCCAGGTAATAAAATTCTCTTACTTACGTCATTTTCTACCACTATGACCACTCGAAGTTAGTGCGTCGAAAGTCTTCATCTTGTATAATTTAAAAGCAAAATAGCTTGAGTCGATAGATCTTACAATGGCACTAATTATATTATAATCAGCATCACCATCGTTAGGTTTACAACTGTGGGTGTCATAAAAATGCACTTCAGTTGTCCTTTGTGCTTCTTTGAACAAACAGCCCACAGTAGGCCTCTGATTTCTATTATAATGTCATTGGGGAATGATTGCGACTAGAGATTGCCTCCCTCCTCACCCCCCCCCCCCCGCCCTCCCACATTCTTCCTCCGTTTGCTGTCAGAAAGGTCAGAAAGCGTATAATCACTGCCTGTCTGATCGTCGTCGACGTCCCAATTACATGATAAAGTGTTGGGCATTTTATTGCTCTCTTTCAGCACTGAACTGTAACGATTTTCTGATGAAATACAAAAGTTGGAGACGTGGGGGGGGGGGGAGGGGAGGGGAGGGGGTGAGAGGAGCTAAATAATATGACTCATCTTAGATTGCCATTTGATGGTTGTTTGCAGGGTGATTCGGTTAGTGTTTTAGACCCAGAAACAGGGAAATTTGCTGAGATGTTCCACATACCTCTTGATACTTTTCATTTACTGAGAGTGCGATACGTCAGTCAGAAATTGTGAAAAGAGAGAGGAAAGGCGGTCGTTGTCAGGACAGAAGGAAGGTTTTTATGTGAATTGAGACGCAAACGCACACGGCCACTTCAAAAGGCACCGCACAGTCTTTGCGTGTCCACTCCTTGCCTTTGTGGCGAGCATGTTTGCTCCTTTCATGATGTTAGTTTTCCTTCGTGTCCTTGTCGTCGCCATCTCGATGGCAACCATTTCACTTGATTTCGCATTCTTATAAGCATGCTTCATAATAATCCTGGGTATTTCATAATGCGGCGAACGTTAAAAAGCAAACCGAATTTAATTAAGGAGCCACTGCACGACTATTTGCGAAAAGTGGCTCTTACTGAGTGTTTATATCATAAGAACAATTCTTCCGTTATAAGTAAAATTGAGTTGTTCACCTCGCTTGCAATATCGGGTTGATAATTTAAGTATACTCACCTCCGGACGCTTCCATCTAATAGCCAGGTTAGCTCTTATTGTCGAAAATCTATTAATTTATAGACAGATCATTTGCCAATATCGCCCTTGTATCTCTTTCCATGGATTGCCTCACAAATTTGGTTGGGACCTGTCTCGAAATTTCTTGGCAAATTAATCGTTTTAGAGTCCACTTTTTGGGTGTATTTTGAATAATGTGACGGCGAATGGATGCTGGAAATAACGTCTTCTTCGTTATTGAAATGTGCTAAATTAGCAGTAGTCAAATTCTAATCTAGTTTCAAAAGGCAAAAATCAATCCAACTCAGCTTTGCTCATCGAAAATTCCTTTCCAGTTCCTAGTTGCTTTGATTAGGCGTCTACAATTGGAGAACTGATTCAGTCCTATTTAAGGATGATTTATGCTGCTGAATTAGCAACCAAACCACCATAAAGCCAGACACGCACTATGAAGGGACGCTCTGACAACCTCTCCACTGCAATCTTTCTTGCCGGTGTGCACTTGAAATTTAATGAGCATGAAAGGGGTGGTGGAAGGTAAAGGGTAGGGGCGCCAGCCTACCTGTCTGAACGAGTCTTGGTGGAATTTGCCATCACGCGTCCACTCTGCGATTTTGTGCTGTTCGGATAATACCCTCTAATTATGCATGTTCGCACGCACCATGAAGCCATTAAAGTGAGTCCTCTCGCAGCTCACTGACTCTGTTTCACATCCATCTGTGTCTCTCCCCAGAAGTGGCAAATGAGCCCTCTTGCTCCCCTTAGTGATATTCACTCTCCTACTCGAACTCATGACTCACCACAACTGCTACTTTTAAATGGGAGCGTAATTAGCACTCTAGTCTGATAGACTAAAATCTTCATTAACTCAACGCTCTTCCTCCATACTGACTCAACTCAGGTATCCGCGCTTTCTGAGCACTCAATTGAATTATTTAGCTTGAGTCCCTATTTTAATTGGTACTTAATCACTGTGATGGCGGCAGTGACAATAGCATTTTAATGAAATTGCTTGATCACGGTTTCCACTAGCTAAGGTGACAGCCGTTAATAATTCCTTAACCATAAGTCATAATGCAATTGCCATGGCGACTATTTAGGAATTTTGATTCTATTTTATGACGACTCCTCACTGACAGACGCACCATTCTCTATTCTTCATGAACAATCTCCTTACTGTTAATGCCAACGTAAATGAGTATTAATCCATTCATCAAGTTTAAATTTCTAACAATATGAAAGTCCACGTGATTTAATCATCACTCATATATTTTGAATGAGCTAATTCCCCTTGTGCAACTGGTACTTATTGTGCTTCCACGACATATTCTTGTTCTCTCTCAACTTTTCGCATTCCACTTTTAAAAAGTACAGTTTCTGTTGTGTGTCATGAGTCATACTACTTAAGCCTCTACACTGAGATGACTGAATCATACCTCCAGAAAACTGTAATGCATGTCGCCTGGATGATTTTCGTATGGATTTTGGAGTTTTTAACCATTGTGTCTCAAAGAATGAATTAATTTAAAATGAGTGCAATTCAGAGCCATGACATGTCTAAAAAATTTTTGATCCTAAGTATTTACGAGGTACGCTTATTTTAGACACGCCCTATCGACGACCTTCCGCCCAATCGGTGAACCGCATTCGAATCCCGAGACGGATCCGGAGACAGAAGGAGGTGTGTCGTCATCTTCACGTAGTAGTCGGTTTGAGGGTGTTGGAGGGGGTCAAACTGTTTCGAACTCAACCACTCCTGAAGATGGTGACGCGGAGACGTCGGGTGGTGTTGCTGGTACTGGGTTGTGCCGTCTCTGCCTTCGAGAATTCCGACCACTTCCCGAACCCTCCACTGCTGTCTGTTCATCTCTTGACTGCGGCGCCTCCTTCCATCAGGAATGCTTCGTAATCTGTAAGTTCGTCTAATGCTGATTAATTGTCACTGGTAGCTTTTTGCTATTCATTTGCTATTAATTCACCGTGCACCTAGCCTCTCCCCTTATCGGGGTGACAGTTCACGTTCATATCGTTTCAGGCTGTGCACCTCATTATTCACCAAGATGAATGGTTTCCCTTTCCATTCATGAAACTTGTCGGGAGAGGGGATGAAGTTTGCAGTAATTGCGTCGGCTATCGGCATGACGAATTTTCAATTAACAACCGCTTCGAGAAAGGAGAGGTGTGGGGTGGAGGTTGAGGAGTAGTGAGGTGACTAGATTTAGTGCGTGTGTTAGCAAAAGCACATCCACCCTAACCCTCCACCCCCCTCACCTGGATGTAAACATTCGCATGAGATGATTGCAAAAACAGACAAACCTCTCCTCCTGAGGGCAATTATCCGATGTGAAGAAAGGTGGGGTGGAGAGGGGGTATGTTCAAAATGACGAGTCACGTAACTGTCCAATGTCTTGCCACTTTAATTGCAGCTCTGTCAATCAAGCAACATCGACTTTGCTTGAATAACTTTCTAATTTAAATAATTTGGTAGGAGGAAGAGGAGGAGGGAAGGGACATGACGTGAAAATGGGACATAATTTGATCATTTGCGTTTTGAATATCAAGAGATTGATGGTTTAACCGTTTACTTTCGGACAAATGAGTGAAAAATAACTAGTGGCTACTTCACTCACCATTTTATCTTTGAAAATAGTATTGTTGGCAGCGCATTGTTCGACGAGCACTTTTATTTCGCCAAAGGTTGGGCGATCAAATTCACATCAGTTCTCTTTGGTCGATAAGAGATGGAGTGGGAGTGGGGTGTTGAATGTGAACCACTCATTGAGGCGGCACTAAGGTATTTTCAATCCATCACAGCCAGAAATTGTGAAGACATCCCTTTGTGTAATTTGAACAAATATCGACTTTTCAGCAAGCTGATTTCTAAGCTTTAAGGTAGAATACCGCATCAAAAATATCCACTTTAAAACGCTTCATGTTGACTTGCACATCTTCATCGCAGTAGTATGTAGGAAGTGCCTCCTGTCCCTCCCACTTCTCTTTTAAAACACCAACTTCTGAGAGGTAAATGATCTGGAATCGCAAAATTTTCGGATAACTGTAATTAAACGGACATGAGCAATGATTTACATCTTTATCGCTTTTTGTGGTTTGAAGATTCCCTTCCTATAAGGTGCATAAGAGGTGATTTTGTGTTAAAAGCCAAGCATTTTTGTCATAAGCACACAATAACTGTAGTCGGAATCTTTCTGATAAACAGGTAATTAACTTGTTGTATTATATAAACGCGGTCGAAATCGAGGTCAATTAAAGTGGTCGTGTACGTAATCCAGGATAGTAGCACATGCACTTGGTTTCCTGCGAAACTCCTCACAAGGCCAGAGAGGGAGGGCACACCAGCTAGTGTTGCTTCACTGATTCATCGGGGGAGAGATGACTGTGGCACTTGGGCTTACCTTAATGGGGTTACTCAGCCCAACGACGACGATAACGATAACAAGCAAGCAGCAAACACAGTGAGCGTCGGATGCATGCCCGCGTCATGCACGTCCACGTGACGTGTTCTTCTCCTCATTGGTTCTCTCCACTCTACTCTTCTGGCTGTTTCACGTGGCTGTCATGCGGGTACTGTTGCCTCTTATTTTTTCTTATGAAAAGAAACTGCTAAATTATATCCGTCAGTCGTCAGAAATATCTTTTCGTTGATAAAAAATCAACCTCCTTTCTAGGTTCTTGATGCACCTTTCTTAATTACTTGCGATCGTTGTAGATGACATGAGGGAATCAGTTTCGATGCGCTAACATGTTGCACACGAATTCAGAGATACTTGATAGCACCAAATTTAAGCTCGAGGCATAAAAGTACTACCTAGAACCTCTTATAACGTGGTTAGGTTTCACTAAAATACTAAAATTCAGAGATTGGGAAATGTGCCTCAGAAACAACAGAGAAAGAAGAGCCACTACTGGTAAAAACCGATAAAAGTCATTTCTTTCAAGTAGGTGAGTGGAAATGTATTATTATGGAATAAATAATTAATGAGGAAAGTCGTCATGGAAGAGGCACACGAGGTCATTTTTTTACTTAAATGTAATTTTATTTTAAATAACAACCATACTACCTGCAAATGGAAGAGCAAGTGCTAGGAGGATCCTGTTTCTTGAACGTCTTGGGACTTGTACTGCTGTGAGCTGGAAGGCCTAGAGGAGATGCATGTTCAGTGGCGAGTTGGTCTTAGCTGTAAATAAAATTACGAAAAACAAATAAACGTTGAGGGATGATTTGGCAAAGATAAACACGACGACATCTATTTAGGACTCTGAACACTATTCTTCGGTCTAATTAACAGCAAAAAACCTGGGAATAAGGTTGATCGAGGGAACTTTGAAAAGAGACATTGAGCAACGACATGCGAAATACCGCGATTACGATCTACGTTCTTTTAATATTGAAATCTAGTAGAGTAGAGCTTCGTGTTATTGGTCTGTATCTTTTTAATGTGGCGGTTTAAAATTTAAAACACTGTTAAAGAAATTCAAATGAAGACTAATTTTGTAGTCTATAAGAGTCTTCCTTGTGAGATTTAAAGTGACAAAATATTTGTGGTCGTGGTTCTTCTTCACCTTCATCACCAGGGCAAGAGGAGTGCGAGAACGAGACTGGTTCGCTGTACTGTCCGGTGTGCGGTCGAGTATGGTCCAATGCCCTTACTCCTACCAATCCGGGAACCGAGGGAGCCATTCGTCGGGTTCCCGCTCCACCTGTCGCCAATGAAGTACCTGCTATCCCCGTCTCTACACCGTCTGCCTCTGCCGTACTTGATGGCTGCGCTGCAAGTTTTCTCCTCCTTCAGAATCAAATCATTCCCGGACTCAAAAGTTGTCTTTCGGTCTGGAAGTCCGTCTTCTCTGAGGAGGTACTTTATCATAACCGTTACACAATTAATACATAATCACTTCTTTCTCTATAAGCTGATTTGTATTCCACCAGTCGAACAAGATGGGCTGCATGACTAGAGTTATGAATTTCTCTTGTTTATCGTTCAACTCCGATTGAATAACACCTGCTTTCCCGCATCCGTATTTTCGGATATTTTAGACTCCTAAAAGTCCCACTATGGTGGATGTTTAACGCTCCCATTCAACTCAAGGATTAGCAAAAATATTCTACTATGCTTTAGCCGCTCTTTTATCTTGCGGGATTTGAAGTAAATACGATTTCTAATATCGTTATTTCTGCAAAGCCCTCGTATTATTTTACAGCTTTCCAAGGTAAATTGAAGGTTTTATGCGGTAATGTTCTACTTTGACAAATCTTTGATTGCTCGAGTTGTTGTTAAAAGTTGGACTTCCATTGAATTTGCTTCTTAAGCCAATTATGAAAAAAGTGGTGATAACACTTGACTTGAGCGGGGTGAGCGTATGTTGGATTCACGCTTTCGAGTATCTCACCTTCTACTATCGCCTCTTTTATTGATCAGAATTAAGCAGTACGTCACCGGATATCGCGACATTTGGTTTTGCAGACGTCTTCCTCTTGTTGTTGCTTCAAAGTTTTACTACATTCCATCTTGCTATAAAGAGAAGAGGAATCATAAGTGCTCTTTGAAATATTCCCTTTTGCTACGCTCACTTTGCATCCCTGCGATGTTTTCAATCAACTCGTTCACTCCATTCCGATAGCGAAGCCAATATGGATACTTTTGAAGAGAAACCATCTAATTAACCTTTTCAATTCTTCACTGCGGGTGGTCATGTTAATTCCACTGGCGTGTATCGGTGCATTTTAACCCTCCATGCATCACTGATGAGTCATGATATTTTTAAATTCTCCGTCGGTCTGGCTAGGAAGGTCTAAGAATACTGGGGCATTTTTAATCAGATGGATATAGTATTTGGAAAATTCACAATGATCAATCACTCTGTAGTTCCACTCTGTTCTTTACCAATCGTAGTCAAGATTCAGCTAAAACCGGGTAGAACAACACCTGATGAGGCAGAGAGAGAGGGAGAGGGGGGATAACATAAAATTAATAATTTTCTGCAGTTAAATTCGATTTTCTTTCTTTGTAATTTACTGCCTTGAATGAGTTGAATTAATAGAAACAGACTAACGTGTCGTTGCATCTCCTCAGGTTGCCATGGGAATCATCTCGCCGTACTGGCATGTGAGACAGAGTGCGTTGCGTCAGGTGGCGAAGATCACCATTTGCCGAGTGTTAATGGCTCGAAAGGCCTCAACCTCCTCCACAGACGTCGTCCCCACGCCTCCACGTCCTCTAGCTCAGCAAGTAGAGACCTCAAGTGGTAACACCAACAATAACTACATGGGCTGCGAGTCCCTACGAATGTCTATCCGACTCATCCAGTACCTCCTTAGTGATCCCGCCGATGAAGTCTTCATCGCGTCACTCGTGAGTGTTCCCCCCCCCTCTCCCTCTCTCAAGAATTCTATTTTACGTAACCTTCACTAGGGGTAAAGCGCCTTTTGTGTTATTTTTATTTACCACACGTTTTAATATAGATATTGACTTGTTTAATAGAGACATATATGTATTTCTGCCGATTTTTATATACTCTGACTAAAGTCACCATTTCCACTCTTAAATTGCGGGAGTGGTCTAGAGATCTATTCGAGTCTTGTTTGAAAGATGAATAGTTTTGATATTCGTAGGATAAAAAGGTTATATTTACTTGACATATGATGCACAATTCCACAATTTGTTGTTAGTTGCATTTCGAGTATTAATTAAAAGTATCCTTTTTACTCCCAAATTCTGGGGTCAGACTTGGCAACTTTCAAATTGGTTAAAGAGAAAATTTGATTTTTCCCTAAATGCATAGCATTTTTTATGGTCAAACAATTTTTTATTGCACTATTATCGTTAGATACACTTTAAAATAGCCTTTCATAGGCGTTGGAGGATAACTTGCTTTTTTGAAATTGTTCGTCAAAGTGCTTTTACAGGTAATGCGACCAAATTTTGCATTTCCAAGGGAGGTTCTCTCTCCTTTTTGTAGTCTCTTTGCATGTCATTCTCAAACCTGGCTAACCTTCCAGGCGCGCACGTGTGAAATTAGCGAGAGCGATCAGGAATCGCACTACCACGCTGGCTGTGTGAAGGTTGGTGGAGGGGAGGGGGAGGGGTAGGCGCAGAAGAAAGCAAATGAGGAGAAGGAAAGATAGTTTGAAGGAGACATACCCGGAAAAGAGAGGATGATTAATGACGCTTCGGCTTACGTGCTTTACGTGAAGCAGAAGGAGAGAGAAAAACAACAGATGGAAGGGGGCAGAGAGTATAGGCTTCTGCACTCTCTTCGTGCCTTCCGCTTTTCGCTTAATTGAATTTGTGTGAGCGTTTGTGTGCATTCGTGCGGAAACCATCTCGCCATCTCTTGTGAGTCTGTCCGTCTAAACACCACCATCACACTAATCCACTCTTCCTCCGCCCCTCCCCCCACTGTTATTCCAAGGGACTCTTCTCCGCATCGAGTTCCCTCTTAGTTTTTTAGTCTTCCATTTCCGCGCGCGAGCTTTGTCGCCGTGTCTTACAACTATCTTGGATGATTCTACATACTGGAAACCTTATATAAGGGGAGGGAGTGTCGATGGTCTTAGTCATGCCCGTACACGCACTGCCTGGTTAGTTTGTTCGGGCCCGATTGCCTGTCCACCTTAAATAAGTGATGTTAATCAAAAGCTCTACATGTCTACAATGGAGACAGAAAGCAAAAAAAAAACAATTCAGCACTCTTCATCCGAGTGAAAGACTTCTAACACACGACCCCAAATTTTTGTGTGTCCAGAATGAATTTGATTATCTCTATGCGATAATGTGGAGTGGGGTATGGGTGAGGATAAGATGGCTGGCCAGTTTATTAGTCAACTAACACCACCAGCGCATGGGAAAGTTAGCGAATTTTAGTCAGTCCAACTTAAATGAGACTCTAAGATGCCAAGGGCCATTAGCACTCATAAATTAACTGACTGAGTATAAACAAAAGGAAAAGACTTCATTGAAGTGACATATTGTTGCAGTATCATAAAATGGTCATGGGTTTGAGAGAAACTAAAATTCTTGCTCAAAGTAGTCCTTTGCAGTAGTACTCATGTCTTAACGAGTCTTCAAAATCTTTAATAGCAAAGTCGTTAAAGTGGCGGGAGGGAGAGGGTGCGGGGAAGTGGGGAGTGAGAACATGGGAACAAACAAGCACTGTAGCGATTGCAGATCGATAATCGATATGCAGCAGTTGTACATTAGATCAGCTTTGCACTTAAGTTAACGTGCTGTTCGAAATAAATCACGAGAATCATTTATGAAGTAGTTCTCCTATCCCTACCCCCCCCTCCCCTCCCCTCCCCAAGCTTTAACTTCAAAACATTGCGATAAATTCCTAGATCTGTTAGCTTTATGAATGTTAATTGTGATATAGCTAATGCTAAGTTAAGTCTCTCATCAGACTTGGAATTTAATTTAAGCTAGAAGAGTGATCGTCCAATTGCATTTTAGTGTTCGATTTTGATGTTAATAGTGCTCTAATGTTCCGGGAATTTAAGTCAATAAAATAACATCAGATTGGGCGTTAATTGACAATTGTGTGAAATGCAGTTTCGTTTACACTTCTAACTCATCTCCAAAAAATTCGAAATTTTCCTCCTCAATTAAACAAACGACCTTCTGAATCATGTGATTCAGACACCGAATACTGTTTTCAGAACCTGATTCTGCTCTGAGTTTACATAAAGCATAACTGAGGACTGATAGTTTCTTCTCCGTCTGCTTTGTTTCGCTTATGTTAAAAGGAATTCTTTTATCCATTTGTGAAAAACGCTTCACCTTGGGAGGAAACCCTTTGTAAAAATCAGATAACTTGGAAGGAAAGTAATCTTATTTCACATTTTCTGATTTGTTAGAACTTTCTGTTGTTTTTCTAAGGAAAGCCTTTTGTTGCGACATGATACTAGAAAACAGAAGAGATAATGGCAAGTCTTTTCTGGATAGAGGGAGACTAGACGCTGATTTCATTAATTAATTAAATTTGGTACCAGTTGGTGTGCGAACGCCATTGAGGTCTGTCAGGTTAAAATTACCTCCGTGAAATGTGTCCAGTCCTGAAATTAGTTGCCGTTAAATTAAAATTGTATAACCACCTTTTCAAGTTCTCGTCTAAAAATAGGCGTAGTTCAAGGAAAGCTGTTTGAAGCCGCGCATCAGAAGTCATCGACGCAAGCAGAAAGTGAGCGTGAAATCCAATAAATAAAATATCTTTTCGAAGTAAATGAACCTTTTGAAGACAGGAATTTAATTCATAGATAATTGAGATTGACGGCAAATGATTTTATTAGAGGTTCAAATAGGTGTCTTAGTTACTCAATTTGATGAACAAACAAACCTCTCAGCAATCGTTCTAGTTTTTTACAGAAGATTTAACTTGGTTAAAAAAGCTACGAATATCCCTAGCCTTTCGAAATCCTTCAATTTCAAATGCAACCAGTAAAAAAATTGCACCAATTTGTGTGTACACTACTAGCCAACTCCTCTCACATACGCTAGGAAACACACTGAATTGTTTTTTTTCTTATCAAATTATGTCTATGATGTCATATAACGTGACTTCCAGTATTTGCAACTCTTTCCAGGTGCTCAGGCGGTTTTTCGGTCCACCTTTTGAAAAAAATTGTTGTTTGAGAAGAAAATACTCGTAAAAGTGAATTTCCAGATCAGTGCATTTTCATATGGTTTTGCTACTAAACCAATCTCCGTGGTGCATAAAGGTGATAATCGGTTGAAACGGGCTCCAGCAAATATGGAGGATGTAGTAGGACCTTCAGATTTAATAGCTGCATTTCTTGGGAGGTCAATTTCGCTTTGTGAGACTGAGATCAGACATTGTTATATAGAAAAATTAACCTTGTCGGTTCAATAAATCTGGTTTAGTCTTCCTAAGTTCGTTAATAGTAAACTTCAACTGCAGTGTGTTCGCCACAGGTCTTTGGATTTCGTGATGGGCTGTTCCACGTATATCCAACCAAATGTGTGGAATTTTCAGAAGGGTGAACCCTGGTTTGGTTTGGTGGATGGAGTAGGTGTTTGATTTGGAGACAAGCATCGCCTTTTCACCAACTCTGTCATCAATGATCCACTTCTTGGCTCCAGTTGCAGCTTAATGTAAGCAGTACAGTTCCTTTGCTCTTTCCTTCTCTCATTGTTGTTCGATTGGGAGACCTGATTCGAAGGGTCACTCAAGTTGCCTTCCTGTCCAACATACCGACATTGTTCAAGCGCAGTTGCACAGTTGACTATAGATATGTGAATATCCGCAATGCTAGTTAAATCTCATAGTTGTTAAGTGAGGATCTGATTCAATCAGAAATTTTAGTATATCAACATCGTCGTCATCATCGTTACCTAAATCTGGAAGTTGTTTTGACTCTGGTGCTTCATTGAAGTACCTACTGGTGACTTAAATCTTTTAGACCAGAATTGACACCTGTGGACTGAAGACACTTGAACAAAATCTTCAATAATTGCTTTTTTGTAGCCTTGCAGATCTTTGATGCCCTGGTGAAAGAAGAGCGGCAAGCAATGTCGGCTTTAAGTGTTCTCTGTCTGCTCTGAGGTTGGACCGTTGTACCTTCAGCTATAAAATGAAGTTTATTGCTCATAAATAACGTTGGAGAATTTGAAAGCTAAGAACAATACCATACAGTGGAGTTGTTTCCTTCACCGTCGCTGAGCACAAACTGACCTCAAACGTCTGTTTTTGTAAAGCTCCATTTCTTACTGGTACTCTTTATATCATAATATTCACAGAGTGGTGTCATGGTGTCACATTCAAGTCCTAAAATCGACGAAACAAGAGGGTATGAGTAATTTTGCTCCCTTGTACTCCTTCGATAATAATTGACTAACGGTATTTCGTTCATTTCTAACCTCAACTACTAATTCAATTTAATCACTCTTCTGTTAGAATTTCCCCTTCTTGTGAGAATTTCTCGCCGGCGTAGAAATAAATGATGCATTAGCAGATCATTTCTTCGCGATAAGACAGACGCCGCGTGCAACCTAGTTTCTTCTTCTCTCTTCGTCTTTTCTGTCTGACTGACTAACATGCGGACATTTTTGTTAATCCTAAAGTTACCTGTCCTTGTCACACACGTGTCACTTTTTACTCTCCAGCTGACAGTGTCATTTATTCAATCGTTCAAATTTAACTTAGTTAAGACAGATCGATTTCTTAAGTAGAAATAAACCCTAGTACTGTTTGAGGTATCTCTTCATTGATCTCTTTCCTTTTTTCAATAACGGATGATTCATATTTTTAGACCATAAGTAACCGTGCCGTCCCTTTGACCTGTTCGTATTAAAGTCATAGGTGATGATGGTTAAGCGAAGTATTAACTTCCGCTGGTATATTCGAATTAGTTTAACGGAGTTTTCAAGCATTTACTCACAATATCATTGTTTAATGATATTAATAATGAATAAATATTCAAGTAAGCTATTTTGTGGGTAAGCATTTTTTTTGTCCCAATCTTTCATATCTTTTAATGATATGTGCATGCTGCACTTAGCTGCTAATTCATCCCTTAAGTCGCCCATGGAAAACAGCAGATTCGTGTTAGATGCTATCAGTGGCGAATTTAGCCTCATACTTCTTCTCCGAACGTGCACACGCAAAATTGGTGTACAATCGACGGTTCATTGTGGATTTTGCTCCATACCCCTCCACCCCACCCCAATCCCACCTCACCATATACAAACGCCAATCACAACAGCTATCAGAGAGTGTAATCTCCACTACGAGGGAGAGAGAGAGAGTTTAATTTAGAATTGAAGTGCACACGTAACGACGGCTGATTCATACACAACATGCGTATTCTTTTTTGCAGTAACCCGTCTCACAAGGCTTAACTTCACGGTTCCTTAAAATCGACGAAGGGTTATAAGTACGAAAAATATAATCGAGCATTTCTACTCAGATCAAACTCATCGAGTATTCAAGTGATGTCCGGGGAGATGTCATTTTACTCATTCAAATGGCAATCACCATTTTGAAATAATTAGGTCTCTGACCGGAGCACGCTTTCATTCTATAGCTGCATTGAAACTGAATTTCCCAATGAGTTATATTTTAAGATGTCCCCACCGTAATTAGTGTCGACGTACGGAACCAATAGATGATTGGGCGGACTAAGTAAGCGATAATCTTCCTCTTTTTTCACAAAACAGCACTCGTATAACAACAGCTGCATTCATTCCCATGAACTTTTTGATGATAAACCAGTTGTCGCATCAAGGTTACCTCACACATTTTTTGCATAAAGTCGAAGACAATTTTTTTTATCACGAGGACCGATCTTCCTCAGGGAAATAGATGTATATATTTTGAAGCAGACACTGTGAAGGTAGGACTGCGTGACAGCAACACTTCATTAATTCGACTTCTACTTCCCTTTTATGTCCCACTCTTCGCAATTCGTCATTGCTTGAAATTAAAGTGGTCAGTGTACAGCTCAGAATAAAGTGAGTCTAAATATAAGAGGGTGTATTTTGAAAAGGCGTTCGATTGAGGAAGTAGAAAGAGAAGTTTTTTAAGAGTTCTAATCCACTCCCCCCCCCTCCCCCCCCCTCCCTCTTATTGAGCATAGAATCAAGCGCACTCCTGTTATTGGCCAATTTATTGCAAACTCCTGCTCGGAATAATAGGAAAAGTCACTGCTAGCAGCCTCTTGTAAGTACATATTGTACTGAGTGTACTTTGAAGATGGCTACTTTGATGTTTCAGACATGGTTTATGAGGTTTTGGTCGCTAACTTTCATTTTCTACGCTTGAATGAAAATTTAGATTTGAGCAACACAGACGGCGGAAATAAAGTGTAGGGAGGGAGTGGCTCTTTTTTCTTCCAGACGTCTGGATAAAAAGTCTTTTGCTAGGGCGGGTGGGGGAGGGGGGAGTGGCGCAGAAGAAATGAGAGGGGAGGGGTACCTGTGATGGCAATTCTTGTCCTACTTCCCAATACTTCCAGAAATGTTTCAAAGTCCACTGTAGCACTTTTATTCCTAAGTTCTAACCACCCAACCTCTATTCTGTAGTCAGACATGACGGGTAATATTTAGTTAAAAACTACATTTTCTAACTGCTTGGTGAATGAAATGCACCATATGGTGATGTTTTTAAACGAATTAAACACTTCGATATTGGTTTTAGTGTGCGTTCCGCGAGATTCTGGGCTATCTGATATGCCTGGATACAGAGACGATGACAGCGTTACAGAGAACTATTGCACCCGTTTTACGGCGCCTACTCATTTTCGTTGGAGGCTATCTGACTCCGGGATACGTTCCAATCAATAATGTGACCAACTTGAACCTGCCAGCGGTCACAGCGACGACTTCGGCATTGACAGCCACTGCAGCGGCCGGTGCATCCATTGATGCAGCGTCGGCTGCGGCTCTATCTGCGTCCTCTTCACCACCTCCCGATCAACACAGACGGGCTAACTTAGCTTTGGCTACCCTCGTAGAACTTGCTAAGGGTCAGGAGGGCGAAATGTCCATCGGTAGAGACACAAGCAATGGTAAGCATCGATCATTTTGGTCTAAACTGTGTTCCGTCAATTGAATAAATGATCTTTAGAGTGGACAACCCTCTGAAATTTTAAATTTTAGCTCTAGATCTTAGTCAAAGTCATTTCAGCTCCTTCTCCTTTCACTTTGTTCATTATTTTGATCGATCTTTTCGGGTGCTTATTTATCATATAATGGAAAGGGTTGGGGCTCACTTGAAACTTGTGTTACAATGAAGCTAGGAGGCATGAAATAAAAGGTTCTGTTTGACGAAGCAGAAAATTTAATTTTTCGATTACTTAATAATAGAAAATTGGGGAGTGTATAAATTAATCCCGACGATTTTATGATAGACAACGAAATGGGCATGTCCATCGAAGAGGCGGCAATCGTACAGAATAAATGGAAATATTTAACCTCGGTTAAATATTGCTTAAAGTAACCGGATTAAAAGAAGACATCGAAAATTTTCAATCACGTATAAAGAGTATTCAATGCTACAATTAAATAGGGATGAGAATTTGTGAGGTCTGTCCCTTAAAAGGGTTCAGGTGAGTTCGATTGCATTGAATCGTGTATTTTCTACTGATGAATTCCTCGGTTGTTTGGTGGCCAAAGAAGACAACCATCCAGAATGGATGAAACCTAGAGTTTTGATAGATGAGACCTCTTTTACAGGTGATATTATGCTCAAGATATAAGTGTGTTCTTTTTGTACTAATTTGGAAGTAATTGTCGAATTTCTCTATGATTTTTAAACTCAAATGTAGCACATATTGATCAATGAATCGTTCTTTTACAAAATATATATAGATTTAAAAATATAATTTTAAAAATCAGGTAAGGTATTACTTAAGTTAGTTTTTAATCTTACTGAAAATCAAGTGTGATAACGCAAATGTTTGGCCCTTGACAGTGACATGTAGTAATTTAAAAAATATTGCGGGTTCCCGTTCTTTGATGCGCCTGCACTGTACAATTGTTCATCTGAAAACAAGACGCAATTCATTTCAAAATGAATAAAATGGAAATTCAAAGTAAATTTCAAACCCACCATATGCATTTTAATTGTATGGAAAATGAAATATTTCCACAGACTTAGAAGAGTTATTGGTATTTTCGTTGAAATTAATAGCTCCATACCCTGGAATTATGCGCATTTAGCTCACTAATAGGAATATTTCTTTTAATGATGTGGATTAAGTGGCAAGTTTTTACTGAATAAATTATCACAGAATGCGAAATGCCATTGTTTAATCGTTGTAAAGCATATACGATCCAATGAAGGTATCACTTCATTTTTTCATGAGACCAGCCCTAATTTTGGTGGTTACCTAACAATTTACGCGAAAGATTTTGCATTCCAGTCCAGCGATTTGAAGATAACATCATTCGTCCGTAATCTGGAAATTTACGACACTCTGACCTCGTAGTCACAATGTTGGACACCAAAATGAGGTTTACTAAAATGTGTTTATCAGTTTTTCTTTAATGTGCAGGTCAAACATGATTTGTCACTCACAGCTGTCCACAATAATAGTTTTCATTGAAAATGAAGTATGCTTAAACGGTAGTGGTGTTTGCAACCTGTAAATACTTCTGGTAATTAGTTAACAGCCCTCGAAGAAAATGACAAACTCAAACAGGTGAATGCATTTTAGGTAACGAATATGCATTCACTTACGTTTAGGTATTGCGTTAGAAAAAAGGAATTGATTTCCAATTGTTTACAACTCCTTTTAGTTTTTAAAGTATGCTTAATCTCAGGTACATTTGTATTTACTGAGAAGATAGTGTTACTTCATAGTGTTCACTTCAAAGGCAAATGGATTTGAGCAGCGTAATCTGTCCGCTCACCGCCTAATTCCCTATCTGGGGAGCTGCTTTACCGAAAACACGTCCGTGACGTGTTTCCCCTCGGAAACGGAAGCTTTTACTCATTTCCATTAACAAATAGCTTTTTTTCCAATTCGTCGTAAAACGTAGAATCGCTAACAGAAAGTCACTTCTTCTCCACACAGTGCACTAATATGTGCTATAATAGCAACTAGGAAGATAATTTAGTTAAAAGCAAAACAAATTATATAAGCATTGCAAATTACTATTAGTATAATTTGGCTATAAAATTTAATTAATTTAAACAGTAACTGAAAGTCCAAATAGTGTTTTCATATTTTGAAAGCGGCTTTTGTTTGGTTTGTGTTAAGAATCATTCGAATTGGATTTTGATTAAGAACTTGCAGGAGAAATTGTTTGCAGGCTAGAGTTAAGAGAGGAGTGCACCCCTTTCAAACTCCAATTATGAAAAGGTGCAAATCTTCATGGGAAGATGACCTTCTTCCAATGTCCGTCCTTTTAAATGATTTTAATTGGCTAGAACATATTAGAATTCTAAATACAACAGCCTTAATTCTTTTAAATTTAGTGCTAAATTGGATAAATTCAGTGAATTTATTATTTATTAAAATTTTAACGCCGAAAGTTTATAGCATGATTTGTTCTAAAGAATATGGAATTGTGTTCAAACAGGCAGCCAAAACAAGTTTTTTCGGGAAAGTGACAACAAATTACAGAAACTGTGACTCATTAATTCCTGTCTTATCTGTCTTATACTAATTTGACTAAAATATGTTCGTCCAGAAGGGCGCAATTCGTCTTTGTTGGACGGAAATTGTAATGATTTTTCAATTAATAACAATGATCCAATGAAAATTGAATCGATAACCCCCCCTCCCCCCTCCCCCTCGAATATTCATTAAGCCATATCAATGATTATCGGCCAAAGGAGGTTTGGGAAAATAAGCACCGTTATCGTTCGTCGTATCTAGACTTTATCTATGAACAGTAAGTGGATACACACTACACTGGTGCCTAAAATGCGAAGGTTAGTGGAAGGACAGGTGCTGAAGGAGGTGGAAGATAATTCAGAAACATTTTGACTAATTGGACTGTCAGCTCATATCCCTTAATGAAAGTAACCATGAATGCGATTAGCAAATTGGACATGCTGAGGTTGAGGAGCACAATAGGTAACGACTGGCACTCATGAATGCGCCGTGGTGGCGAATTATGCACTTGCGAGTATATTCGTTTTGCATTACACGTTTGAATCTTAAGTGTACTTAGTAAATTTGTAATTAAAGATGATAAGAATTCACTTTGTTTTTGTCTTCTTATTTCATTTCTCTTTTTGTTAGTTCAAGTTTGCTTAGGTCATGTTCTTCAGGCCATTCCAGAAGAAATTCAATCTATTTCATTGCATCAACTGCATTGAAAACGAAATGACTGTCTAGTCATCCCTAATGAGGATTAAATAGAATGTTCTCTATTTTATTTTGTCTTTGTTGTGACAGAATGACAAATTGATTATATTTAAACGAGACCTTAAGATAAAATCGATGGTGGATTTTCAATAAAAGGTAACTGTTTATTCTCAAGTAGTTTCCTTTGTCATGCGCAATTTTAATTACCGACTGAAAAGGGGCGTCTTCTGTTGACGCACAGCCAGAGCCAAGGGAGAAGTAAATGACAGACCTCTTGGAGTTCTTTCATTACAAGGGAGGGAGCTGCACCTCCTTTCTAATTACAGAATATTTCCTTTCCTCTGGTCTGAGGTTATTTAACAAAATTACTTCCTCTATACGCATAAAGAGCCACTTAACACAACTTCCAATCAGAATTTGATCTTTGTGCATTTCATTAATCTGCAAATTTTAAGTCTTTGTGAGGATAGTAACCACGTCTTTAATTCTCATTTGTTGATAGGATATATAGTTTTATTAATCAAATTTAAAAAAAATAGAACGTTTTATGAAATGGAATGGTATTTTTATATACGATTCATCAGCAACAAGATAAATGTTTTCCTATCTTCAAAGAAATGCATAGTTTTCATTATGAAATGATTTCATAAATACTAGAATCTTACAGGAATACTCATTAGACTATTGAAATAACTTTTAAAATGCGACTTTAATAGGTAATGACATTATCGCATAAGCGGATAATTCGTCCTTATCCCCAAACCAGCTAGGATTTTTTCATTTTAATAGAAAATAAGTAATATATATATATATATTTTTAATTTCGTTTCATATTAAGTACGCAAATTCTTGAATTTCACAGTCATCAAATACTGCTATTTGTACATATTTTCACTTCGCTGATGAAAATTTAACTGACATTGGGAAAAATTATTTTACCCTTATCAGTACGCACACGGACGAAGTTGATCATAAAAGACTCCCAAAAGACAAGAATGATTCATCCAGATTGCCTCGATGATTAATTATTTCTCTGAGCTGTAAAGAAAATTAAGGCTAAAAACCATGAACCATTAGTGGTATTTCCCCGCCAACTGCCTGAGTTGTCTGCAACAAAGGGGAGAGGGGGGGGGAGAGAAAGTGATGCGGCGATGCTATTAAAGCAGGAATTAGACGAGGAGAGAGTCAAAAGGAAGATATGATTTCGTTCGTTGATGGGATTGGCGAAAGGACTCTCGCGCTTTACGCTCTTCTTTTCATTTTCTCTTTCAATTGAGCATGAGTCAGTCAGCCTTCTCAGGCTCTCCCACAGCTGAAATGTCCCAAGGGGGCTTCAAATCTCTCTCTCCTTTCCCTTCGCTCTTCCTTTAATTCTCAAAGAAAACAAATGGAAAGGATAGGCTTTGAGAGGGTGGGGCGAAGAGAGGAGGAGGAGAGCCCAGAAGGCCATGCTGGTTTTTCTCCTAACTCCACGTGGTGCACCCTGGGCAAGGTATACTCATATGGCAAAAAAAGCCTATAAACCGACAGTTGACTTCAAACTACCATAACCCCACTGTGTGTCATATTCGGCCAATTTTGCAGTACTCATCTTACTTTATTTCTCCACTTTTGTGTCTGTCTGTTAATCACTCTTCTGCCTCCCCCCTCGACTTTTTGTGACCTTGATGTTCCTCCCCTCTGTGAAGCCCGAAGTCAACTAAAGGGCCAATGATGACTATCATAAAGTCTGCCATTTGCTATAAATTAATAAATATTGCATTGCTTTGCTTTGCCTGTAAGCAAGGAGAACGAAGCAATGCAAGTAGAATTATCTTTTGTTCCAGAAGCAGGTCATTTCAGTCCTCATTATTTTTTCGTTTCACTCTTTTATAATGACACTTCCTGTGGGTAAGAATATTTGTAATAAACCTGGTGTTTTTATTTGAATAATAAGGTTTTCTATTTTAACGTACATTTCCAGACGAATAAGTAAATGCGAATTGAAATCTTGGAGGCCGTTGTAACCTTATCGACCTCCCAAGATAACTCGAATGCTGTGAACTCATTGGTATCACTGAATTAAGCAAAATTTCACAATTTGCTCAAAATTCAGCGAAGCAACGACTCCTATTTTGATAAAATTTTAACGAAAATATTAATTTTATGAATATTTAATAATAAGTAATTAATTTTTCCTGGATAAGAGATTATTCATTTTTGTCCAACAGAGGTATATATTGGTAAGTAATTTAGGTTTTTCAATTCATTCACGCTACGCCAACTAATCCCAGCTTAAACCTTGATTTAAAATAACGCCACCATATTCCTACATGGACCTTTCAACGTTTAGTCTTCAGGGAATAAATGTTTATCCCAACGGAAGTCTTCTCATGACATAGATAAAATAAGCGTTTGTCTGATTTTTATCTAAATTTTTCTTAAATCAATAAAAGTGCGGTCAAAAAAGCTTCCGGTATCCATTGCCACTTTTATTCTTATCCCTCTTTTTCAAGAAACGGAACAATTAAACTTGTCACTTGCTCATTGGCTATTTGGATGTGTGTGTTAGTGAGCCATTGGCGTAGGGGACAACTTTCCTTACGTAATTCATGAAATTTTTACAATGAAATGTATGGCCTATGTCCATTCTAAGTGGCTATGTATTGCTGATATTACACAATGTAGGTCATCTCAGTTTAGCTTCCGTCAAGGTGAAGCTATTATTCAACGGTCTACTTTCGTAAAATAAATTTTAGCCGAGGAGTGCATGTCAATAAGTGGACTGCCCCATTTGGCGCACTTTCTGCTGCGCTCTGCCAAGTTTCATCAAACACATCTGGTCGGTCGTTTGAAACTCCTGGAGAAGCTTGTTGAGATGCATTGCGAGACTGTGGCGAAGCTGAAGAGCAGTGGAGGAGCCACCGCCGCCTTGGTGAATAACAAACGCATCAGCTATCGGCATCTCTGTTCTAGTCTCATTTTCGCTCGTCGACACGTCTATCCTCCTGAACAGCCGGTCTTCCCTCACAACCTCGTCAACGAGGGCGCGATGGCTCCTCAATTTCGAAGGGCTCCCTCCTCAGCCGCTAACAATTCAGTCAATCCAAATGGATCTCCTTTAAAGGCTGCTGCTGGGATCTCGGCGGAACAGCATGTGCAGGGAGTTCAAGTCAGCTCTTTCGCTTGTCTTATGGAGGCCAATATCAAAGCCAGTCGACTTGTAAGAACATTCTCCATTTTGTTACTTTTTGATTATAATTTGGAATAGAAGTGATCTGAGAAATTATTTTTCTCACTTAATAAATTAGATTTTGTATACTGCGAAAAAATATTTATGTCAAATGTGAACCTACTGTTTGAAATACGATGGTTCAAATTTGGCTCGAATGTAGACAAGTTTAATTTTTTTCTAATTAAAGGATTGTCATTTTAATTAAATTCCGCAAATAAATTTCACGATTAAAATCCATTTTTGAGACAGGATGAATTACAAAGTCTTCCTTCTGCAGGCTAGAAGAGTGTTCATCGCAGTTGCACGGGCTTTGCTTCAGGAGCCACGTTCACCTTCAACAACGGGAAATTCCTCTCTTCCAGACGCTGAGAGTTTTGTCAATGCTGAGATTAAACTCCTTGACGTCAGTTTAGCTGCCAAGTTGCGTACTAAGTTATCAGATCTTCTGTTAACTACAAATGCCCCTACTGTAACTGCGGCGAATCCGTTCTCTGCGAACGTGACAATAAAGTCCCCACCTACGGTAGTGACCCCATCGGTATTAATGACTCCAACCACCTTTTCCACACAGCTCCCTCCACCACCACCCCCCGAACATGAATTCCCCCCTATCCCTCCTCCACGTCGATTCTCCCAGACAAGCAAACCAACTCCTGCACCTCAGCCTCCGGCAGAAAACACGCGTATTATAACACCCAATGGAGTTCGAATCGCCCTTGAACCTGCCTATGACCACGTGGCTCTCTCGGAGACTGCAGGCGTCTATAGTTCTAGTGAAGAGGAGGAAGATGGGGACGTGGCAGGCGAGGAATCTCTTGAAAAACTTGACTGGGAAGAGGTTGGAACCTCCCAACTCCCACAGCAGCATAATCAAGAGAGAAATGAGGTCTCAGTCACTTCCTTTCTTCCATCTGTTCCCACACCTGCCGAATTATCCGCTCTTAAAACAGCTCTTCGCAGAGCAGCATGGTCTCCAGTCCCACTCGTAACTATCCCTAATCTCGCACAATCACTGGATGCTAAAGATCCCCTGAAGACCGAGTATGGATATAAAGAGGGGATGGATTGGCTTTTGGGACCCTTTTTGGGGAAGGGTGCCTTCTCTTTGTGCTATCAGGCGCGTGATATTCGTACAGGAACGCTGATGGCAGTGAAGCGACTTCGGTTCGTGGGTGAATCAGGAAGTGAGGCTGAAGAACAGCTAGCAACAGCCATGGAAGAAGTGGAAATCATGCGACGTCTCTATCATCCGAATATTCTTCGCCTATTCGGCATCGCCTACAACCCTGAGAAAAAGCACGTGGACATCTTTGTTGAGTGGATGCCAGGAGGAAGTATTACAAGCTTGCTTAATCAATACGGCGCTTTTACTGAAACTGTTTCCTTAGCGTATATTTTGCAAGTGATTCGAGGAATATCTTGTCTTCATAAACATGGTATTCTTCATCGTGATTTGAAAGGTGTGGGCCACTTTATTACAGCAGACTTGCTCGAAATGTTTCATTAATTAACTCAAGTGCATTTCGTTTCAGGTGCCAATTTATTAGTTGATTGTACTGGAAGTGTTGTGCGGATTTCTGATTTCGGGGCATCTGCACGACTTGGCAGCCAAGGCAGCGTGACAGGTCAATTCCAAGGCCAAGTAATAGGCACCTTTGCCTTCATGGCCCCGGAGGTGCGTTTTATCGCCTTTGTCAAATGACTGCCTATTTATTATTGCTAAGGAGCAATTAGATTTTATTTTTGAACTCTAGGTATTAAGAGGTGAGACCTATGGACGAGCGTGCGATATTTGGTCCGTGGGGTGCTGCCTTCTGGAGATGCTCAGTGGCAAACCTCCATGGAACGACTCTCGTCTAACAAATCAATATGCTCTTATGTTTACCGTAAGTATTTTACTGCTTTACGATTAAATTTCCCAGCACCTTTTCTTGGCTAAAATTTTGCAACTGTCATTTTCAGATTGCATCAACTGACCAACCACCACCTTATCCTAAAGCTATAAGTCCCTCAGTTAAACAATTCCTTGATTCCTGTTTCAATCGAATTCCTGAACAGAGACCTACTGCGAGACGTCTCTTACAGCATCCAGTCTTTTCGGTCATTACCTCAGCACAAGAGCCTTCCACAGACACGTCAAAGATGATTCCACTAAATAGGACTTGCAGCAATTTATCCAAAAGCTTTACAGCAGTTAGTCTCTCTAGCAGTAATCATAGTTCACCTCATTGCACAAGTCGACATCGCGCTCTCCCACCTGTCCCTCATGAAAACCCTCTTCCACTTTCTTCCTTCAACACAACCAAGCCGATGTCTCCTGCTCCTAATTATGACAAACTAGTGACTCCAATGCCCCAGTCTCGTCAGCACCAAATGGTAGCCCCGCAGCGCAAAATTTGCCGAAACCAATGATTTTGCAAATTTTCCAGTACTGATAGGATTTAAGTAGAAAATCTTTTGATTGCGTGTGTGCGTATTTTGTTCCTTATTTCATCGCATTTTATTGAAAAATCTTTTATCTTCCATTTTGTATATCGCTTCCTCTCTCCCCATATGTGTACTGTGCTATCTCCTTGCAGTTTCGCATTCCGCTTCCTTTCGCGCATTTGTGAGTTCTGGGCGTTTTGTTTCTCTACCAGAATTCAATTGTATTCCAAGCTGACATTTTTGGGGAATTTTCTGCCATAGCTTATTTTGTTTCCATATCGCCAACTCTTTTGCCACCAATCCAATCATTTGACAGGGTTAATAAAGTCGTTTTTCATGCTGAAAAAAGCGTTTTCAATGTGCTTTGAAGGTGGCTGGGATAATTACGTTATATTATATTGGAAATGAAAATCGATTTTAACGTAGATTCTGGTGAAAGGATCATCATTCTAATTGAGATATAGCCTGTTTACGGTTTGAAAAAGTGTGAATGGACAATTTCAGTCTTGAAACCATAATTTCCTCATAGTTCTCCTAGCCTAGTGCAAGCCGATCCATAAAATTAAACTTCCATTTATTTACTCGCATTTGGTTGTCCGTTGTTTTCGATTGCGCCAATAACATCTCTACGATGTTCGGCACTAACTAATTGGTTTTTAAAATTCATTTATTCTTTCGATAATTGACAAGGCAAAATGATCCGGCTCGATTACCATCAGCTGTGATTAAGAATAGTTTATAAAGTAGGAGACAGAATTCAATTTCTTATCTTAGAGACACAAAGGCGCTTTCCCCCAGAACTAATAAGAGCGTCCAAAAAACTTCCAAATTGGGTTTAAGACTTATTAATCAATATATTATAAAATTATGGATTGAAGGAATGATTTACAATCCGATTGGAGTTTTGCAAATAACAAATTGTTTTCCTTTTAAGTACGATTCATTTTTATTAAATATATTGTAGTAACATGAGGAAGGTAATTTAATTTGCAATTTGGAGATGGTTATCTTAAAAGCGCCAGCGCCATCTAGTCAGAGGGATGAATCGCTTTTGAAGGAAAGGAATCTGACAGCAGGCGGAGAGTGATGCCCCACTCCTGCTACGCGATCTTGATAAAACTGATGTCTCCACCGACTCATACTCTTTCACCCTGAGGAGCAGCGAGCAGTAAACCTGTTCAAGAGAGAAAGAGAGCAAGCGGGTGCTTTGCATTCCACCTCACACTGCAGGTTGCTGCACTCTCCAATCAGACATTAGAATAAGGAAAACAATTGGTACCATAAACAAACAAAGCAAAACTTTCAAATTTTAGCTTTAAAAGGACAAAGGTGATGTTGTGAGAAAACGAAAATCCAATTTCTCAGGTAATTTTCTGCTTAATTGAAGTAAATACTCGTAAAAGTGAATTTCCAGATCAGTGCATTTTCATATGGTTTTGCTACTAAACCAATCTCCGTGGTGCATAAAAGTGATAATCGGTTGAAACGGGCTCCAGCAAATATGGAGGATGTAGTAGGACCTTCAGATTTAATAGCTGCATTTCTTGGGAGGTCAATTTCGCTTTGTGAGACTGAGATCAGACATTGTTATATAGAAAAATTAACCTTGTCGGTTCAATAAATCTGGTTTAGTCTTCCTAAGTTCGTTAATAGTAAACTTCAACTGCAGTGTGTTCGCCACAGGTCTTTGGATTTCGTGATGGGCTGTTCCACGTATATCCAACCAAATGTGTGGAATTTTCAGAAGGGTGAACCCTGGTTTGGTTTGGTGGATGGAGTAGGTGTTTGATTTGGAGACAAGCATCGCCTTTTCACCAACTCTGTCATCAATGATCCACTTCTTGGCTCCAGTTGCAGCTTAATGTAAGCAGTACAGTTCCTTTGCTCTTTCCTTCTCTCATTGTTGTTCGATTGGGAGACCTGATTCGAAGGGTCACTCAAGTTGCCTTCCTGTCCAACATACCGACATTGTTCAAGCGCAGTTGCACAGTTGACTATAGATATGTGAATATCCGCAATGCTAGTTAAATCTCATAGTTGTTAAGTGAGGATCTGATTCAATCAGAAATTTTAGTATATCAACATCGTCGTCATCATCGTTACCTAAATCTGGAAGTTGTTTTGACTCTGGTGCTTCATTGAAGTACCTACTGGTGACTTAAATCTTTTAGACCAGAATTGACACCTGTGGACTGAAGACACTTGAACAAAATCTTCAATAATTGCTTTTTTGTAGCCTTGCAGATCTTTGATGCCCTGGTGAAAGAAGAGCGGCAAGCAATGTCGGCTTTAAGTGTTCTCTGTCTGCTCTGAGGTTGGACCGTTGTACCTTCAGCTATAAAATGAAGTTTATTGCTCATAAATAACGTTGGAGAATTTGAAAGCTAAGAACAATACCATACAGTGGAGTTGTTTCCTTCACCGTCGCTGAGCACAAACTGACCTCAAACGTCTGTTTTTGTAAAGCTCCATTTCTTACTGGTACTCTTTATATCATAATATTCACAGAGTGGTGTCATGGTGTCACATTTACCTCCCAAGAAGCCCTGTTGGAAACCGTTACCTTTAATTACAAAATGAAATTTATTACTCATAAATAATGTTGACGTTTTCGTTAGTTTCGATAGATCTTACAGAGCTGTTTTCTCCTTAGCCCTATTATTGACACGAGCTGGTCTCCAAAATCTTTTGGTAAAATGTTTGACTTCTAATTGCTACTCAATAAAATTGATCTTTTTACAGTATTTATTCTACCTTCACCTTTCGGCAATTCAATTTTATCAAACCTTGATATTTCGAATACTATTTCGCCTCCACTGTGGACTTCCGTCCGCTTGCTTTTATTAGTTAAGAGAAATATGCATCCAGGTCAGACGAACCATTAGCACAATATGCGTAATGTTATTTTTGGTGACCTACTGTGAGGTTGCGGAGATGACGTGTTACAAATCATGAATTTCCATCCTACGACCAGTGGGTATCTCTGGTCCTTTCTATATTTACCCCTTATAGTATTCCGAGGGGGTTACGTTCTTCACCTCAAGGGGTCAGAATTTGTCTGACCGACCCCCCACGGTGTGTGTCTACACTCTCTCTTTTTGTGACTCATACCTCCTACGAATGTTCCATTATATGGCGAATGTCATGCCAATTCTCTCGAATTTCAGGCGGATTTCACCTCGATTGGCATGAATGGCAATGGCACAGTGTGTTTGAAAGTCTCCATGAGTCCAAAAATGCCACAGTACCTTTGTTGAAAGGGAACAGAAATGAAACTAACACGACTTAATTGACATTAATGCGTTAGATTCTTAATTCTGATTTGAATTTCAGTTAAATTCATGCCTCTCTATCGGAGTTCTATAAACTTAATATTTATCATAGGAAATAGTTAAAAAAGTACGGCTCCAACCTAAATTCACTCGGGGCTAATTTCAACATACATTTCCAATCGGATATTTGGAGGAAATAAATTTGTTTCCACTTAAAAACTCCCTGGAAGGAAGAAACGGTTCTGAAGAAAAAAAAGATTTAATCAGCGCGAGAGACAAACAGCCAGTTGAGAGTAAGCAGCTGGTCCTCACTTCACCAACTCCATCAAACATGCCACCTGGGTGCTTTTTATTGGCTAAATGGGGCAAAAGCTTCCAATCATTTTATTCTTTACACTGAAAATTATTTTTCTCCTTTTCATGGAAAACACCCTCGTGCTTCAATGAAAAACGGATAGCGATTCAGTGCCTTTCTGATACTTTGTTTCTCAATTTATTTGGAAGTACACTCACATTAGTCGGACTAATTCATGGACTTTCAGTTGTTTTTCTTGTCGTGGTTGAAATACGGAGAGTGAGAATAAAAATAGCCCATGTTGATTGTGGTTTGCTGTGATTGACAATTTTTATAAAATTTCGGACAAATTTTAATAGTTGAAATACGAACGGAAATTCCAGTCTGTTTAAGCTAAATTTTATTGAAAATTTCTATCTCTAAATTCTACGGAACAATTTTCTCACAAGTTAGGAATAGAGAAAGTAAGAATACTAATAGGAATTAGCAAATTGCTGTTAGAAGGGCCGCCTTATTTGGCATAAAATACGCCGCTTGTAGAAATGCAAAAGCCAGCACGTCCAAAGTATATCGAAAGTCATAAATCGAGATGGCGAATGAGCGCGGGCAACCTTCATGCCAAATAATTTGAGATCATATCGCTCAAATAGCATATTTAGCCCCACAGCAGTCACCGCTCGTACAGCAATTTGGATTTCTACTACAGCCTTCGTCTGGGGAAAAATTAATACTATTTCCTAAATTTAAGGAGAAACAGTTGTTCGCATTTAGAGGGATTTTATGGGGAAATTGGACAGTGATCAATGAAATTTCAATTAAAAACGGGTTTTCATCATTCTCAGAAGCTGCAGAAATTGGAAAAAACATGTTCGTGTAGTTTTTGGGACTTAAATGTTATCAGGCATCTGTTCGGTGATGTCTTGATAGCAAAAGCAGGGACCTGGCAACAGGACTTTGTTCATTCAATCGAAAATCAAAATGTATTGTGGACAGGTTTTCCTCGAAGTATTTCTGCTTAACCACTTCCAAGCGAACGAATTTTATTCGCTGTCATTTGAAATGACGTTTGAGAGTTCAGAGTAGATCCGTTTTCTTTTCATAGGAATTATAAGCAGTTAACTCATGAAAAAAGAAGCCGTAATATTTTCTCGGATTTGACGAAACATTTGTGAACATGAGGACCTCTTGTTTTACTGTTTTTGAACCTTAAAAATCTGATAACGTAGAAAAGTCTCCAAATAGTCTTTGAATGTAAGTGTAATGGGAACTATTCTGATTAATGTAATTCCCAAACTATTCACTTACGGTGCAACAGATTCATTTCACACTTTGATCATTGTTCTCAGTTGTTAATAACTAACATTGAAGTGAATTGAGCTAAGCCTTTTTCTGACAAAGTTCCAGGAAGGTCAAGATGGTCTCTTTTAGGGCAGAAGCCTCTATCCCTTCTAGGTGACCATTTTTACGAAATTTCACATATAATAAGCACTAGGAGGTAATGAAATTCACTAAAATGCAAGTTCACACAAAAATTCTGCCCGATAAACTTCATGGCCGTACGCGTCCGTCCAAATTTCTAAAGCAACATTTACTTATCACCAAATGTCCCTTTAAATCACTCATCTTCAGGAGGTGTAAGACAAGCTCGTAGCAAAGGCCTTCATTCAATGCAGCACACAATGGGCTGCTGCCGAAGTCGCATGAATCACACTTTGGGGGGTGGGGGATGGGGGGGGGGGGGAAGGGGAAGAAGTGGGTGATTCCAGACGTGTGCAATTTAATAAAATTTTACGCATGTCACCCTTCCTCACCTGGAGTGCATACGGCGAGGATGAAATGTGCAGTCGGCTTAAACATGCATTTTTATAACTCTCGGTACCACTCTTGGCTCCTCTTTTGATTTAGCACTTTGGACTGAATGTGCAGCAAAATAAAATTCCAACATTTTTTGGACAGGACATATCAGACATGATGCTAAGATTCTGCCACAATATTACAAATAGGAATTGGAAGGATTGCCATGTAAGCAAGATTAAAATTTTATAACTTTTTGAAGGTCTAAAATCGGTATAAAATGACTACAAGTGATATTATTAAAAACAGAGTTTCATTATTATTTTAGTTTATGATCTGAAGTTCATTCATCATAATGAAACTTCCGAATTCATTTCATTAGATCCTCGCCTTTAAATTAATTTGAAATTTTATTCTCATGAAGTTGATGATTCGACCACCTTTAATACCTAATAGAAGTTGTACAAACATTACAAAATACATTAAACTATTATAAGAAGATACGTAATCATAGTCCTAGACGGTTCTAATTGGAAAAAGAACTCAGCAAGGAATTCTGGTGAACTGTGCGCCTTAAGATAAACAAAAGTGATAAATTCGAGGTCCAACTAGTTCGCTTTGAACCATTTTACTATTTCCTACCCTAGATCAAAAGACGTGATACTTTCATGACGCCCAATGCCTTTACTTAGTAAACGCATTTGTATCTGTAAGAACAAATACGAGGATACCTTTTTTGAAAGAAGACTGCACTTGTGGCAAAGACTCACTTAAGTGCTCTTGATTCAGCTCACTATCTGCTAAAATGCCTTCTTTCATCATTTGCACTGGCAGTGCTTTGTAATGTCCTGCTTGTCTCTTTCACTTCAATTTTATTCTCTGTCTGCAATGCCACTTCATCCATTGCCTACTATTCTATTTCATTACTATAATTAGCCAAAGATACTTCTTTTCTGAATCTTTTGAACAATCAATTTGAGCCTATTGGTAGTCATATCGGCCTTCTGTTGTTCCTCATCCTTGATATTAGTGGAGATGGTAATGATGGGAACATCGCAGCAGAGATTTTTAAATGGTCTTTCCACACAAAAGTGTTAACAACTTTTGAGATAAAGCAAAAAAGTAATTTTTGGCTTTTGCTCAATTTAAATAATAGGATTAAGTTGAAGTAAGTATTCAAACCATTCTCTAAAATAAGCGTAGATTTTAGTCGATGCAAATGTGGAGTATACCAATGCTCATCAATGCTGACCAAAGAAATGTCGATCGCGGTGGAACAATCTAAAACAATCGAACAAGCGAGAGCCTGCGTACAGAGGCTTCCCAGGCAACCAGAGATCAATATCCGTGCATCATTGAGTTAAAACTAATCAATTGCGAATTATCTTTGCAGTAAATCTCGCACACGATACAAACAGTCTTCTCGCTACTTTTGACGAGACTTGGCTAATCCTTGGGGTCAATTTCCACTAGAGGACTCTGTCAGTTGTACTTTCCTGCAGCTAGTTGAACTTCTAAGAGGGTCGTCATTGTTTAAAAGCAAATATTTTCTTTCATTACTAGTACACTTGAAGGATAACTGAGGGTGAGCAAAATTCGACGTTGCTCCGTTTAATTTTTTTTTCGTCATTTCAACCGACGACGAGAGAAAAAAGTCCCAATTTTGTGGAAATTTTATTTCTGTTAGTCCGACAAACTTCAATGAGGAAAAAACTAATAGTAATTTGGAATAAGTGTTGGGAACATTCTTATGTGTCCTGTAAGAATGAAATAATACTATGACAATAATTAAATCGATTCGTTATTTTGTTTGAATCTCAAAAATTACTGATGAAAAATATTTAAAATGGGAAATATCTAATCATGAGTCATAAATGTCAGTGCTTCTGAAAGCACTAAGGAAGTATCTTCAATTTCTCACCTCAAAGAATATCCAGTAGAGCCTGGGAAGAGCAAACCAGGCAACTGCTTACAAATGTTCGCTGTAAAGAATGCAATATGCAAATGACGTTATTACTGGTTCTCAAGTTCAATGCCGATCTCTGCCTGCTTTCAGTTCTTATGCAAAACCTGAGCGGCTGAAGCATTACACATCGGACTGTCTTCTCCGATGTCTTCCAAATAAATCAGTCACATCAAATTTTTCCAGTCGAAAAGAGTGGAAAGAAAATTATGGAGTCACTCGAACCAAATCTTCATGTCCTTTTTCCTCAAATAGTTTCTTGGCACTAAAGGCTATATTCGGTGTAATCTGACTCTATATTTTAAAATTTCCATCAGAAAATGAGGAGATAAGCAAATTGGTTGGGCTTTTAATTTAATGGAGAAGTGAGCATCGCCACTAATTCCCTCCTCACTTCCTCCCTTGTTCACCGTAAGAGGTATAACCCTGTGTCCCACAGCTGGGTTGAGAAATTATGCCATTTCATCAATCATCATCTTGCCTTTGCAAAATCAAATTGCTTTTCACTCTGCAAAAATCAAATCGCACTCTTCATCTCTCGATTTGACCGTTTAAAAAATTCGCATATGCATTTTTAAGCAGTATAAGATGTACTGTATGTATTAAAGAAATACAGCTCTTGCAATGATGAGAAATAGATCACAAAATCCGTGAAATTATAGAAATTATTATGGCAAGACCATTCCGTTTCCTCAACGTTGAGCGGACATTATTGGTCAATGAGCACTGGATAACGAGAGTGAAAATTCAGGTGATGAATAATGAAATTTGACTTTTGAGCATTGAATAAAATCAGTATCCAAAAATTGTACTAGGAAAAGATTACTGACCTTTTGACCCTAATCTTAACGACTTTACAACCCCCCTCCCCCCACCACGCCCTCCATTTTTCATTTACCACGCCCTTCATTTTATTAATTATGCCACAATGAAAGTTTGTGATATGTGGCCTGGAATGGGCTCGACGATAAAAATGTCTGCTCTTAAAATAGTTAAGCAGTAGTGTACAATCTTGCAGAATTAAGTTTTCATTCTTTCCAAAATTTCTGGAATTTCTCTTAATTTTTAACGATGGCATTTTTCTGTGCGTTCTTGATTTATAGCACGCATTATTTCTCCATCAGGTAAACTGTTGATTAATCTAAGGGGAAAAATTAAATTCAACTTTAACAGAGTTGGCTAAAGCACCCTAAGTGGAAGTGCTATGAGGTCGAGAAAAAAGGAACTTCTTGCGTGACACCCATTTTCCATTAGTTACAATTAAAATCGTAGTTTCTCCTCAGCTTTTACAGCCTCTCTTGTGGCGTGTTTTCAAAGTCCTATTAGTGGGGATTAAAAAACACTGAGTCACATTGAAGGCAAAAGTTGTCGGTTTGAGGAGTAAAAATTTTAACGTTTCACCTCGGTTGCTGCTGTGGTCTCAATCGTGGCTAATGATAGCACATGGCCATTCGAGATCCAAAAAAATAAATTCCACTTCTCGGCGAATTAAGTAATTAAAGCCCCTTTCGAGGAGCCGCAAATTTATCTAAAAATGAGTTAACTCACATTCGATTAATTAATTCGAAAAGAAGGGCTCAGATACTCCTAAAGAGGAGGATGAACAGGGAGAGATGAAGGTCGAATTTGAAAACGCCACATTTCCCCAACACCAAAAGATGTTGATTCGTTTAATGGGAATTCAACGTACTTCAAATTAGTCGGAATTGCTTTTAGTGTTAAATGTGCATATTGGCAAATATGACGATTTCCTACACTTTCTATAGCAGAAAGTTCGATTGAAAAATCAAGTACAGCTTGATAAAGCAAAAATAATCGAGCATCCGACTGACCTGGACATGTTTGGCTAATTTACACCACTTTGTCTAAAAGTGAATCTAGTACAGCTGATTCAGTAGCTGCTCATTAAGAATCATTTTTGCCCATAAAGTCGCCTATCTCTCTCGGCTATGTGATCTGTACTTGATAGAATTTCAATTAACTTCCTCCGGTCACAAAACCAACACCCGATTCAAGAATCCGAACTCCAAATAACTTCCAAATCGGTCTCGATGAAATTCTTCCACATTTTATTGAACGTACATGAAGGATGAATTTTTTATTCAGAAATCCAGTGTTAGAAGTCTAAGATTCCAGAGCGAGCTTTCTAAGCCAAGAAGTTCACGACTGAGTCAATTTCATTGATGTTTTCGCCAAAGGATGTTATTTTTAATGTATAAGAAGAAAAATTACCGAAATGAGCTTGAATAATTCAAATTAGGTATCCTCTGCTACTGTCTCCAATTGGAATTTCGCCTTTAAGTAGTATTCGTGCAGCTTAGAATCTCCTCAAAATCAGAGTTGATATTTAATCACCGACTTCTTTACTACTAATGTTCAAAACAATGTATTGCAAGACACTTCTTGAATACCTGCGAAAAATTCGCTTTGACTTCTGAAGTGTGTTTTCTCAATAATAGAGGAGAACTAAGTTACTTCATATTTTCTTATGAATACTAAACAACTTTTGTTGATACTTCAACTATTAGAATAGTGAATAGATTAATTTCCCTATTTCAGTTTTACAACATCTCATACTTCAATATTTTTTCATTAGAAATCAAGCCGACTAGTTGTTGCTCGTGTAATCGCTATTGTGAAGAGAGAGAGAGGTAGAGGGAGAGAGAGGACATGTTTAATCATTGGAAAAATAGCGCGCCAATAACGTCTGGCAAGTGAATGAATTTGATAAAAACTACGAATAAACGAATGCTAGAGCGAGAGAGGAGAGTCGCGGGCAGTGAGTTTGTCACGAATTTAGCAACGCAAACTCACGCGGACACTAAGGAGGAGGGGGAGGGGGAGTGGGGGAGTGAGGTTAAAGCAAAAGGGAATGTGAGATGTGAGGGGTGAAGAGAGGTGAGATCTCTGGATAATTTGTTGCAATTTTAGACACGCATCGTTACATTTGGCTTAGATAATGGCAGAAGCGCATTAACATCACTTTTGTGTGTGTTAATTCTGAGTGGTAGTTGGGTTTGCCAAAGCTCACTTGAATAGAAGATTTTATGGTGAGTGCACTTTATGACTACCCTTCCTCCTCTCCCCCCCCCTCCCCCCCTACCCCCCTCTCACCTATTTAATTCTCTCCTCAATGTACCAAATTTGAAAAAAGATGTGTTACCTCGTTCCTCATTATAATCAATCTGCTCTAAATGAGGAAGTTCGCCTAGCTTTTAATTCACTCATTGTTACTCTAAAGCCCAATTATCAGTCTAGAATTTATTTTTGAAATACTAAGAAATAGTCTTTGTAATTTTAATGGAGATTTTTTAGCAACTCTACGGAAAGCATGATTTTGAATACTTTATTGGGATTCACCAATAGGATGAGACGGTAAGAAAGTTGATTTATCAACAGTCACTCTCAAGCATTGTAATGCGTCATTGTTCAATGAATATTCTCCTTCGATGGAGACTAAAGTTCAAGGTCAATTAACGAATTTCATCAGCATCAAACTGTCCTCATAAGAGATTTATTTATATCAGATGGCAGGCTTTATGATAGTTAGCCCTTTAGTTGATTTCGGGCTTCACAGAGGGAGGAACATCAAAGTCACAAAGAATCGAGAGGGGGATCAGAAGAGTGATTCACAGATGTAAAAGGAAGACACAAGTTTAGAGAAAAAGGTAAGGTGAGGTGAGTACTGCGGAAGTGGTCGAAAATGACATATAGTCGGGTCATGGTAGTTCGAAGTCAATTGTCGGATTACAGACTTGTTTGCCGTATGAGCGTACGTTGCCCAGGGTGGACCACGTTGAGTTAAGTCTATCGCACACCCCTCCTCATAAGAGATAACTTAATGCATATCTAAAGAAACTTGGAAAGTGTGATCTCCATGAAGAGAATTAGTATCATGTTACTGCTCTGCAATCGCGAGATAATGGTAATGACGGGCACAACCTTATCATCTGTCAATTGAAACAAGCAAGACCTTAATTGCAAGACTAACCTAGGTTCGAAATTGCAGTAAGTATCATAATTATCGACACTTATTCTGCGTCTGTATGTGTTGCAGCTTAGAAAAGAGCCAGCTAAAAGTATTTAACGGCGAAACGAGAACACTAGGAGGGCACATTTTTTAAATAAATATTTGTGGCAATAACTTTTCGATGACCAACAGGCAGAATATTGAAGGAGTGACACCCGCTTGTTTGGTTAGTACGCCCTTGACGGTCTTATTGACGCTGAGGTCGATTGGTGGAAAACAGTGGCGCCGGCAAATGTTCAATTGAACTCCTATCTTTCACGATTTGTGGTGCTTTAAGAGTACAAATACTCAAACTATTTCAGTCACAAAATCATCTAAGAGAAATTAATTTTCTACAAGCTGTCCGGCAAACTTCACGGTTATGTCAGACTGATTATGCTCTGAAAAGCTCTCATTAATTTACATTGCATTTTCCCTTTGCTTTAGTTCCTCTTGAATGACAAGAGATTAGCGCTTTTTATACAAAATTTGGTGAAGAGGATTTGATGAAATCGCACTTATCCTGGCCGAGTTGATTTCGCAGACGAACGAGGGCGGTGGGCGTCGTCTGCACGTGAGAGATGGCGGTCTGTTGAAAAAGTTCAAAGGGACATTTGGAAAGTTTGTTTATGGCACTGCCTACCGATTTATGACAATTTTGCTGTGGATTTCTCCCATCCATGAAAAGCCAAAAGTTTGCTTGTGCGGGGACTAAAATTCTGTCATTTAAAACAATTGTTCAATCAATGCTCGTTGCATGTGTATAAGTCAGTCTTTACGACGCCAGGCCGCGAGAAATTGTGCGCTGAAACATGCACGTGCCTTCATTTACATGTGGATATGCGTGCATTTATATGAGAAAATGTTTATTTCTCTTCAACTTCTGGCACATTTCCAGTCATTGTAGATAACTATTTGAACTCCTTAGGAGAACGATAATCTCCTTGTATCTTTTGACCTGGGATTTTTTTTCCATAAATTAAGCTAATTAATTCGAATGTGCACTGTTAGGCTATTGGGTACAGAACTCTTCCTTTGAAATTATGATATAAGTTTTAATTATTTCTCAAATCTTTCACTACGGTAGCTGAATTTTCGAGCGATAATGTTTCCCAGTTAAAAGAAATAAACGAATCCATCCCATTCTTTTCACAGCCAAGTATGATCAATTTTCGCCAAGCAAACCCAAATGCGACTTCCTTTTCAATCTCTCAAGAAATCTACTACAATTTCAACCATTTTTTAACCATATCAATAAGGAAAAGATATTTCTAATAAGTTCAATTCAATTTGATAATAAATATTTCTTCTCAAAATAAAAATAAAAACTGCGATGGACTTTTTAGTTTGTTAACAATGTTAATAAAAAGAAAAGAGAAGAAGGTCTTACTTTGCAACCCAGATCGCGTTGGAAAGTCATCCTAAAATGTGAATGAATGTATTGTTGGTGGCCACATCAATCCTCTGCAGTAGTCTAGAAGGCAAACTATACAGAAAAAAACGCGTATAATTGGGCGGAAATGTAGACTCTGAAAAAATAATAATAAGCGAGTAAGGATAAGTAGCAGATGTATCATTTTAACTATTAAACTGGGGATGTTGCATAAACTTTTAAATAATGCAATTGTCCTCTGTTAGGCCGTCCAAACGAGGATGTTTTAAAGCCACAGAACTCACGCATTTAAACACAAATCGTCAAGTTAGTGTGGGAGGTGACATCAGGCCTACTCGATGCGCCTTATGAAAATTGTTACTTTTCCCCTCGTAAAGCGTTAAATTTTAAAAATCTCAGTTATATCGGAATTAGGGAAGTAAGATAAATTTCTTAAAATTAAGAGAAGTAATAAATTATTTAATTTCAATTTCGTGGTAATTATACGATTGTGCGGAAAGAAGCAATGAAATTTTGGAGACGGACTTCGTTTTAAGTGCACGAACTCTACGTCTAATTAGGCGCCTGTCGGTTTATAAAAAACTTGAACGATTATCTTCATTCGCATTGCCTTTAACATACTTTTAACTTTTAACACACAATGATAATTCTTCTCATTTCTAAATTGTGCTTTTTGAAAACGATAACTCAAAAAAACACGAACAGGCAGGGTTTCTATCAACCGTCATTTCATACACCGTTTTTATGGATAATTTCTTAATTGCACATTTCATGCTATATAGCGGAAGAAATGAATCCAGCGCTTTTAGAAAGGTCAATTATGATAAATGTTCCAACTGCATATACTGTTTCCAGAACGTAATACTGAGTTAAGCATTGCTAAAAGGGCTTTTTGTAATAAACTACGCAAAAGATTTATCTAGCACCTTTGAAGGAGAATGTCGTGTCTGAAAGATGCATCAAAACATTCCTTAGCATTGTTGACTGTCTCAATAAGAACACCACCTTTGAGTTTTCTCTAACCATTTGAAACGTGTTCAAAGAATATTGATTCCCGATATGCACGCGCCTTTTCCTGGCAATTCAGAAGTAACTAGGAAAATCGGTAGACAGGGCGTCAACAAGGTTGCCAATGAAGACGCCATATTTTCGTTAAATTTCTCGTTCACTTCCGCCACTACCCGTCTTTCCCTCTACTTCGAGTTTCCATTGCCGACCCAAAGTATAATCTGGTAACTCTTCACACTTGGCTTTCTGATTTGAAAGTGGTGGTCCCCACATGCCCTCCAAAGAACCATTTTCCGCTTTAATTAATAAATTCCAAGTTTAATTTTTACAGAAGCTAAACTGATATTATCTCATAAAATTTTCGCGTGCTAAGGTTTTTACGCATAGTTAGAAATAAAGTCTTCCCAATCCCTTGACTTGGGTAGAGGGAGAGTATTCTGTTGCCACTTTTAGGGGTAACATGCTTTCAAAAGTTTCATTTGTTGGCTAGAATGGTTCAGGATCTCTCACATCATTGGAAATCCACGGGTGACCCTCTGACTTGGTGGACATGCAGGTTGGCTGTTATGACACCTGCACTTTTGTACACTACCTTTCAATAAACGGCTTGATACACTAATTGCTCACTTAGGAAAACAAAATACCAATACCTCTTTTACCAATAGAGGAAAAATAGTGCATTTGAATGAAACCAATTAGTCAGACACCATTTTGATTTATATTTATTCTGTCAGTAGGAAACTGGGAAGGAGTGACTACTAAGGGGTAGTCAATGGTTTCACTCCTTTCTTCTACTTCTCCGGAAGTCGCACAGTTGCAGGAAGTTCATTGTGTTTTAGTCTAATCGCTCCAGGCATTAATGAAAATTTTCAATTTCCTGCTTAGCAAACTGTCCTCCTTTACTCGGACGCGGTTTGACATAAATTTTTCTGTATTTTTTGACTTTTGCTAGTTAAAGCTTCAATTTATCAAATATTCTGTTCATTTTGAGACCCACCATGTGGATACAGTTTGTTTTTCCTCTTTCCCTATCCAGGGAATAGAAATCGTTCGACCGTAGGATTATTTCCCATTGGGATTTAGGGATAAAATCACCTGCTTTGAATAGGTTTCGATTTGAAAATGGACTGCTGCCCACCTGAGCAGAACTTTCAATCATATATGAATGTCTTATAAAGTATAACGTAAGCATAGTGGCAGCAAATGAAATTCAAACATTAGTGAGAGTTGATAATTGAATTCGATGATTTTGACAGTGTTAGCACACCGTCTCTCAATCACTGCAAAGCAGCAATTCACTATCACGTTTGTTTCTGTATCATTAATTAGCTAACGTACGAAAGAAAATGCTGTTCTTATTCAAATACCTTTTTACTTCCAAGTTGTCTTCTTTTTTCTGAAGAGTTTCGCATTTCTTAATTCTTCCGTAATGTCAATCTTAATTCAATTTAGTAGCGTAAATTTGACATTCATCAGAGTGACGATAGTCTAAAATGGAGGAAAAATACATTTTTATTCTACAGCCACTATTTATCTCTCATCAGTTCCTCATTTACGTTGCCTTCCATGGGGGATGACTGTGGTTGTGACGTATTTTAAGTTGCTAAAATGAAATGCAACTCAGTGCTTGAAAAGGGTCTGAGTATTGAAATACACTTCAGTGGCTACGAAACAGGTATTTTGAAACGTTCGTTTCCTTTATGCTTTTAACATTTTAAAGGATCTAAATTCCACCATTTTGATATAACAGCTCTCCAGATGCGCCAGACTACAACTGACTCAGACTCGAGGCAAAGGATGAGATAGAATGTAGCTACTCAAAGCACATTTTATTAAATAAACAAAAGTTTTTTCAAATGGACGCAAAGTGTCTTCATATTGTCTATGTTTGCCGATCAAAACACTGCCAGACTGATGACACATTTTGCTCGGGGGATTGGCATGTTGTCAGAGTTGATGGATTGATAGAAAATGCGGAAAATAATTTTTTCGAGGCAAAACGCAAACATTTCAATTTTGAATTTTGTTATTTTGACATCCTTTCAGCGGCCAACGAATCGGAAAAACTGATATGTGATTAAGAGAGTTGTTGATAGGTTTTTAATAATAAATTGAAATTTCCCCATGGAGGGCACGCCAAGACGTACTCGATTAAAACGAATGAAAAGTTATAATGTCCTTCAATGGTTGTGCATTATTTCAGGCATTAATTACTTATTGTAGTCATATCCAGCTACTAATGGGGCTCACGTTTACCGTTTCATGGCAGAAAATGCACTGTGGGTCCCTGAAGTACCAGAATAGTTCAGATAACGTCAGAGAGTAGCATCTTATGCGGGTGGGTTTGAGCCTCCAACGACTCAGTATGCAAATGAATATGTTCACGTGGCCAGATCTTGAAGGAATAGGCAAAAAATTATCTATGATGTCATTGAAATTGAATTAAACCACGTTGGTCATAAGAAAAGTCACAGTATCGTCAATGATTATGAATCGGAGCAATTAGGTAAAAGAGAGAAATAATTTGTAAGAAACTATTATAAATTGCATCTAATATTGGCCTAACGATCTCGTTCAACCAACCACTCTAACCACTCTTATTCTAACAGAATTTACTTCTGAATGTTTTTGACTGCACGAAACAGGCGACAACTATTTGTTGGCACCCATAATAAGTTCGACGTGGAACGATGTCAAATAAAATTTTGAGGTGTAGATTTTCGATGGCATGTAAATGACGTATTTGGTAAGAGGTATTCAAGCCCTGATTATTAGCTGAGCTCATTGTCAGCTGAAGAAGGCGAAAAGTTTGAGGCGAAAAGAAGGAGGGCACTTAATTCCGTCAACTCATCTGCCCAATTACGAAAGGAGCTTAAGATTAAGTGAGCTCAAAACGTTACATTAGCAAATAGATACACTGTGAGTCGTTAACTTGGACAATTTCGTGAATTAGGCGTTGCGGTGGGTGGTAGGGAGGCAGGAGGGGGGTGGGGGGGGGGATAGAAAATGGGGGAGAGGGACATTTGTTTAGGATTGTTGAGTTAATGGCATTTCAACTCTGTGTAAATTTGCGTCCTCATAGAAAGACGAAGGGAAATTTTTTTCCCGTTTAATTTACAAATACTGCGAAAATTTTAGACAGAACAACTTAACGAAGTATTGTGATGGAAATCAACTTTCACTAACAAATTTTGGAGGTTAGTTCGTGTTCAAATACGGCGATTAAGAAAATTCCTCTGTATGGTATTGTTCTTAGCTTTCAAATTCTCCAACGTTATTTACGAGCAATAAACTTCATTTTATAGCTGAAGGTACAACGGTCCAACCTCAGAGCAGACAGAGAACACTTAAAGCCGACATTGCTTGCCGCTCTTCTTTCACCAGGGCATCAAAGATCTGCAAGGCTACAAAAAAGCAATTATTGAAGATTTTGTTCAAGTGTCTTCAGTCCACAGGTGTCAATTCTGGTCTAAAAGATTTAAGTCACCAGTAGGTACTTCAATGAAGCACCAGAGTCAAAACAACTTCCAGATTTAGGTAACGATGATGACGACGATGTTGATATACTAAAATTTCTGATTGAATCAGATCCTCACTTAACAACTATGAGATTTAACTAGCATTGCGGATATTCACATATCTATAGTCAACTGTGCAACTGCGCTTGAACAATGTCGGTATGTTGGACAGGAAGGCAACTTGAGTGACCCTTCGAATCAGGTCTCCCAATCGAACAACAATGAGAGAAGGAAAGAGCAAAGGAACTGTACTGCTTACATTAAGCTGCAACTGGAGCCAAGAAGTGGATTATTGATGACAAAGTTGGTGAAAAGACGATGCTTGTCTCCAAATCAAACACCTACTCCATTCACCAAACCAAACCAGGGTTCACCCTTCTGAAACTTCCACACATTTGGTTGGATATACGTGGAACAGCCCATCACGAAATGCAAAGAACTGTAGCGAACATGCTGCAGCCGAAGTTTACTGTCAACAAACTTTAGGAGATCAAACCAGAAATTACAAGAGAGATGTCCGAGTGTATTTACAGGCGAATGTTTAATTCTACTGCGCTGCTTTTTACGAAAATTTGATCGAAAAGCTACCTGGGTGATGGGAAGGAGTTTTAAATATTGGTGTTAATTATACCATATAATACTTTGTACATAATTTCAAAATAAATAAAACACGAATACTGCTTTCAGACTTCTCGATTCACACTGTTGGCACTACTAATGTAGTGCTAAATCCCTTGAAAATTGAACTGTGTTTATTCATTAATCGACCGTTTACACAACGTTCGCAACGCCTTCACCTATTATTGAAAGTTTCGAATTTTTGTTAACATTTATGTTCAAATATCATTTTTTAACAAACTTCGCTATTCCTTGTTGACATTTCCAACCAGCAAAGGATTTTAAAGAAAATTAACATTTTTAGCGCCAATCAACTATGTCCTTTAAATTCGTAAAAACATTTTCGACAAAATGGGTTTATGAAATGGGTAAAATTATTAATCATGAATTCTGAATGCGTTCGGCGAAAATTCCGCAACACATACCGCGTTTATCTTTGAAAATAAAAATTCATTTTTTCACCAAATCATTGATTATTTTAATACTTAACACCAGGGCGATTGTGCGTCAATAAACATGAAAAGTAACTAACTTTGTTAAGAGATATGACCCAGGCTCTTTACACAGTACTCATCATAGATTTTTACTGATAAGAGGGTGAATCAAAAGGTTCTCAGATAAATGCCATAACTTTAAATAGAACAAAGATTTACCAGTTTTTGCAAGTTCGAACATGTCTTTAGGGCTTCTTTAATACAACTGTCCGATCATTCTATTTAAAATCACGATGAAGGCAGGTTGCATCTCAAAATAGCTAGCAATTTTCAGCCTTTCAACCATAAAATTTCAAGATCAGAGCTAACATATAATTTTTACTAGACTAAGTTGGAAACCTACTCAGATCATTGAGACCTTAAAGCAGGTTAATGAAAACTCCGCACCATGTAGAGTAGTCATTTATGATTGGATTAAACGCTTTAAAGAGGGAAGAGTGCGACTTGATGACGGCCCACGAGAAGGCAGACCCACCACAGCGAGAAATAAAGAAAACGTCTCTCTTAAGCAGAATCTAGCACAACAATGGATGAGTTACCATTGAGGAAATTGCCAATGAAGTAGGAATCGTACACGGATCAGCATTTTCAATTCTCAGTGGGCAAGGTGGGTTCCAAAGCGTTGCAGTAACAACAACTGATCCAACAAGTTGAACTTTCTTTACCAACTTTGGCAAAGATGGAAGCGAATGGGGGTAATTTTGTAAGCACTGTGTTACCGGAGATGAAACCTGGATCTACCAATTTGATCCGGAAAACAAAATTCAATCAGAAGAGTGACATCCAAAGTGAACATCTAGGCCTGTCAAGTTCAAAGCCGACAGGTCCATTAAGAAGGTCATGGCCACTATTATTTGGGGTTAAGGTGGATAGACTTTCAAGTTATTCTGAAGGCGTTTTGAAGAAGTTGAAAACATCCCTCGAAAAAAGGTGTAGGAAACTGCATGGTTAAATTTTGTTTCATCGTGACAATGCCTAGGCACATTCTTTAAGAGCTGCCAGTGTGCTGTTGCACACAGATTTCGGCGAGAAGCAGGCTTCTACATCCTCCTCATGCTCTAGACAACTTAAAGGCATCCAATTTACGTCTTTGAATGAAGCGAAAAAGCGTGTCATTCCATAGTGTCAAAGACAGCCCCAAAAATTCTACCATGCGAGATTTTACAGGTGGACATATTGATTACAAAAATGTACAGACAGCAATGGAACCTTTTTAGAAAACTGAATGCAATCGTTTGTTAAATAAATAAATTTGGAAATTTGTATGAGAACACTCTGACCCGCCCTCGTGCAATATTTTCTTCAATCAATAGGCGTTTGTGGTAATTAACAATAATTATTGCTATTATTTTGCTGTTTATTCTTCCCAAATTTGCTATTAACTTCTATTTATTATAACCACTTTTAGTTATTATGGGGAAAGAATAAAAAAATGAATTTAAGTAGATTTCATATAATATTAAATAAAACACTAATTATGATACAGGCAAAGATTTCGGGGTGTCTAGTATTCATAGAAGCGTCAGTGGGGATTGGGAAATAGGGTAAATCAGACAAAAGAGGAACTAACTATGCCTTTTTTTCCCAGATCCTTTCGCCAGCCCTTCACGGTTGCCGTCGATGTCTTCTTGGTCGTCGAGGTATTGACAAGTTCAAAACTACTTGGCGTAGCATCATTGTCATCCGCGAATGGGTCAGCTTCATTGTTCGTTGTTTTTTCAGTTGGTTTATGATGCGAGGTGCTTGAGGAGGAAGTGACGTTGGAAAGTGTTTGGTAGGCATTTCGAATTTCCCCAGACCGACCTCCGGTAAGAAAGACACCAGTTTCAGCATCAGCTGCAGCATCCGCATCCACCATCATGCAGTCATCTTGGTAGTACTGGCCTCCTTGCATATAGGCACAAGGTTGCAGAATTATTCCCGCCCCACCACCACTGGCACTCAGTTTATTGTTGTCTGAAAGAAGACAAGAACAGTTGCAATATTCTCTACGTAGAAGTATTTGACTTCATAACGCGGACAAAACCGGAATTTTAAGAGTCAAAACAAATGCATTATTCGAAATGAACGAAGTTCCCCACTTCCTCTCTGTCATTTTGTTTCCACATTTTCACATTTTTTACTCCTTTTAGAATAATGAAGAAAATATGATGTTTATTATTTAGTAAATGTTTAAGATATTCATATAACGAGATATGAGTAAATAAGATCTAATTATTTTGTAACAAATAAGAAACCCTTAATGGGTTAGTTAAGAGAGTGTTAGAGCGAGCAAATAGTTAACTTTGTTCAAATTACAACACTTCAAAACACTCGCCACCTATTGATTGATTGATTGATTCTAAAATTAGCAGGTTGGAACCACTTCATCTGGTAGGATAGACAACAAGAATACAAAATTGAAATGACAAGTGCTTTAATTGGCGGAATAACGCAGTTCGCAAGAAAATCTCATTGGTATTTTAGAAGATGAACAATATTTACTTCTCTCATTCATATTCGCTTTTACACAGTGGTTGCTGTCTAATTTATCTGCCATGTAAAGGCTTCAGGGAAAATTCAATGTTTATTTTCTTATGATATTGGCTTCGAAAACTGAGTGCATCGTTTTTCGATCTACATCGAAATGAAGGGTGGACACCTGAAATAAATGAGCAACCAGTGCACGAAGGAAGTGACTGATTCCTGTTACGGTTTTAAATATGTACCAGCGCCTAGAAGACCCACTCCTGTGTCTATAAGTTCTGTGACAGACAATAAGGCGTAGTAAAAACACCCCAGAGAACATCTTCTACTCATACGATTTGTCTATCTTCCTTTTTTCTAGGCTTTCAAAAAAGTAGTTAGGAATTATGAGTTTGACTTATCTTGATATTTTAAACTAAACTAACTTCATTTGAAGTTAGGAATGGCATTCAGACATTAATAAAAAAAATTTCAAGTCTTAAAGTCATTTGTATGTGTGAAATTACACACCACCCATTAAAATAACAACTATGCAATGCTAAGGGCGAGAACTTACATCCATTGCCATCACTCGGTGCCTCGTAATTGTTGAGCCCGCGGTCATTTCGGGTCTCCCACGTGCCACCAACTCGGTTAACCTGTCCGTGGCTGAGATACAGATTGGTCCTATCGCCCATTGGTAACGGTGGTCTTTCGTAGTCCTCAAGGCTGTCACCCAACGAATTCGATCGATTTTTAGCCTAGAATATTTAAACACGTGTTATTAATGTGCTAGCGAAATATTATAATTGATAAGAACAGTAATTCAGAAAAATTCAAATCAAAATACTTCTTGAATTTTATCTCTGATAATTGTAACCTTATGAAAAAACTATCCAATTAATTGGAGAAAACAGGTAATTATATATGATGAAAATACTAACCTAATGTCCATTCAAATGTTTAATAATTTATTAGAATTAAAACAACATTGTGCTTATGAATAATTTAAGGCAAAATAACTTGGGAAACTTAATAAAATTTACCAAAACAAAATTAGGGAAAATAGTCTTAACGAATTGAATAATTTAGTTGTGTGGAGGAATAATATTTTCAAGGAAACATATCGCCAGGATGTCTCACCTGAAGTGTGGCGTCGCCTCGAGCTAGGCGAATTTGCAACAAGTTATCGAAATTGGCTGTTCCATTTGAAGTGGCAGTGTTGGTTCCATTGGCGTAACCGAGACGAAGGAACTGCTCTTGTTGTTGCTCCTGAAGAAACCTCTGATGTTGCTGCTGTTGCTGAATAGCTCTTGAGCGTGGCCCCCCTACAAGCGGTGACCTCTGGGCTGACCAGCCGTACACATATCGATTTATGTCTTTGCCAGGTAGATTGGCTTGTGGTTGGAGAGTTGCTGCTCTGTACTTAGTCTCTTTAGGGTGAACAAAGTTAACAGGATTTGTGGTATTGGTATTATCAGCGGAGGTACGATATCTGAACTTGATTAGAATGGCACCGAAAACGACCAGAAGGAGACAACCTAGGAAAGCCAAACAACAGATGAGAATAATCCGACGATCAAAAGATGGCGCTGTGTCCTGCTGAGGGAAAGTTTCGGGATTGGTATCCACACCATATGGTGGATAAGCGGCTTCATCTCTAGGATTCCACTGCTTCGGATAAGTTGGGTTATTTGCGGAATCAACACCCAAGTTACCCCCTCCGGGGTTTCGCTGTGGGTTTCTGGTATCAATAACGACAGTGAGAGACGTGACAGACGATCGTGATGGAACCCCATTATCTTTAGCCTAGGGTTATAAATAATAAATTAATAACTTTAACTCTCCTAACATACGTACTACGTGTCTGCAAATAGCTTACTTCTATTTCCAGGTAATGACTTCCAATGTCATCATCGAGAATTTCTCTGGCAAAAGAGAGTTCTCCAGTGCTTGGATTGAGAGAGAATAACCCCTGAGAGGTGGCGTTTTTCAAAAGAAACAGAAGTCCCTGTTCTCCTGCAGCATCCGCATCGAACACCGTCAATTTGACAATCGGAGTTCCCTGCAATAAAGAACGGAGTTATTAGGACAGGATTGTGAAAATGTGGTATTTTCTTCAATTTTATTTACCAACGGGAGCTAATTTATCATAAGATTCTTTCAGCAGTCCCAGCAGCTGATATTTCATGACAGAAAGGACTGGCCGTGAGAAATGAGTAATTTATTACCTGGGTAAAGAAATTAGGCGCAAGTATTCATGCGTGAAGAGGTGAAATCAATCTTCACTAACGATAACGAAGGGACGTCTACAACCTCCCTAATGGAAATTAATGAGTGGTTCAAAAGGCCCTAGCAAGTGTTAAAAGAAAATTCGTCTTAGAGGACAAGGTGAAGATGGATTGAAATACGGCTATTTTATCCCAGAATGCAGTAACATTTGCGAGTAGTCTGTTTGCACGCTTTTGTTGAGGCTATATTGTGTTGTGTGGATGGTTATCTTTCCCCCAAATCGAAGAGACTAAAATGTGCGCATATAAGCATCCGAGGCATCTGCGCAAAAATTCTAGCCGATAGATACAATCTTACATATCCATTCTTTCTGCCACGCTCAGCTTATCTCCTTTACGCAGAAATACACAACGCAGTTCTTTAATCGAAAGGAGTTGGAAACTTCCATGCAAAGTCGCATCCTACTAACCTTCCTACAGCAAAAAAATACAAACGCATGGAGGAGGAGGAGGAGGAGGAGGAGGAGGAGGAGGAGGAGGAGAAAAGAGTATTCGCAAATGGAGTCAATAAGTCCCCAACGAAAGATCTTCAAGGAAAGCGAGCAAAATCTTGCAACTTAGGAAAATGCAGAGTGCGGTTTCTCCTCCCTTGACATTTTAAAAGGAAAAGGTTCAATTTTCATTAAGAATTTTTTGCACACACTGTCATCATTTGAGCTTTAGTTTTACCCTAAAAACAGACACGGCTTTGTTATTTAAATGAGGTGCGAAAGTCAGGAAAACTTTGGCTTTTGGTCTTGCTTCGACCGATGAACATCGTCTGGGACTGACAATTAGAGAAGTTCTTAATGATGTTGCTGTGAATTTAAAGGGGGTTTGGGGAGGGGGGGGGGGTTATTGAAATGTCATCCTAATCAGATGTTAGTCATTTCTCTTCGGACCCATCTGCGCCCTAGCGACATTGATTAAGCGCTACACTTCCCATAAGAACATTGAAAGATAAGCTTCCTTGAAATAGCTTTATCAAATTTAACCCAGGCCTAGATCAACGCGAGTGATATTTTAGTAATTTTTGAAAATATGGTAATAATTTCACGAGAAAGTGAACATTTAAAAGTTATTTGTCAGTTAAATACAAGATTTCCCCTAGTTGACCTATTATTGGGCAGACAAGGTTGAGTGTCTGTGACAAACTTCTCCCCTGTTGGTTGAAAGCTAGATGGCTTTAAATGAACTAGAATTCCGACTTCAGACATGTAATTTAAGACTGGCAAAACTCTTATTTAGATGAATTGATTTGTCAGCGGCATAAAAGCGGCAATTAGTAGCAAACGACAGCGTCTTGCTAAGCCTTCAAACCTCAAAGCACTTAAGTGTGTTGTTGAGGGAGACAGCGCGGTTGCTCCCTGCACAGTTAGGACCTGAATTCTTAATTGGTCTTCAGCGGATAAATAAATAACACAAAGTAATTTGCAGGCGTGAGTAAAAACTAAATAATTCATTGACGCATGAGGAGGGGCGGTTTCTGACATTTTCTGACTCTCTTGGTGTTGCGTGAGAAGATTCGCGGCTAACTTTAAGGACACCGAGAACAAAATGTCAGAAAGTATGTCAAAGATATTTCTCTCGAGATGATACCAAATCAGTTCCGAATTTCAACCGGTTTAAAAGGAAGTGGGTTTTGCCAAGCAAGAGATGTGAACTTCACGCCCAATAATTCATTTGTAAATGTCATAGGGACAAACCCTGACACTTGAGTGTGAAGTTGAGAGTTTGACACATCTTCCCGACAACATCATCGGGACAGAAGTTGTTGTGATATGACACACGATAGGGTGTAAAAGAGTCATTCGCTTCTTATAAACAGTCAAATCGCCTGAAAGGAGGCAATGTGCTAACATTCAGAGTGATGACAGAAACGACAACTTGCAGACCACGAAATGACATTTCTTTCGAGAATAAAATGGAACTGATTGGTTTTTCCCTTGACATTTTGCTAGTACACGCTGACAAGTAGTTGCTATAGTAGGTAAAGTCCCTACAAGAAGAAAGCTTCAGTTTCCAAATTTTTATTCGCTGCTATTTATGCATACATTTAGAGGGCATTAGTGTATGGACTTACAACTTTGCTGTAAGCTGAGGCGTGAATTGTGTGATTGGGTTGAGTCGGGTAGATGAACTTTGGGTCATTGTCATTGATGTCTAGTAGTTCAACAACGACCTTTGCCGTTGAGGTGAGACGCTTAGATGAGCCGGAATCTTCTGCTGTGACGAAGAACTCATAAACAGCATTGACTTCTCGATCCAAGGGCATTTTTGTGGTTATTTCGCCCGTTTTGGGATTTACATTAAATCCACGCTGGACGGCAGCCTAAGAAGTTAATGAAACTTAGACTAAAGTATATTTATGCAGAATAATTCGCAGTTTATTTCCCACTGATGGCTTACAGCAGTTCCAAAGAGGCGGTAGGAAATCTTCCCATCTTTGCCTTCATCCGCGTCAGTAGCAGAGACGACTCCGACAACAGTGCCAGGTTCCTTTTCCTCCTCGATAACAAACCGATATCCCGAGGGGTTGCCGAAGACGGGAGCATTGTCGTTTACATCAAGAACTTGAATTCTCATGGCGAGATCGCAGGTCAGGGGTGTTGGACTACCTCTGTCAGTAGCACGAACTGTCAATTGATATTCCATGCTCATTTCACGATCCAGTGGTTCTGCCAACAGAAGCCTACCAGTGTGTCCCTCCAGACGGAAGTGAGTACTGTTCATGGGACTCATAGGCTGAGAAGTTGACAGAGCCGTGGCGCTGATGAGACTGTATGTCAGTGGATGGGGATCATCTGGTCGATCTGGATCTGTGCCATTGAGGTTTACAACCAGACTTCCTAGTTGTGCGTCCTCTGGAATTGTCACAGTCAGCGGATTTACCGGAAATTGAGGAGGATTGTCATTCACATCCAACACGGTAACTGCAAAAGTGGTCTGCATGAAGAAGAAGAATTAAAGAAATTATACCAAGGCAAACACAACTTAAATGCAGTAAACTCCCAAATAATCGAGTGTCTAATGGTGGTTCCTTTACCCACAATGATCTAAAGAAGGCTCTATAATGAGACCTTTCATCTATATACATGATTTAAACTAAAAGAATTTTAAAGAACTTATTTGGGGAATACCAAAAGAATAGCTTGCTGATTCACAGTCAAATCCCTGTATCATATTCGCAAACAGAGAGAGAGAACTTTTTAACTTGTGTATCCATAAACTTCCTACTTTGTCAGTCCTAGTCGTTTCAAGCTTTCCAACACATGTCTGATATTCTACACCTTCTGTAGTTTGTTTAAGTGGCGGGAAGGAACGTACTTCACACAGATCATATTTCAGTAGATTAAAACAAATCAGGCTTGGGAAATCATTCAAGTTTTCACTGAAATACAACTTCGATTTTACCACCCTTCCGTGTAATTTACCGGGTAACTGAGTAGACAACAGGTCTCACGCAGTTGACAGTGTCATCTGTAAGTGGCATTAAATGCAAAGTATCTGAACAAGCGCAGTCTGGTTTGAATTTCTCCACTCTCCACCTACACCTATTGTTCATTATTAAAAGGCATTTAGAATTTAAACTGACAGCTGAACTCCACGAATGATTGCAAAGTTAAAATGCCATCAGGTGGTAAGAAGTACCACTGATGGCCCTCTTAGTCTGACTAATTCGTCACCAATAAATCTTGTTGAGCAAATACAAAATAGTCGTTCGCACTGGTTCAAATGACAATCTGGTTAGAAGGTCGCTGCTGCTATCTAAACTACTGGCGCCTTTTATGGAAATTCATTCACATTCAGGTCTTCTATTCAGGAATGTCTAGTAGTTAATCTCATATCTGGGTGGTGTCTTAGAGCAAGGCTACTGGCCAATGTGATAATGAGCCGATGATTAACAGAAGGACCTCTCTGCGAGCCAACTTACCAAAACAATGACCTCGATTTATCTTATAGAACTTAACGAAAGCCGATATATTGATTGACCTTGAGATGTCATATTGGGAAGTCTGCTTCATGCCAATTGCGTGTACGTCCAGTGCAAACCGAGACAAGAGGTGTCTAAAAAGTAGGAGACTGTGGGGGGGGGGGGGGAGGAGGTGGGAAAGAGGAGGATGAGGCAGGGCTAAGAGCGTGCGAGCGTTGTAACCTCACAAAGTGGAAGCTTTAAAAAATTTTAAATAGAACTACGTAAATTGGAAAAACTGGCAACAAGGAAAGTGGCTTCTTTTCATTTCTCACCGGAAGGCTCTACCCCACTGTGTGTCCATCTCTTCCAACTTCCACGCAAGATATTTTTCAATAGTTATTTAGAATTCATGCGCACTGAACAACCCCATTTTCCCGAGGGAATCGTAAATTCATTCGAGTGTGTTTTCCCGTTGGCAAATGTTTTGCGGTTAGGCCATATTCACCAAATTTTATACTTCCATTCTTTCCTAAATTCAAACTTGTTATCACCGTTATCACTTCAAGTACTGCAGTTTAACCTGGGCACGATAATGCTTAATACAGATGAACCGGGCTGTTCACCTGAATTTAAACCAACCCCCTGATCTTATATAGACAATCGCCTTGATAATTATGATTAGAGAGCACATCTGTCTGAAAATTTGGATGGGTCATATGGACAAAATATTGGTGAACCTAATATGAAAGGTATATGTCGAAAATAGTCAGTTCAACAGGAATACTTAATGGAAAATATGATATATTGTAATGGCCAAAACCCATATTTAGTGGAATTATTAAAGTGCTAGGTAAAAGTCGCAATGGATGTCCCCAAAAGTAACCAGCCTTTTCAATAATGTCATTTACGCCAACTTAGGTCCATTCAGCGTCTTCACGTGGTCATTTAAAAGTGTTCCGTGGTTTCGGCGATTGTGCACATTCCGTCGCCTCCCAATTGGTAATTTATGAACTCGAGTGATTAAGTTGGGGAAACATTTTTTTGAGGGTGGGATAGCTGTTTGCGGGTGTTGGAAGTAAATGGGCGGACTGTTGATTTTACTGCCCCTTCTGTGACATGCTGGTCGATGTACGCGCGTGACTGAAATTGTTCAAGCGAAAAAGAAGAGAATTGAAATGACAAAGAGAACACGGAAAGGAACGCTGGAAAGAGGGGAAGGGAGGTAGAAAGATGGCAACTGAGTGTCCGGAGTCACCTCCTCAATTAAATTACTTTAAAGGCAGGTAGGCAGGTGATTCGAACGGTTCGAGAATTCAGACACCTGCTGGCGCCATTTTTCCCTTGTTCCTGCCGCGTCTACTTTCGCACTCGTTAATTAACTTTTTACTACTCTCTCCGTGTCACCTCTCTCCCACCCCCCCTCCCCCCTTTCCCTATTCCCTCTTTCACACATCCCGATGTTGCGAAAAAATCGCACTATGACAGATTGCTGTTCGTAATTGAAGTTGGCGCATTAATTTTAATTTCTACCCTCTCTCTCCCTCACTCTCATTCGCTCTTTTGTATCTGGTAAAATAGAAAATCCCCAAAGAGCGTGGATACTGCTAAGGCCTTGTATTATCCGGAAACAGAGTTAAGAATAACGTTTAAGGTGATTAAATCGTATTTCCGGTCGGTGGATTTCTCAGTGAAGCATGAGAAGGGAATGATTGCTTAAGCCTACTTCCTGTTTTCTGCTGGGAGTCTTTAAATTCATCAAATTTTTCTTCCCTTTTTATTCCCCTCTCAAACAAATCTCCTCCTGACTCACAGAATCTCTATATTAGTCTTCGACTTTTGACTGAATTGGATTCCTATCCATTCCCATGATCAAAAACCAATTCAATTGGGATACAAATTATGCCGTAAAAATGCGATCAATCAGGTAATTGTCAAGGCGGCACTTGAAGACTTTCCATTATTCAGAAAGAGTGTATTACAAAGATAGTCTCTTTCTTAGCGATACAATTTAGTGTCCTTGATATTACACATCGATAAGTTCGATGCTAAAAGGAAGGGGGCTCATTTGCGTTTTATGAAAGTAAATAAAGTTATTGGAAAATGGCGATACATCTATCGCAAAACGAATTATCTGAGGCTAAGTAGAGGTGGCTAAAATTAGCATGCATAATTAGATTAGCTGGGACGAGCTAACTTTGCAGGGTCGATCAGTGCTGACAAACACACACACACACACAGACACGCTTCCGACACTTGCCGAGATTGGTGACTAATTGACCCAAAAATCTCTGCCGATTGAAAAATAAGTGATATCATGCTAATACCAATACTATCTATTTCCGCTTGATGATCCTAATTCACCCCATAAAAGCGAAATAATTAGCAGAATAATATTCAACACGCCAAATGTGTCTAAATCGTCTATTTAAAAATAAAAATAAATTACTGACCTGACTTTCTAGGGGATTAATTCCCTTGTCACGGCATCTAATTGACACCGTATGGACCGGCGTTTGTTCTCTGTCGAAGCTGGTAGTAGTGACGAGCTGAAATTCGGCCCTTCCGACGCCGCCAACTGAGTTGTGACCTCCAATGGAGGACATGTCATCGTGATCTGGAATCATTTTATGTCCCATAAAGGTATCGGCAGAAATTAGACGGAAGAGGGTGCTATTCAAGGTACAGTAGAATTGCCCATTCGGTCCGTTTGGACCATCAAGGTCCTGAACAGTCACCAGAGCTACGAATGTGTCACTTTTTGCATTTTCCAAAACTTCTAATTGGGTCGGACTACGATTTGCCAAGTCCATTATAGTGATTTTCGGCTCTTCATCATTGACATCGACCAGTTCAATAATTATGCTGGCTGAAGTTGAAAGTCTATTTGGTCTGCCATCATCAGAAGCCACAACAATCAGATTATAGGCCCTATTAGGAGATGACTTTGCCAGACTGTCATAATCAAGTCTATCTGCCAGTCGCAATTCCCCAGTTGAAGGATTTAAATCAAATAAACGCTGAACTCTTGGAGGAATTGTTTCTGCCCAAGCAAATGTAACCCGACCATTTTCTCCACTGTCTGCGTCTCTGGCTTCGAAGGCAGCCAATAGAGTGCCAACTGGTGTATCCTCCCTTAGGCTGAGTTGATTGTGTCCAAGCCCTATTGTGGATGAGTCGTAACCACCCTGCATACGTTTCCGAACAGTGACGTTGGGCTGATTATCATTCTCGTCGATCACATCCACACGAACAAGTATATCTGAAGAATGGGCCATATGACGATCAGTGTCATAAGCAACGAGTGAAATGTAGTAGTTCTGTCTTTTCTCGAAGTCCAAAGGTTCTCTTAATTCCAACTTCGGTAGAATTACGCCATCATCTCGCCTTGTGGAAATCAGCTCAAAGGGAAAACTGGAAAAGAATCTATGTTCAAAATGTGACAGATATTGTGTTGAAGGTCCTTCCAGCTTATATCCTTGAATTCCAAAGGACCCAGCATCCACATCTTGAGCTATTGGTAATGGCAACTGATATCCAATATGTGCGTTTTCTGAAATTGATACGACATACATGAGACTTCCGTCGTAGTTGCGAGAGATCTGGGAGCTAGAAATCCCCAAAAACTTTGGGGCATTATCGTTTAGGTCTAATAAGTCAATTTGAATGGAAGCGAAGGAAGTAGAATCGGTCTTGGAGCCGTAAGCTACGCGAAAATCTAGCGTACATTTAAGCCCAGTAGAGATGATGTGATTTCCGAATTTCGACTGAACAGCCTCCATACCAACTATCTTTATGTCATGCGTATTTGCTATATCGTGCTGGCCCACCATTATGCAGCAAAGTTCCGCTCTCTGGCACAACTGATCCCGATCAATTGGTCCACTAGTACGAAGCATACCTGTGCGCTGATCGACTGTAAACATCTGGTTAATCATGGGGTTTGAACTGAGTATCTTAAATACGTAATTTGGACTGGCAGATTCATCTGTCAAGTGCAAATTAAGCAGACTGGGCAAGTCCGCAATTTCAGTATTGATGGGAACCTCTTCTGGCATCTGGAAGCGAAAGAACTCGCCATGCGTTGAAGCAAGAAGTTGAAAGAGGAAGAAAAGAAGGAGAACCCAGAGCATTTCGTCTCCAAATGAGGTAATTTGTGAATATTAAGTGAAGTTCTAAGTCCGTCCACATCAGTGGTGCATGTTAATTGGTTCCTTGCCACACGGTGAAACCTGGGAGCTGATTGGTTGATTCATGTCCAATCAGATAAGACTCTTGGCACGTGGCCTTGGCCAGTGAGCTAGTTACACCTTGCAATCGAGGCTTATGGGTTTAAGGAGGGAGAGAAGTAGCTCATTGCGGTGGCGACATGCAAAATAACGAGTATTAATACACGGTCTAATAGCGGGTTATGTTTGGGCGTAGGAGGGGGGAGAGGGAGAGGAGAGAAGGGGGAGACGAATGCTGATTAGAAAGATTTTAATCGTAATCCTACCGTTTGTCCTCGAAAATGTCTCTATAACTACGCCAAATCACGCAAATGATCTTCTGTTATCGATGCCAGAGCTAGTGCTCCTGCGGTAGATCAAAGCTATCTTCTGTCAGCCTCACCCCCCCCCTCTCCCTACCTCGCCGCATTCTCGATCACTGAGTTCGTATAAATTACGTTCTGTAATATACCTAATAATAGAACCAGTTGGGTTTCATATTGTATCGATCTCACTTCATTGATGCCCTTTAAGGTAATCAAGAGCTCAGAAATGCCTTCAGCCCCAATTATAGAGTGTTACACCGATTAATAAGCACATTATTTCGTCAAATGAGAGGTGTGCCATAGACTTACCTCCCCGTGGTGCACTCTGGGCAACGTATACCCATAAGGCAAAAAATCTATAAACCGACAGTTGACTTCAAACTACCATGTCATATTCGACCACTTCCACAGTACTCACTTTACCGTACCTTTTTCTTTACCTTTCTGTCTGTCTCTTTTACATCTGTGAATGGCTCTTCTGTTCCCTCACTCGACATTTTGTGACTTTGATTTTCCTCCCCTCCCCTCTGTGAAGTCAACTAAAGGGCTATCATAAAGCCTGCCATTTGATATAAATAAATATAAATAATTTCGTTACATGAGACTTATGTGATGACTTCGGAGCCAATACACCCGAAAGTGAAAGTACAAGTTTAACATCAGGATTCCAAATAATGCATTGAGGTAATAACAAAGTAGAATTGGAGCTGTTTGGTTAACTTTTTCTTTCGAGAGGGACCATTTGTAAGCAGACACTCTTTAATGATAATAAAATTAGAATGGATAAGAGCCAGAGAGGATTGAACTTTGGATCGAGCATTTACGATTATTAATCAATGACTGGTTTACCCTTCATTTCCCGTTCTTCTTTTGTCGCGATGTTTGCTCTGAATTGGAGACCAACGGTGCCCGCCGTAATCCCTTTATTGGTCCAATGGCGGAGAATGTTCCATAATCTCATCTTTCACAATTTTATTCGATTTTTGCAATTTACAATTTTAATTGGGCAGATGAGATAAACAAAAGTATTCTGATCGAAACAGAGCTAACAAGAGGGTTGGGAGAAGCAAAAAGGATATGAAATTATTTACCGAAGTGCAGTCGTGTTTGTGAATGAATATTTCGGAAATTCTTAGATTTTGAAATAATTCTCCTTTTTTACTACGTTCATAAATTCTTATTTAATTATCTACGTGGTCAAATACCAGATGAACAAAAATCAAATAATTTGGAAGAATTATTCGCCAATCTGCACTACTCTTCCTCGCCTAGCAACTAATTTCCAGTTGTATTCTACTATGGAATTGTACCATTTAGTCGTCTTGTTTGAACCTCTTCCTGCGGATAACTGTTCTACTTCCTTTTGTACTATCTTGGAGGTCCTGACTTGCCGCTAAAACTATCTACATTTGCAATAACGAAAGAGGACTCACCATTTCCTCTTTCTATTGACGACTTTTTGAGCCTCTCTCAAACAGCCTTCCTCATTGCCTGGACGCACTTAACTAATGGGAGGAAGAAGTTTGTCACAACTACGATTTGCCCGTAAAGTTTGGCGGAATTTTAAAGATAATGACAAATCAATGTTCAGCAAGAATGCACTATGCACAACTCGTCACATTACACAAAAGAGAGAAACAAGTAAGTCTTACATTCGTTTTTTCCAAGATTTGTTTTTAGTGATGGCAAATTTAGATGAATTTGACATAAATATAAGTAAGCGTAAGAGAGTAACAAAGTAACGTAAAAACACAATCGCTTTTTTATTTGAGAAACAGAGCGATATATATATATATATATGGATAGATAAGGCTGATGTCGTCGGAGTAACGCCCTAAACTAATACCATTCGCTTATTTGTAGGTGTTAAAATTGCTCAGATTTAGATCCTCAGTAATTAATATAGAACCCGATATGGCCACGTTAGCTATAATAAAAGCTTAATTGCTTTACTTTCAAAGATGCTATTTCTTTCATTTCTGCGTGTTTCAATGGCTTCTCTTTGCTAAAGCCGTCTATGTGTAGAAAACTATGATAATGAAAAAGACTTGTTTGAATTGAAACAAGAAGAACTGATGTCACCAACTTAGGAAGTAGTGAATCCGTTTCAGGTAGTAGGAGCTATGTCGTGTCTACTAAAGTGCGTCGAATAAGCGAGGAGGTTTCGGGAGAGATGAAGGAGAAGGGAGATGAGAGAGAAGCGTGCGGACAGATAAGTGTGTGTGCGTGTGTGTCACTTGATGAAGAGCAGGCGTGAGTGTGAGTGCATAGCACTTTAAGTGAAATGGGGGTAGTTGTAGATAATGAAAGTGGAGTCGATAACCTCTCCTAGAAATGATAGTTTGGGATGGCATTGAGCCTCATGGATGAATACCAAAGTATTGTCACAGAGAATAGGATTGAAATATGTTTTTGGAAGTGCATAGATTGTCATCCTTTACAGTATCGTCCCAGCTCAGTCTTGCAGATATCGGCGTTAGGAAATGCATCTAATAACTTTTTTGAAAGTGATTGCAAGAAATAATGGCTTAGTGGGCAGTTAAATGTTTATTATCAAAACCATCTGACATTCTTCTAGAATCTTCTCTTTAAGGTACATATTTGCTCAGTCGTTTGATAAATAGATAATCCAGTAATTGATTGACTGGAATCTGATTGCGATAATAAAATCCAAAGTTTCAAAACAAAGGCCATGGTCAAGTGAAGTAAGAAGGGAGTTTCTTCACATATATCAAGATTGTCAGGATGATTAATCAAATGTTTTTGTTGCACTCAGGAGCAACTCACAAATTTAATTTTTCTTCTACTCTACCTGTAGGGAAACCGTCAGTGGACCTATTAGCTAGCCAGACAGCAATCCAGTTATCACTTATTCAAAGCTATATTTGTAAATGTATTTTGTTTAGAAGAAGACATCGTTTGAGCCACTAGTCGCCTCTTTCCGCATCTTCGAGTCTGGGTTTTTGCAGCTTCAATGAAGTGCAACTGAGAAGATGGGAAAAAATATAGTGGGAAATCTAAGCGATCAACTGCATTGTCAGTGTTTTTCACAGGTCGAATTAATCCGAGACTTTATTTTATTGGTAGAACTCATAAGGGTTGAATATATAAGGAATGTTGTCATTTGAAAGTTGAAGGTTATATTGCAATGCGTTAATATAGAGCTATTTGCCTAAAGATTTCGTAATGTGAATGATATCAACTTTCAAACCTTATTTATTCACACAAAACGTCTGATTGTTTGAAAATACAAAGAAACATTTTGGAAAGATTCGCTGAGCACAAAAGTTCAAAAACAAAGATTTGATAAAAATTAAGTTGAACAACTTCAGAGCATAAAATTAAAACACGTCCGCAATCAATAGTAAGTGAAATTTGTTTTTGCACAAAGCAGCGGTTTGACCAAAAGGTGGACTGTTGTGAGTGGGGAGGGAGGGGAGCTTTGAAACCGAAACAATATCTCATAACAAATCGTCCATTGAGGAAGTAGACAGAACCGAGTCAGATGATCACAATATTCAAGAGACCCCTCGCTCTTTCGAAATGCAAATTTATGCAAATGAGACGGATCGTTAGTGAACAAGAGGCGGTTAGATGAGATGAGGTTCGCTGAAGTCGCAAAATGGATAGTCTGATTTGAAGGGCGCCGAAGATCTGCAAAAATCAAAACCTGTGTTCAATATATTAGCATACCTTAGCATCAGAAAGTGTGAAAAGATAGTAATGGTATTTCAGGAGCCTCCAATTCAATGCCTTCAATGCCTAGCCAATGCATGAAATTAAATCGATTATTATAACTAACCATTCCCAATGGACGAAGTGTCATTTTATTCACATTCTTTTCTTATGATTGAACTAGCAGCTGGTAGATGACATTTAAATTTAATCGCACCCACAATTGGCATCAGAAGGCGAAATTTCGCCCATAACTCCTCCCCAATTCCCCTTTTAATATCTCGAAATTTAGTTAAAAAACTTAACCAGCAGAGATATGTAAATCGATAAATGGATACTTTCAATGAGTTGATTCAAGGAATTTTGGTATGTCTCAGCTTCGATTGATTGGCGATAAAAATAAATTAATTCGACTTTAATAGGTTACGTATTGATAATTATAAAATTGATTAGTATTTTTCATTTCCCTTAATAAATGTTTCAACTCTCATACTTTAGCTGAGCCAAAACTCCTACAATTCACATGTGAAAGAAATCTTAATGGGGAATTAAGAAGGAGGGATGAGAGAGCGGTCTACTTGTTCATTTCAAATTATCCTCATTTCATACCCTCCCGATAAAAGGCATTCAGGTGTTATATCCCGGAAACATGAAAGCCCAAATTACTGATGAGATGTAGCTTTTTTTAATGAGATGCTAAATATGCAGTTTAAACATTTTATTCATTTACGAAAGACAGTTTAAATATTCCTCTTACAAACCAAATTTATCTTAAAGGCGTTAGAGACAAAGAGATGCTAATCACAACCCAAATACACGAATTAATCGTACTTTGCCAAGAACATAGTCTCAGTATTGTTGAAATTTGATAACTTAAAAATAACAAACTCACTCTCGAGACTGATCGGTGAGGTTCTTTATTTCATTCCCTAAATCTCACCCACGTGTGAATAAAGAATGTTGAGGAATTGATCGATTCACAGGTTTGCATTCGCATGCTTATATTGTAAAATCTCATTAAACACAAAAATTAGAATATTTTTTTAGATTGAAATAAACATGGGGTTCAACAATCACATCCTCTTGGTAACAAAATGTTAAGATGGTCAACAAAAACATTGTGGATTAGACAGCTAAAACAATTAGAGACACTCTGATCCAAAAAACTAAATCATGAAAACAAAAAGGGACCATTTATCAAACACCCACATCTCTCTCGCTCTCTCTCTGCATGAATGCGTTTTGAAGAATAAATACGCTTGAATAATAGATGAATCAATGTGTTTGTCTGCTGGTTAATTACTGCTTCTGACCTTACTTCAGCCGGCCAAATTTAATCGCCGCCTCTCGCTAAAACATCATTAATGTCTATTTACGCATCTAATACGGCAGAAGAGAGTGGAGCATTTATGAATGGGAGGCGCAAAGGTGAGAGGCAGACATGTTCCCAGAAAGCGCAAGAGGATTCCCATCGGTAACCGAATCTCTCTTCTGATACCGCCACCAGGTCGACAAAATCAGCTCGTCTGTAGATCTGCGAAGAACAATCGCTTCGTGCGAGATCTCATATGCCTAATGCTTCATCCCACTCCCTTTATACAATTAAGTGCTGTCTAATCGATCGCAGTTTTATGAAAATTTGAAATTGAAATTGGTAATTATCTTTAACTCAATACTGGCTTTCTTTCATCAATAGCAAAGTAAGTGTACTATCAGTAAAATTTCACATTTTACTAGGCAAAAGTTAGAGCAGTTCTGAGTGCTTCGATATGCTGGCGTCTGTTGTTTTTCTCAGCTTTCAGAAAAGACAACTGTATCAGTATGACATGATTAATCGCTCCGTTTAATTAAGTGCTCAATAGTAGATAAACAGTGCTAATATGAGATGTTGCTCAAGGGCATTGGGATTGAATTCTAAAACCATAAGACTGAAAGCTGAGGACCTGATTCAGAGAAGTGAGCTTTTTAAGCGACACGATACATATGCCCAACATACATATGCCATATGAGCAATTCGGTTGACTATTTTACTATTTTCAATGTCCCAGTGCTTCACCGAGATAAAAATTTAAACTTCGAGAAGCTGTGGGTAATAATTAATAACACATGGCAGGTCGGTGTATCTCCATATAATTATTTAATCACACAGAAAGAAAAGTATCCGTGAAAATGAATAACTGAAATTGTACTTATTCATTTCAGTAAAAGGCTATGTTATTAACTATTACTCGAGATGATTTCATGGCTGGTGAGCAGTCATCAGTTACATTTTTTAAGAAATTACTCAAATCGCCGGAGTTTAGAACTTCTAACATTACGTCAACTGATTTATAAAGATGTATTTGCATTTCTCTTAATAGATCTCTAAGAAATGCAAATCTGATTTGATTATTATTTAAATTCTCTAGAAAAGTGGCTATTCTGATTTTGGATACGTTTCTATTCAAATTTCCTGTGATTCTTTTTCGAAAATTGTCTTCAACTTCATTGGGTAGTATTTATTAAATCCATTTTAATAAAAAAATAATATGTCCACTTCACTGTTCGCTGGAACTATTCGCATTCGTTTCAGTTGGGAGATTATGGATTAGCACTTTGAACCCTCATCCTCCAAGATACTTCATAATTTGCCCCTAATGTCCAAAGATAGTCAATTGCGAGACAAGCGGTGCAGAAATTCAACTTGAAGAAAAGGCAAATTCAAGCCATTTAAGCAACGCAACGCATTTCTCAAGCGTGGTAGTCTTGAGTCTCTAAACAATATTTTACTTAAATTGCATAAGTAACTCTGATTTTTAACGTTTCGAATACACACAGAGAAAGTGAAGATATATATGATGACGTAATGCTTTTGTTGAGTGTCTTAATGTTTATTCTACATGCACATAAGAATTTTAAAACTATGATGCGCTCCTCTTTGTTCTTTTCTGATACTAACTTTCTCACTACTTTTGAACAAGTTCAACTACGGTGAAAACAGGACTTTGTTCGGTGAAAATGGTACATGACTTGTTGTGGTACGTGTCAAAGTCATGCAAAAATGTAGGAGAAAATGCTGTGGGCCCGGAACTCTGAACTTATAAGAGCTCTGAATTGACAACAAAGAATTGAATAAGAGTCTAACAATTTGTATGAAATATTCAAGCTTAGTAATCATTTACTAGTCTAAACTGACATTGCACTTCCATGTTAAAACCATGACAGACCTCAACATGACGAAGTCAATCGAGGTCATTCTTCATTTTGTCCGTTGGCTGAGAAACCCAATTCCACAAAATTGGACAATGATGCTTAATAATTGGATCAGACTTCTCCGGCTAATCACGATATAGCAATTCATAAAGAAGAGTTAATGTCTAAATTAGATCTGATCTGGCCTGCTCGGTGACTGGGTTTTAGTGCTCTTAACATACCTATTAACAGTGGGCTGACTGCTTATAATTTCACTAACTAAAAAAGCGTATGTTCACACTAGAGGACAATACATTTCGAGACTTGCGCGCATCGGTAACCATTATAAACAAGCCTATTATTTCACATTTCAATGGACGGTGTTCTTTTTAAAAGATGCTTTTGTGCGTTCATGCAAAAGTGATGTCATTTTTCATTCAAGTTGGTCATCAACTACCTCTTATGCCAGAATTGGAACATTATAATGCCATTCAAATTAGCTAAAATTCGAATTCATTCAAAGGAAAAAGAAACTATTTTTCGGTAGAATTATCTAGTCATTTATGATGTATTTGAGATGTACTTAAATGTTGTAGGTAGGATTATGAACGCAATATTCAGGCAGTATCTGACGCTGAAATTCACCCTTTACATACTATTTAAAATGCTGAAAATATGTTTCTTAATGGTTTAACTCAGAATTCTTTTTTAAACTCAGACAATGAAAGAGATTACAATAAATATTGATTGGTGGGTGTTGATGTTTTAATTCAAAGTAATTTCAAATAAAGTGTACTGAAAGCTATTTATATTTAGGGGCATTTTTGAGACATCACAAGAGTGAACCTCTGAATTCTCCGCTGTAATGACTATAGAATCTGGTATAAATAACTTTTGAAGGTCAACTGAGTTCAAGTTTCAACATTTCACAAGCAGCAGACTTATGAGACAAAATTTTATGCATTCGATTTCATTGCCTGACTAATATTGTTCCAAATATTCCAAAGGCTTTGTTAGGGGAATTATATCTTCACACTTAAATTGACGGAGCTTCCTCAAGTTCCTTCTTAATTGGAATAGAAAAATTCACTTTAGGTTCATTTTACGAACGCATTTCCGATTTCCATGTGGACAGTCAACATTGGGTCCAAAATGTTAATGGGTATCCATGAAATGCCAAATTCATTCTCTAAGACCTCTACGATTAGAACTATTTTTTCTTTGTGGGACCTGAGCAGACGTGACAACTCGTGATCCTTTGGGTTAGGTGGAAGGCAACTTAATTTCAGCGCTTGGTGGAAGTTGATCTAGACGATCATTCACAATTCATAACCAATTTTTTATTGATACAATTTTCTATTTCCACTTCGGCTCTACTTGCATCACACTTATTGACTATTATTATTATTATAATTATTACAAAAGCAAACTGTATACAGATTAATCAATACGTGGGAAAAAGAATCCATTTCATTTTTTAGCGTTGTGGAAGCTGGTAGGATTAAACCTTGCCGTTTTCAAACTGCCACCTTAATGCAACAAATGAGAGTTTTTTTTCGAATTCGATACACATGATTTGATACTTCTCCATTCAAAAGTGAAACAAATTTAGTCTACCAGCCTCCTATACTTAAATTCTAACAAAATGTGTATTTAAATACAAAATCTGAGTGTTCGAATATTTAAAAATATGTTTTCTCAATTACAGCCTTATTGTTCTATCTTTGCCAGGATTTGCATTTTTTCCGTCTTTTTTGTAATTGTAAATAGCTACCTGACCGCCACATAATCGTAAAATTGACCTATTTTAGCACACAACTAGGCGAGATTTATTTAAACGACATCTTAACTTAGATGTTGTTAATGGGAGATAAAAATTCACCTTTTTTGCTAACTGCCCAGAACATTTAACTCGTGACGAAGTCAAAAGCTTCTAAATTAATTGGAAAGCAATTGGGGTTATTTTTTCGTGGAGATTTCATAAAAGCGAAAGGAGGCAAATTCCAAGCAATAACGAAATTGTTGTAAATATTCATCCTCCTCAAAAATGCGATTCTTTGCATTCCTTCTCATGTTAGCTTTTCTATAATTTGCCCAAAATTGCACTTTACTGTTACATTAGAGAATTACATTTTTACCTAATTAACAAGCGGCAGTTTAATATGCTATATACTTGAACCAATGGACAGTGAAATTTCTCCATATTTGGTTCACTTGCAGTGGGGGTGGGGGAGGGGGGGGAAGGGGAGGGGGGAAGGGGGGTCAGAACAATAAGAAATTCGGCAATCGCCAGTTGTCAGTCATACTTTAACGCTATTAACACAGTCATCTTTGTTTTTTGAAACTCGATACGAAAAATTCCTCTCAATCTATGATCGGGGCAACCTCAATAAAGAGACACACTAATTTTTTAATATTACTCTAATTAAATTGTTATATTATCATTCTCTGTGCAAAAAACGTTAGCACTAATATCGTCCTATGAAGAAAATCTTGTTCAAAATGCATGCAGTGGGAGAAGAAATCAACCTAATATCCTAAATAAGAAAGCAATGGAAGCTCAGTCAGAAAACATGGAAGCGTCAAAAGCGACACCATTGAAAGTTTGGCGAATATCTCAAGACGGAGAAAGGAAGTGGAAACGCGGATTCTGGCTGCCACCGAATTCTCGATGTCAATTACTGTACATTCACTACACAGCACAACTGGATGGGGAGAGCCAAGCTCAAATGAGTTGGGTATAGGGTACCATAATGGAATATTTGTGTTGTGTTGAGAGTAACTCGGGAACTTAATTTCTCCTGCACTGAATTGCAGATTCAATTGGATTTCCATGTTCACACCAGGACACGTAAGACCACCTGTGAAGAAGCCATCAATGGAACTATTGCCTAACTAGGCGCTTGTGCGTAGCTAGATTTGTTAATTTGAATTTTTTTATTCTTATTAGAGCTAGAGCTACGTATAGAGGATTGATCGTAAAAATCTAGTGAAATTGACAATCCAGTGCAGGAGAGATTAAATTTGTGAGTTTCACTTGAGTACAGCAAAAGTATTCAATTACGCCTTCTAACAAAGCACTCGGCTACAAATACTGTATATTGCAGATGACAGGAGGGAAAGGGCTACACCAGCGCTAGGCAATTGGAGTGGACGATGAGATATAGCCAAATAGAAACAGGTTGTTGAGAGGTTAAGGTTCTGAAAGTTAGGTAGAATAAACAAAGACTTGTGGATGAGAGCTTGGAGGTGAAGATATGACAAGTAAGAAGTTACTGGAAGGAGTCATGTGGCTTGAAAATTGCTTTCGCCTCTCAGAGAGTGTAACAAATCTGGCAGTGGCTTCGATTGCTTACAAGCTGTCCAACAGCAAACTCTGATAGGCCTCGTAATTAGCAATCTTGTCCAAATCATGAAATTTTAATTCGAAAAAGAATTTTCATTGGCTTATAACGTATGTACACTCCAAGGTTTAAAATCGCCTTTCTCTGTGAGATAGACACATATTGTATTTTAGCGCTCTGAAAGGTGAATAAAATTTCTCTTACCATTTCGTAGAAGTTATTTGACTTCTTAAACATTGGTCTGGAAAAATGATAACTGAATTACTATCGGTCATTGAGTATTGCCTATTTAACTCAGCTGACGTTTATAAAGAATTAATTCTTCAACGGCTGAAGTTATGATTTGACAGCAGTAGGATAAAAAATATAATTACAAGATTGGTCAATTCAATTGTTAGAATGTACTCGGTTAGGCTTCACTTGGTTCGTCTAGTTATATCGCTAGTACTTCTGCACCCTTCAACTCCCCCACCTTCATGTTTGGTGTTCGAATTGGGAGAAGTCTTTGATCTCTTAGATTATACTCTTATGGTATATTTTAGCCCTCAAATACCTCAGTTGAGGTATCAAATGGCATAAGGCAGGTGCATTCGATAGGAAGTTAAAGCAGTTTCGGTTTTTGCAATTAATAGTAAATGGAAGTGGAGACGTATTTCGGTGCTTGAAGTGACCGAGATGCAAAATTTTTAAGAAATCAGCTTCAATTTCCTCCTTCCCCCGAAATTGCTGGCTTAACAAATTAACTACATTTTAGTTTGTGATATTTCCACATTTAAGCGTTATAATTATTCGATATGGAATTAACTTTTATCTCGCAAGAAGTAGAAAGCGCAAAAGTGTTTCTCACAATTTAAAAATAATTGTCCAGTATTTGGGACAAGAAATATCACTTCTTCACATTTTGCTGGAGGATAGGAGGCAATAATTTGTATGATTTTCAAGCCAGTTTCCCATGAATTTGAAAACGGCTTTTGCTTAGTTGATTAACAAAATACTAGTTAGTCTTCAGTTCGTAAATTAACATGTTGTCACTAAATATGGAATTCATTTGTCATTTGAATCCACGTGGATAATCCACAATCTTATATCTAGATACATGTATACAGGGTGTTTGAAAAAATTTTAAGAAATAATATCTATTTGTTTCTCCAAACGTGTTGAAGGTATTCATGCGTCCTTCATTCATAGACTTGGTGACAATAAGAAAGGATGTTGACCGGACCTTACCAGAATCCTGGAAGGGAATAACATGTATTATGATCATTTGCGTCAACTATCAAAATAAGAAGATTAGGGTCTCTGCTCAATTAAAATTGTGAAAATACCCAGTACGAGGAGAACAAGATTGTACTAAAGGCTGCCATTTCTAGAAGAAAGCAACATGGCAAACTCTTGGATCTAACGTCTCACCTACGGCAAATTTATTAAAAATCTTCCGCACTTCGACAACTCATTTCGGACTTTAGACTCATGCAGATGAATTTTTCCCAATCTGCTATAAAGCACACACTCAATTACTTTATACATAAAGTTTAAAGGCCAATATTCCTCAATTCTACTGTAAAACTAACAACGAAATAAAATTGTTTGAAACTCGAATGATATATCCAAAGCTTGTTTTTATTTCATGGTGTGATTCTGCAACTAATAAATGAGGATCCTCATCGTTCTTGTTTAGCTAATCCAGCTGAAACACATATTGGTGCTTAACTTCACGAAAATCTACAATAAACCGTCCCTCCAAGCTGTCAACTTTCATGCTAATTTCCTCCATAGTATTTTGTCACTATTTTGGCCTTTTATTTGTGCTCATGGACATGCGAATGCTAGGAACACTTTAAATCAAACCTAATTATTAGTAGAAAATCGTACAGTCAAAGAAAAAATTTTTTGTAGTCACTAATGGCCAGACTGGCTGAAGTCTGCAACCGAAACGGCCACGAAGTGATTCTCAGAGGACAGCCCCAATCTTGTAGTTTAGACGTTAAACGAAGCTCTCCAATCAACATCCCTCCCTTTTCTTTTCTGACCTCCGTGAACTGGGCCTATTTCAACTCTTATTCTTCGAATCTAGTTAATCTTTAAGATATGATTTCAAGGAGTCTCTCAGTCAGGTTGTAATGGTATTTTTAGTGAGATTTAAAAGCGGTTCTGGTTATAAAATTTGAGAAAGCCTGGAGAAGAAACAACATTTTGCCAAAGAAAACTGGACCAGGAAAGGTACATTGTCCTTCAAATCTGAAATGATTAATACCACGAAAAAACTTAAAAGTAATTAGGACAGAAGAAATAAGACTTTATTAAGGAGAACCGGAAGTCGTCCATTTTTCCTCTGGTCACTATTAACACTTCGATGGGTAAATAATAAAAGTATGCCAAAATCAAATTCATATTCTTTTGTTTGAATAAGGAAGTCTTTAGAGATATAAAATAGCTCACATTTAAGAGCTCTCAAGGAGAACGTTTTCCTCAAATACAGCAACCATTGGCTATATAAAGCGTTCATTTTTACCTTGCCATAAGTCTTACAAGCGCGCACTTCGGTTAAAATGCAATGCATTAGAATGGAACACTTTTCCGAAATGTGATACCATTTTATCCCATCCAAATTTCAACATGGAGTGAAAATTGACTGCCTATATTTATCAATCAAAATTGAGTAAACCAGCTTCCTCGCCCCAAAGTA
>LR215989.1:42014565-42171701 GCA_000469805.3 Hymenolepis microstoma | reverse complement strand
ATAAGTTTTGGCTTATACTATTGTGCTAGATTAGCATTCAGTAAAACCGAAATTTATCAAAAAACTGTATCCAGTCACTTACTCTTAAACCCAACTTAAATGCATAACAAGAATCCCAAAGGCGTAACGTCAAAGCCACATGTCGCAATTAGAGTCTGCAAAAATGGCAATTTTTTGACAAAATCATTATAATTTGACCTGGCTCTCTTTCCGTGAAAAGTGATTCTGCAAGATATACAACCAGCGACATGTGTACTTGGGGAATTAAATTAATATTTCCTTCATTGGAGCAACAGGGGCATTTTAATTAACTCGTTTGAAATCATTGGAAGGGTATTCAAAAACTCAGTCTCTTTTCAAAAGAACTGAAAATGGGCATCTGAATGTGCTTAATTTAGAGTTTCATCTTTTTCATTCGACAAGTCAGGTGAGGTTTTAACCTCTGAAGTCAAAAATAAATCTCTTCGATTTATTGGATTTTAATTTGGACCTGCTTCGCTGCGAACTGTCTACTGTGCTCTCTGTTTTGGATTCAGTGGGGGGAAAGTTCCACCATCAATTCTTGAAAATGCGATTGACCGACTCCATTGCTTCAGTACCATGAATCCTAGTAACACCCGCTGGTTGTGAAATGAGCTTGTATAAATGGAAGTGAAATTAATTTTAGTTGAGGTATCCTAAAAAGTAATACTTTTACTGATACCATGTTGAGAATTCATCAACAAATATGCCATACGATGCTTGGTACGTTTTTCATCCGTTACTATTGGGAGCTCTAGCCAAAAATTAATTATTCAATATTTAATCAACTCAAGAAAAGATTATAAAAGTACGTTTTTTAGTAGGGCTGGTATATGTTGTGATATGTACAAGCAAGACAATTCATAGTCATAAAGGGACGATTAGGCGGATTGGTACATTGAGTTTTGGGCTGTACTTGCTGTGTCGGTACTTCTCCTTTCTCCCTGGAAGTTAATTACAACTCTACCATCCGCCGTACCCCAGGAATTTTCATTTGAAATTATTCCAGCATTGTAACAACTTTTAACAGTAACATTTTAGCTCTCTGTCTCTACCAAGACTAAAATGTCCATGAAGTCATTGTTGATTAATACGTTTGTGGAAAGGCTTCTTTATTTTCTGTAAATTTTGGCCACATTCGGTAGCCTTTTAGTCCTACTTTATTATGAGCTTCGAAAGCTTACAGTTGAGCATCGGCGTTGCTCTCTTCGTTTTATTAGTATTTTTCTCAGTGTCGCATTGATTGGTTCATTTTATTCATGGCAGTGCGTAGGCTTTTGTGCTACAACTTAGACAAATATTTTTAAACTTGCTCTAGTAAACAAAAGTACACTTCAAAGTCACTCATGATCTGCCAGTTTTTTTGAGAAATCGCTGATCGGAGTGTTTCCAGATTGTGTAATACCAGGATTTAGATCTGCCATTAATCAAATACCGGTGATAATATTTTGAAAAAGTCTTCATAAAAGATTTTTGTCAGGGTGGGGTGGGGTGGAGGGGCGAGGGGGGAGGGAGGGAGGGGGGGTGGTCTAAATTAGTTCACAAATATGGTGAGCTGTAGTACTCATTTCTATTTTTTTCAGTAGTATTTTTTTAATCTCCTTAAGTTTTGTTATTATTGAAATAGAAATAACCTCAAATTTACTTTAAATTATTGATCCATGCATTCTGTTTATCCGCTAGTTGCTCTTTTGAGTCATTAAAGGCTTAAAACGCCGGTTATCTACCAGTGGCTTTGGTCAAACAATGTCTTTGGCAAAGCGTTTAAAAGGCGCTTTCCATTTTTCAGTTAACTCATTTAATAATTAAATGTGTTTTGTTCTTTGATGCAGTATGTCCGCTCCGCTTGCAGGCGCCCTTGAGTCACCCTTTTTCATCGTCAATGCGTGTGCTAATATTACAAAAAGTCATCTAATCACTAGCAGACTCTCTTGAGGTGCGCACTTGTCAATTATTGCCTAAAAATAAGCAATGCTTAATAAAATGTACACGCTTTGATCAAAGGACTTTACCTTTTCAAACACAATTAAAATGCAGAAGAACAGGTATTAAATTATTTTTTCATCTTTTAGACAATTCTAACAAAAAGGATTACGATGAACTAGAACACCTAGTCGGGAATTCTAGCTGCAGTCAGGCGAAACACTCCATCTTATATGCACTGGATTGTCAATTCCATTGGATTTCCTCGACCACACCTGAACATGCAAGAAGATCACATGTAGAGAAGCCATCATTGCAATTATTGGCTCACTAGACAGCCAATAAGTCACCTACCTAATGAAGGGCAACTGACAAGTTGTAAGAATGACGAAAATCCGATTATGATTTATCTATTTCTAATTGTTGACTCTAGCATTCCCCATTAGTATTAGACACACAGGATTATTTCGGAGTTGAGTTGAGTGATCGATCTTTCAAAGTGATAAACTTCTCAGAAAAACTCACGACGCAGTGAATGCGAAATCACCAAGAGAGCTAAGACACAAATGTCAAACTTTTAAAACTCTAATAATACAAAATTGAGCTATTTTCGAAAACCAAAACGAAAATTAGTATAACTAAACGCTGAGAGAGTACTACTACCACTTCGACTGTGTTTACTAACTCTACATGATCATTTTCTTAAGCCAGCATTTTACACCCCCTTTTTCAAGTTAAGAATTCGTAAATTGATCTTACGGTGGTTGTTCAAATGAAGCAGTAGAATACACCCTCTTGAAAAGGAGAAATTAAGCGTGGATTTCTATTAAAAATTTCTCGAGTATATAAAATGGTTCTTTGATTGTTAATTATAGTAAATTGACAAAATTCTCGTACCAACACATAGATCATGGGTTTGATTCTGAGGGGTTCAATTCCAGCGTCTTGTACTATGGTTCTTGTCAAGACGGCTGTTGGAAAACGCTTTCGTAAATGCGCTTGGAAGTTATTAACCCTCACTAAAGCTATGGTGAACATTTTCCGAATCCTAACAGGCAAAGTAATGCAACTTTTTCGGGGGTATGTGATGAGAGTTATCTAATGACCTTGTGCACCACTAATACCTGTCAGGACTTTTAGAGTATACAACTTTCCTACGAGTAATAAAACCAGTAGGGAATTAGCTAAGCCTAATTATGATGACAAAATTCAAAATATTTGCTACTGAAGGGAGTAAAAGTGTGATATCACTGGAATCATTGTTTTTTCCAGTTAAACATTTGCAGAATGGAAATATTTTATGAAAAATAAGTTAGTCAATTTGCTGAGTTTGCATTAACAGACATTCTTCCCAATTTCGCAAACAATCCTCCACTGTTTGAATTTCAAACACCATCTGTTAACATTAATGCCATTCTTATTCCTTGTTTTCTATATAAAATTAATTTAAAAACGACATTTAACAGTCTGTATTCAGGTAATTATTTCTATTTTGATGTACGAAGTCAGGAAAGACATTGAAAGCCTGATGAAATAAATGGAAAATGGAAAAGCATGCAAATTCTAAATAACTCTAATTGAATTCACTGGACCATCTAATCTTGTTATGAATTAATTGATAAGTAAATATGGAAAGTCAAACATGGAAAGTGTCTGCAAAGAAGACAAATTGGTGAATAAGATGCAAATGCTGGGTCCTTCAAAGAGCTAATTTTTCATTAAGTGCTGCCTGATTTAAAATGACTGATACTAGTGATGAGATGGTTTTCCTCTTCTGAGAAGTCCGGACTACGAGATAGCGGTGCACAACATTCAAATCTGTCAAATAGAACAGATGACAGAATTGGATTTTCTCACTAGAGAAATTATTGCTCTTATCAGAGGAACGCAATTCCTAATGGCTTGAATGCTATATTCATGAGAAACTATTTCACAATATCTCAGAGAATAGAAGCATCCTAATTACACTTAGCTTGTTGAAATCACTTTGTTAAGACCTGTGATATGCAAAAAGCGATGAACAATTCTAGTAATAGGACGGCCTCTGAATGGGAAGACTAGGAAATTAATCAAGGGGGAAGTTCTCTTTGGGATATCGAAATGTTCAATCTTCATCGTCTGCCTCCCAGATTCATGGGTGAAATTATGCTCACTGCACTCAGGGTTAATTTATGACTTCTCTTTGCGACCAGTGCATTCAAAATTTTGCATGACTCATTTCATTGCTGCTCACTCAGGATGAAGATCCAGTGGGCAATATATTCATTAGCCAAGATATGAAAAATCGGACACCTTTATCAATAGGACCAAATTTTATTCATTTTTAGTGCCCAGTCTGTCTTTCATAGATCAAACAGAGAAGTAAAGTTCTTGCCGAAAAGGTACTTTGTTGTCGCATTTATGGAAAGTTTCCCATAGCGATAAAGTGGTGCAAACATTTTGAGATAAATTGATCGGCTGAAAGGAAAGTGCAGCCGACTCAAAACGTAGTTACAATCTATAAAATTAATAAGATAATTTTAATGAGATTTTAACTTATAAATCTCAAAAAAAGAACAAAAAAGCAGAGTAATCAAAATATTGTGACTGTCGAATTATTTGAAGTCGTTCAAAACTTTGATCCGTTTTACTATACACTATAATTTAATATTCCCTTCCAATACTGTGGTGTGTAGAAATATAAATAATAATAATATTTAACGTTCTACTTTAGAATACACATTCGCCTTTATGACCAAATGACTCAACCCTATCCTCTTCCCTCCCGCCCTCTCTGCCAAGTATGGGAGGTTTATTGTTTCAGTTTCCATCTAAAAGCACATCTACACTCCTGTCCACACCTACACCCCTTGCGAAGTGATTTTTTATGAAAGTCCTTCGTATTTCCGCTTTCACATGCACACACCCTTGCCTTTTCTCTACTCATGTCCTTCTTCTCACCTCCTCTCTCCCTCCGCACCATTCCTTGTTTTGTAAGTACTTTGGAATTGCTAATTGCTATTGTTAGTATTTATTTATTAGCATTGGTTTTTGATTTATTAATGCCTACTGGGTAATGAGGTTAGAGCATCCAGAGTCCCATTTTCTTGAATGATAATAAAGCCATCGAAATGCTCTCATGCTCATGAGAAGGATAATTTTGCTCTGAAATACCTTCATAAATCGATACCTGCATTTCTGACGGACCTTAAGCCCATGTAATTCTTTGTCTTCACCAGTAGAAACACCTCTGGGGTTGATCGCATCACATCGGTTTATTTTCATCCTGGTATCTCTAAGACGAAAGAAGTGAAAGTGAAGCAGCGAAACCGGAGTTAGAAAATTGAACTGCAGCACATATTTCAGACTTCTTTTCAGTTAAGTGGGAGCAAATATGATTTAGCTCAGGCTTCTAAATATTTGCATCACCTTACTACATTTCTTCCTCAATTGGTTCGTTTTAATTGGTTATTTCAGTTCTAACTTCTCTGAGACTAGTCTTCCCTGCTTAATAAATGTTATATGTACCACAATGAACTAGTCTCACGCATGCATCTTTGTTGAATAATGTACTTTTTAGACATGATTTTAGGTGTATTCTGAACTTGGAAGAAGTAGGTGTAAAGTGCCCAAGGCTTTGTAGCATGCATTCTGCCAAGAAATGCGAGCTTGAGGGAGGGCATTTTCTCCTTTTTATCCTCCAGTGTCTACAACCTCCTTGTTTAAACGACCGTCTTATGAAAAGGAAAATGCCACTGGGTATGGGAATAAAGTTGGCAAACTGTCGGCAAGCCAGTTTGATGTTTGCAGATAATGGCAGCACATGTTCTCTCAGTGGCTGACTGCGACATACGACTGCGATAGCGCCAAAACTTCAAAGGTTCACTGACAAAAGAAGACTATGGAACCGAACTATTCTTTACCTGGAAAACACGACATCCATAGACATAGAAAACACTGCATAGCACGATTTTTACACTGTCTTGTGTTCCGTGCCGTCTTGGCCGTCAAGAATCCGAAGAGTGAGGAGAAAAGACGTTTGGATCGGACCTTATCAGCTTGCTTTTGGAAATTTACAACACTGCGTTACATTTTGAGATGAACTAGCTCGAGTTGATATGAGAGGGCTCCACAAAATCCAATTCCATGCGATTGAAATACTCGAAAAACATCCAGTTCAACTGGATTTCCCGTATTTGCAGAGAGAAAAGCAGCCTGCGTGCTATTCATTAGGGTAAGGAATTTCTGACCCTCTGATCACTGACCAAAGCTAACCAGAAGATAAATGGATGTCTACTCAGTCAAACACATTATTAAGAGTAGCATTTTTATAAAATTTCCAGTATCATTATTTATTCATGTTTTTCGTTACTTTACAGTCTTTGAAATAGTTAGCGAGAGACTGTCCCGAACTGGATTTAATATTCTATTAGATCTAGCTATAACACAAACAATTTTTAAAATTTCTAATGGTAAAAAATAGGTCTATATAAAAACTTCAAAAGTTTGTTTTGGGACATCAATTATGCGAAAATATTCCCCTAGCCACATATTCGTGACTCGTGGGGCCAACGGTACCAATAGTGAATTATGCAGTTTTTGAAGTCGTTTGTCTTTCAATTCAAATGCAACTCCTACAAAATAGCCCCCAAAATATTAGCTAACATTTTCCCTCCCCCAAGGTCGGAACTCAGGATAATCAGCGGGTTGTTTTTCCCTTCTCAGTCACAACAAAGGAGCGTCTAAGTAATTGTTTGGGGGGAGGAGAGAGGAGGAGAGGCGAGAGTTTTTGAATAGGTGAGGTTTGAGTTCTAGTGCGAGAAAAAACGCTAAAACGGAAATTGAAGGTGAATTTGCAGATTTCTTCGGCATACACCTCCACATTTGCAAATTAGTTTGGTGAGGTTGCCTGTAGGACGTATTTTTGCATCTTTGAAGGCCTATTCTGCTCGTAGAAGAGCTTCAGTTGCCGAGAAAGAGATTTCAGTTTGAAAATCGAGAGAAAGATCTTCAAATACGTATAGTTTAACATTACCAATTAAAGCAATTGATTGTATTCCAAAATGAAAGGACGTCATGCCACATTCCAAATGCTCGAATTTTCAAATCGGTTCTTTGAATTTTGACTCTATTAAGACAATGTGAAAAGTTGAAAAAGGTATGATTGGAGAGAGATTTAAATTGAGTATTTTAATCCCAATAAGGGGTAATTGAAGCCCTTCTAAGATCGTGGAAGATCATGCTAGTTTCGGAGCCTTTGAAGGAAGTAATTAATTGAAGCTGCAAGATCAACCATTACAATTATAAACAATCGATCATTTACCACTGAAGATTTGGGATAAGTCTGGAGGGAATATTTGAATTGTAAAACGTGAAGCAATGAGCTGTCCATTTTTTGGCCATTCAGTGTATTCCCTGCCCTCACCCTCTATTGAGCCAATTGATCGTAGAGTGTGATAAGCCATTTTACAAGCAAGTAAATTTTCAAGCATGGCAGAACACAATGTGACAAGAGCAAATCGAACAAAGAAACAAACTCCTGAATGACTGCACACACACACACACACACACACCGCTACTGAAACACGATGTTATCAAGATTCCCTGCGTTTTGCAGGCAGAAGAACTTGATGAAGGGACGAGATAGGGGAGAAGTGGGTTGAGCTGGAATATCTGCTCCTTCTAATTCGGCTATTAGTCATCAATTCAATTGAAAAGTGGGTTTCTGTCCTGTCTGCTGATGATATGTGGACCGTTTTTTAACTATTTACAAACAAAAAAATTTTACTTATAATTCAGCATAAATCATTCCATTAATCGACTTTAAGGCACACAAAATACATCAGGAAAATATGCTTTACCAATGGCACAATCTCAAGAAAAAAGGGTATTTTAGTGGTTTTCCTTGGTACTCCTACGACTGACTGTTCCCCAAACTTTGAGCTCACAGTTTGTATCATGAAGTGATTCGTGGTTTTGTTTGACTTGGGTCATTTTCTTTGCAAACTGTTAGTCTAATCTCAAAATCTCGAAGTCGTATACCAAATCACTATGAAATTTCTTGACTTTTTGCTTTAATGATTTCGTGTCGAAGAACGTAATTGTCCAGAAACCTCATAAAATGTTAATTTACCTTCGTACTAAACTTATCCTAACTCTAATATTTTAAAACAATATAACGGCTATGTGGTGATGTAATTCAGCAAGCTGATAATTCCAAGACAAGCAGCTTAGGCATTAAATGGGCCTAAACTACCCTCAGAAAGATGGAAATTGCTTCGTTCTCTCTAGGTTCATCAGAATATGAAATTCCTTTCGATGAAAATGAACATTTGCCAAATCAGAGGCTACGAAGGAGACACATTCATTCAAGTTAGAGAAGCAATAGAATTGAAAGAATCTCAAATTATAATCATAAAAATTTCAGTTTAAAATATATCTCCTCGATTAAAATGGGGGATAAAATATGAAGTATGATATGTTTTCGAATTGAACTCGAAGACTGTGGGAATAAATCACTCAAAATGAGCAAATCATCGAAAAGCTAAAAGGTCTTGCCTGAGTAAGTTCATTCAAAATATCCACTTATATGTGCTCTTGGATATATTCTCCAAATAGGCAATTGCATGTAGTAAAAAGACATGGAGAGTATATGCAAGAGCACATTTTTACTAGTTAAGTCCATTGCATAATTGGTCAGATAAGATATAGATACACCATCAGCAATATTTATAGAAAAAAGCGCTTCTCTATGGTGTAAATCATTCTTACAAATATCTAGATACGACTTTTGGCAGTGAGTACATTTGTGCAATCTTTATTAGCCATGGAGTAATTGTTAGTGCTAGAGGTGGTTGAGCGATTGAGTGCTCGAATGATTGGATGATCCAACCAAGACTTCGGCTCCTACGGCTAAGAGTCAACAGCATGCGTATGCATATCACACTTCATATTTTAACCCCATGGTATATGAGGAGGTATATAGTTTAAACTGAAATTTTTATGATTTTAATTTGGTATTCTTTCAATTGTATTGCTTCTCTAACTTCCGCTGCATAGGCTGGTGGCACACCGCGTAGTGGCAGCGCCTCCCACTGTGTTCTACGGCGGGAGTTTGTTCCTCTTGCAGCTCTATGCATCGATTTCAAATCAGCATATGACCTAGTATGGAAAGAGAACTTAATTCTATAATTGGCGAAGACTGATAGAAAGCATAACATGCTAAACTGAATAAAAACATTCATTGGTCAGAGAACATGTGTCAAGTCAGATATGGAAACGATCTGTCCAAATCGAACCTTTTACAAACAGACCTACCACAGGGTGCTGTCACAAGCTACTTTCTTTTCAACGTCTTTATCAATGACATAGCTAATGTGGTACAGACTGTTAATGGCGTCAAGTGCTCACTTTATGCAGATGATCTTGTTCTATGGTATTCCGCCCCCAAGAAGAACGCTCAGAAGAGGACGGAAATTGCCCCAAATCATGCACTCAAACTATTACCTAACTGGTGCGAAAACAATGGCATGGTTATCAACACATCGAAACTGCATACCAAACATTTTCCTCGGCGCACCACAGCATAAATCCGCATTTAATGTACGAGGATACTCCTCTAGAACAGACCAACGAGTCCACTTACCTCAGAGTGACGTTTGACACAAAGCTATGCCAGCTGCATCTATCAATTTGAGTGCTCTCGAAAAAGAAACAGACATGAATGCTGGTGGAATCGTTCGGCAGTGTCTGCAACTCGGGAATTACATAATATTAGTAATACTAATAGACTCGTTGTTTCTTTTATAAAATTTGAGGCACACCTTATTTCTATTTAGCGTGCCTGCGTGCAGTCTAAAAATGTCTGGAATCTCGGCTTCTTGATTTTCTCCCCACCCCTTCAATTCTCTTCCAAATTCACACTCTTCCAACACCCCATCAAGCTAAAGAAATAACTCGCAATTTTTCGAACTATGTTGAAATGTCCAAAATTATGAGTAAGAGTAATAGCAGGTCATATCGTGTTATTTATGGAACAGTTCCTCAATAATGTTAGAGATGTCTTATAAAAACTGACTTACAGAGCTAGATAAGGGGACTCCTTCGGGAAATAATGCAGCCACTCATCAAAGAAAGAGACTTTCCATTTTAGCTGCTTTGAAAAATTAGATTCCTATGAAAAGTAAAAAAATTAAGCTAACATAAGGCTATAAAAGCCATTGGTTTGAACGTGGCTAAGCATCCAGCGTCGTAAATTTCAGTGACTATTACTACAAGTCCCATTTTATTGGAATCCGGGCGAAAAATTGAAATACGAGGCTGCCAACTTTTGGCGAATGTCTACCAAAAAGAAACCTACGTTCTTGCACTGTTGACATGATCGCTCTTTCTCAAATACAATGAACAATTCTTAATCCCACTGTCTGAATGTTAGATGTTTTAAGCCTTATGTAAGTCAGGGATGGTTCAAACAATGCTTATCGGAATTCCCTTCTTAGAGTTGAAAGAGAATTCAGTACGAATAGTCTTGTAAGGGCAGCAGTGTATGTTCTTAGGGTTTCTTTTGAGTGGCACAATAACTGCTAGTGGGGCAGTTCACACAACAAAATCCAGATTTCATGATTCCTCATCTGAATTGCAGCATTTGCTTGTCTACTAAGTGAAATTACAAAACGATCTTTAGTATTAAAATTAGTAAAACTAAAGCTGCTATTGCTAACTTGAATTTACGTTGAATGTTGACTCTGGTGCGATCATGTTCTAGAGATTCAATCCTAAGGATAATGAAGGTTTGGTTAGTCTGGTTTGAAACCGTTATATGTTATAGAAATGCTTTCTTCAACTGTATGAATCTATATGGAAATTTCAAGGGCGGAGTACATATTGATCAACCGGTAAACAAATCAAGTCCAAAATTGTGTGTATGTATGAAAACTTTTGACCTTACTTTTTTGGATTATAATAATCTTTGAATGAACTCGAATTTTCTACCGTCAAATCTTAAAATCTTACGTGAAGTAATAATACCTTATTCAACACTACACCACTAATCGATCCGGTCTTTTACTTTGAATGATTTGCTGATGAATGGTTAGAACTGTGATAATATTTGGGGTACTGCGTCTAAAATAGTGGTTTAAGAAAGCCTGTTATAATGTGATTCTGAGATATTTGGAAAGTTAGTCAAACTAATCCTTCGCATCTATCACTACTTAGCATGGTAGAGCATGGAGTATATCCGCATTATCCACAACCCCCACGGTCATGCTGTACCAAAGCATGTAATTTCCACACTTCAAGTTACGTCAATGGAATACTTGGAAACCACTTAATTTATTTCCAATTCCACTAGAAGTCCATTCTCGCAATTCCACATAAATTGCACTTTCACATTAAATTACTTTAGTCTAAATGTGAGGTGGGTGAAGTCCGTCGTGTTCCATTGCTGGGTCATGATGCAACGCCTTTGTGTCAAACCCATTTAATGAGATGTTTGTTAATAGTACGACAAGCAGACCACAAAAACACACTTATTAGTCCCGTTCTCCTCTAACGTTGGCTACACTAAAGAGGGGACTTTATCGGCCCTTGAACGAGGCCCTACAGTTAACTGCTTTGAAGTCAACATTTTAAATAAGCTATATCAACTACTGAGTTATGGTAAGAGGATAAAATTGACAAGAATTGAAATGCATTTTGGCAACATTGGCAACATTGGCAACGTCTACGTTAATCACAGATGCTAAAAAGGACAAATTGCAATTGATCATCCAGTTAAGCCTGTTGTGTTCTCTTTTCCTTAATTCTATCTCATGTGTCTATTTTGGATATTCTTTGTTTAAATATGCGGAAGTCAACCCACCGGAGAGTATCCGCTGGTGATCGTTGACAAGCAGGCAAATCATGAAATTTCCATTTTGGCAGGTGGACTGTATGCAGTTCAAGGCAAATTCAAAAGTCATATAACGTATGGTACTTTGGACTTTCCGACATTAACGTATCGATTTCCCTTACTTTAGTGAGAACCAATTTCAGTCACTTTCCCTCAATGAAAACCTATTGGTGATATCGACAATCAGTTCTCAAATCCGACCTCAAATATTACGAACTATCAAGAAGTATGACTAAATAACTACAAATACTAGACCTCTTCTGCTTCTGGAAGAGCATTGGAGCGCTATTTCAAATTTAAATTATATAAATTTTTGAGAAAATGTTGGCCTAGTAACGATGAAGGAGAATAAAATTAACAAGAAGAGGATGGGACTTGTGTCTCCTTTCTTTCCGAAAATCACCTTGTAGCGGATTAGCTACCTCAATAAGCCTTGGCTACTCTCAGAAACCTCTATGATAAAGTCTCCTAGTTGGTAAGTCTCCCAGAACATAAGAAACCGACTTATACCGTGGAACATCTTTATTTAATATGACGTGTTGGCGCGCTAGCGTGCTGTGTGTATGACGTGGAACTCATTATATACACTTTATGGTGTGATGACCTAATATGACTTGGATCATTGATTGTTCGGGTAATCGTGTACTGGAAGTGACCATTGATTGATCGTATTGACATTGGTCATTGATTGGTCGAGAGACTTCTGCACTTTTCAGGCTAAAGTTATGTTCCCACAACCTCCTACTTCCTGGCACACAGCTGAAAGCATTACAGAAGCTATAGAATTAACAACTACTATTCAGGTATTTCAATTGGGTTAATTTTATTGTTTCTTAAAAGTTTGATATTTTTTCCATCCTTCACGTTTATTTTTACTTTCCGGATTACCGAATATTGGACTTTCTTTTCTTTCAAATAAAAGTACTTTATTGCAAACGTTTCGGAGTGAATTTAAAGCTTTAAAACTTAATAAGTTCTTGCGTTTTCTATGACAATTTTGCTTGAATAATGATTTGTAAATTTAGGTAATGTGGGAATACATGTGGGAATAAGTTCAACATTAGATTCTATTTTATTCTAGAAATTCACTATTAACGTTTCTGCGCAAAAATCAACGTTGAAGTACAATTAATTCTACCAAAATTGTTTAAGTCACCGTGTTTCAATACGCCTCCGTGTTTTACTTATCCGTCACGTAGTGAATAATGACGCTCAGAACATGTCCGCTTATTTTAATTAAGTGATTAACGGAGGGCGTTTCCTATTATCTCATATTTGTCTCCACAATACTTTATGCTCAAATATATATATTTCTTGACCAATAATCATTTGAAACGATGGGATTATAAAAATAGAACTGGAAGAGAGGCCAACTTAACACATTTTAAGGTAGTACTTTAGAACCTTGGAGTATCAGTGATCTCTGTCTGTTATCACCTCGCTAATATCTCCACCGTAAGAAGTAACCAGTTTGTTTGAAGTAGTTCACTTACCGTCAAAATGCATCCTCAGATCAGTGAACTCAAAACTGGGCAAACATGAATTCTTTATAATCACTTAACTGTCTTTTATTTAGCTCTAAATTCTCAGACACCAGGAAGAAGAAAATTCCTGCCCCATAAAAGGACGGTTTTTAATTAATAACGTTAATCAGCTTATATGGGAGTGAATATACGATTACCCATTTATCCATTCAGACATTCGAACAAATTTGCTTTGAAAAATAGGGCAAGTTCCAAAATTTTAAGTTTAAAATAGAAGTGGGCGAAGGTGAGTCCGACACCCAGTAAAAAGAGCGTACCGTCGGACTCCATAGACAAAGCCATGTTGATAATGTGACTTTATCCCTTACTTCAGTTCGATCAACTTGACTTTTTTAAATTTGTACTGCTTCGCTGTTCTCTGTGCCAAGTTGCCTTTGGCTGATGGGAATTCGCACGAATATTTATCCCGTGCGGCATGGCGGGCGCGGGAGGTAATTCAAATAAAGAATCTGATGGAAAAATGAACAATTGCGAAATATTCCTTCAATTAAATGCACCGATTCAATATCTCAAATGGAGTAAAAATGACGTCCGATTTATCCTTGAGCATTAATAGTGGATTAGGATATACTGTACCAAATTTAATTCAATTCTTCTCCTCGCTGTATCCCAAAATAGCTGTCTTAAGATTTTTCGCCCATACAAGACCTAGTTGAAAGCGAATTCAGTGGAATTGTTTGGCGCTTTTTTATAGTGATTATTTCAGTGAAATAGCATTTGGTTGTTATACTGTTAACTTCTCCGCTATATTGTTCTCAGGGACATGCCAATGCCAATTAAGTGAATGATTAAGATAAGACCTTAATTAAAAATATACATATCGTCACTAATTTTATTTTCTGTTTTGCTTTCAATTACGGAAATACATTTATTTAATTTGTCCTCAATACATATCTGGCAGACCTTAAATTAAACTAGAGATAATCTTTCCAGTTTATTTGTGGACTGAATGCGCTATTTCCCACTCCTACCCTTCGACTAGATCAGTTTAAACTTTTCCCAACTAATTAGAAATGAGGCTCTGTTTATCTCTAAGCTAACATTTTTTTCGTTATAAAAAATAATCCGCCCAATACTAATGAGAAGAAAAGGTGGCTTTAAGAACATCCGTGGGATTTGGTTATCTCGAAAAACATTGACCCAAACTGGTGCTAAGGGCTTTCTTGAACTCTTGAATAAAATGACACCACTCTCCGCTCTAAACCCTAATCCAAGATAAGTGTTGGAATACGCCCCCTAAATGGGCTTTGAAAGTATTATTGTTATTAGTACCGTTTTGGGATTGGAACTTCGTAAGATTTTCGACACATGGAGGTTTATCTCTCATTTCGTAAGTAAGAATTTCGAAATATATAATTCAGTTGCATTTATTTTCAATACCTTTTACCTATTATAGTTGCTGGTATTGATAAGAGTGTCTGTGCAGGTCGGCAGTATTTAGTCCATTCCTCCAAGCGTCGCATATTATTCAATCCATGAATTTTACTCTACAACCTGATGGCGTCGAGTGGCTTGGATTGATTTTGTTCAGGTTAATTTGATCACACCCAACTTGAGCAAATAAGGAAGTGTCAAGTAGCAGATTGAATTGTGGAGTAGAGCCAACATAAAGTATGAAGCGCAGGAGATTGAGTAAATATGAATGAAGGCTTTATCAACTCAATCGCTTGGTCTTCATCCACATCTGATTGGTGGACATTCTTTCCACCCCATGCCACCCACCACATCTCTTTTCACTAGCTTCTTTACGCTTAAAGTGGGTGATTTTTCCAATAAGTTTAGTTCGATTCACAATTCGAATATGCACCCAAAGTGATTCTACTACTTGGTAATAACACTTCCCCAAAATGCTCTCAACAAGCCAAACAGACATTTTGTTGTGAAGTGCATAGATTTGAAGTGAGAGAGAATTCAAAAGTTGGTTTCAGGACGTCTCATCGAATGTGAAACGCCTGGAATCACATCAAATATGGGAATTGCAATCAAATTTGAAACGTCTTTGTTGGCATATGGTCATGATTTTTAGAAAGCGCAGCGAATTAAAATTTCGAACTGTTAAATAGTCTTTAAATTAATATTTTTATATTTAACAGACACTCATGCAATCAGTATCTGTAATCTTATTCAAAGACTACTTCCTACTTCTTGCATGTTAGGCAAATCTCGCGACTGACTGGGAAAACTGATCTAGCGTTTAATGATTATTATTCCAGTTACCACAATTCGCACCATGAGCCGCTCTCAATGCTCTAGAGGAGTACTTCGCCTATGACGTCAAAGTCAAGGGTAATATCAATACGCTCCGTTTTCTCAGTACTGCTGAGGGGAATTTTTTGAGAAAAGTCAAGGCGAATTTGCGTAGTATCTGACATTGCGAACAGGAATTACTTAGCCGCTCTTTTAATGACTTAAAACACAAAATATTAATATTTCTAATTTTACACATTTTAGATAGGAATTGAAAATACTGCCTTTTCAACGCAGTATATGTAAGAAATTTGAATTGAATGCAGTAAGTGCATAACATGTGCATCCCTTTCAGAAGGCGATTTTGAGAAGCACTTAAAAAGCATGGAATGCAAATAGAGATTAGATTAATTCTATTGCGATCGAAGGCAATCGAAATTTACAAACAAACGCATGGCAACGTTACAAAATTTAACCATATATCAACCAACCGAAGTGGGAGTTGAATCTGAACTAGTCACCTGTGGAGCGATGAGTTTGCGTATTACTTCCAGTTCCACATTCGGTCCAGCCTCAGTTAGAAGAGTTATCACTCGATCGTGTCGTGCGTTTCTACTAAGTGGATACTCACTATTAGAAATAAACGAGGCATCCAGATGGAGAATATCAATTGACCCGACCTCTTGACAATGTGTCTTGTCGGAATAAGCTGGGACGTAAGCTAGATAAGACGCCATTGTGCGTAATTCTTAAGATGTCAAGCTATGAATATATCAGTTAGCATTGCCATCCCACCTAATAAACCGTCTCTGTGATGCAGCTTTTTAATTGCATATTCCAAACACTTCCCCTCTTAGTTGGGAGAAGAGGGTCATAAACCGACGGCAGCTAAACTGATGGTTCACTGAGTGGCATGAATCTGGAATCCCCTGGTTTACACTACATTATACCAAATTGATTTGTGGAGTTTGCAGCTTGTAAACTGAAGGTTCTTCTCAATAGGTAGTACTTAATTTTCATAAGAGAGACCTACAAATTATCAATTAACTTAAAATATGAACAAATATATATTTTTATTGAAATTGGATATCAATTTTGTTGTAATGCTTCGGTTACACATAGCAGTTACGGGGACGCCTATTTATAAGTCCTTTCAAGCATATCCGCCTCTGATGTTTTCACCGGCTCTTCAGCGATGCCTTACTCACAACATACTTCTCTTTTAATAACATTTATTCACTTTTCATTTACAATTTAGGACAATTTCCGGATTATAAGAAGCTGTTGACAAGAGAAACATCAATCCTGCTATGAGTGTCCTGTCAGAGTTTCCAACAATTTTTCGCAACTAGACAGAGAGAGTAGAATCCAAACACGGGGTACGGCGCCACATTATCAATAAGGAACAACCTGTGTTTGCTAAAGCCTGTCGCCTGCACCCCGAATTTCAACACATGGTAACCTTAGGTATCGTTAGACCTTCAAACAGTCCATGGGCTTCCGTGGACCGTGAAGGAAAACGGTGATTGGCGGCCATATGGAGATTATCAGGCACTCAATCATATGACCATTCTGGACCCGTATCCTATACCCCATATCCACGATTTTTCGCTGCAATTGCACGAAAAAAGCCTTTTCTCTAAGCTCGACCTTATTCGGGCCTACCATCATATTTCAATGTCCTCGGAAGATATCGCAAAGACCACCGTCATCACACCATTCGCTTGTTCGAATACATACGTATGCCCTTTGGCCTACGCAATGCAGCCCAATCCTCTCAGCGATTCATAGATCAAGTTTTCGCGGGTTAGATTTCGTCTTTACTCACATCGACGACCTGCTCATCGCCAGTTCCAACTCGGACGAACACAAACAGCACCTCCGACATGTATTTGGACGTCTACAAAAATACGGAATCACGGTCGACCCCGAGAAATGGAAGTTTGGCCATAGAGAAATTGAGTTCCTGGGTCATCACATCAACGGTCGAGGAATCACACCTCTCCCTGAAAAGACGCAGTCCATCATGGGTTACCCCATTCCTCAATCGGCGAAGAGTCTTCATCGCTTTCTAGGTGTCGTAAACTATTACGGGAGATTCATCCCAAATTGTGCTCAAGTTCTTAAACCCCTCACGGATTTGCTAAAGGGGAATCCAAAGCATTTCAAAATGACAGCAGAGGCTGAATCAGCATTTTCTTTAGTTAAACGGCACCTTTCAAATGCAACCACGCTGAACCACCTTAATACCTCTAAGGGGACGCACATGGTTTCGAAGTGGCAGTGGCAGTTGGAGCAGTCTTGCAACAGGTTGTCAAAGGTGAAATTCAACCCCTATCCCTCTTCTCGAAGAAGCTCGCTCCCACAGAAGCACGGTATAGCACGGTCGGCAGAGAACTGTTAGCTATTTAGCAGTCAAGCACTTCCGACACATATTGGAAGGACGAAAGTTCACCATTTTCACGGATCACAAACCTCTGATTTATGCTATGCGAACAACCGCAGACCATCACTCTCCCAGAGAAACACGGCATTTGAATTTCATCTCGCAATTCATTAGTGATATACGACACATTGATGGTACCAATAATTTCGTTGCAGATGCCATGTCTCGTTTGGAAGAGCAGATCAATTCAAAACTTGCAGCAAAATCAACCTTCAGATAATTTGATAATTGGTAGTGTTTGAGTATATTCAATAGAGTTGAAGGAATAAAGGCCATCCAGTTTATGCTGAATATTTACCCTGATGGACAGAAGAGACCATTTTGATCACTGAAATTTATGGATTTTGTTTTTCACATGAAATATGGATAGCTAAAAGGATAAACCAAACGATGATAATACCAATAGAATAAATCATCTAGCAAAGAGGTTTTAACAAATCCTCTAAAATTGGGAAAGTTATTGAAATGTTAAGGACTACGTTCGATGAGATTTGTAATCTTTAATAATGAATCGTATCTTGAGCACATATGATTGACTGTAGAAAAGCAAGCTATGATTCACTTTGTGATTTATTTTACGTAGCTGACGGATATTGGTGAGAACCAAGAGTGGCTCCAAAATGAAAGTAGTTCAGTTAATAAATTGATTGTTTTGCCAACATAGATGTTTCAACCAATCTAGTTATCCTTGCTTCAATACAAATGCAAGGAATTTTCGGTAGTAACTGGCTTTTATAAAATAGATAATGGATAATCGTGGGTGACTGTAAGAAGCATTCGGGACAAATCACAGAGTTAATATGAGACATCGGTCCCGGCATGTATTCGAGATGTCATCGAAAAATACAACTGTGCAAATTGAAGAGCCATCAATTCCACAGCTCGAGTATCATCGCCTTTTAAGCAAAGGATTTGGTTCATTCGTCACCATTAAATGCTGCAAAATATAGGTATTTTATCAGGTGAGCATTTTCAACTGGCATTGGCTGTTCATCTTGGAGAGTGGCAGCACCATGGAGTCTTCCTAGTGAGAAATTCGAATTTAACTACCCAATCCACCTCTCAATTTTATTTGGCAGACTTAATCAAAGTGTTCGCAATTCCACCCACTGGCTCATTATGTTTGAAATATTTGACTTTCTCTTAGATTTTAGGCCTAAAATCTGTTCAATTATATCGGAAGATGGAAAAGAAAAGTTGACTGTCACTTTTATCCCAGTTTCTATTTGTAGTGGATTTATGGGATTATTCGGTACCAATGAAGTCTCGAACTCTCAAACTCTCCCTTTCCCATCTTGATTGACAATTGCGATATCTCGAACCTATATGCTCTCCATATGAGACGGCGAACTGAGTATGAGAGAGCTAAATCGTGATGTAAAGCAGATACGTTCCCTCTATGGTATTCCGGTTCTTTTATCCGTAGTCCGTATTGTATTTAATTAGTCTTTAAATAACCGAAAACATAGTTTGTAAGAGAGCAACGGAGACGGACGACCATATCAACCATTTCTCAAGTCTGCATCTCAGCGATTTTCATTAAAATCTGAACGATTTGGGGCGTTTACAAGAATATGTAACTTTCTTGGATAATCTGTCCTGTCTAACTTAGATTGAATGCTCTTAGAGCGGAAATCATTATTTTCTCCAATTTTCAATGAAATTACACGATTTCTACAAGTCGGAAATTGTCATGTAAGGTAAAATTCGATATTATTTCCAAGGTTAAAGTGCTACATTTAAAGATAACTTCCAGTGGAAATGAGAGAAAGTGGAAGTACTCACGGCATTTTCACCTGCTTTCATATCGATTAACGATTAAACTTTGCTTTGAGGGAAATAATAGCTGATCAATTCGTTTGCACGGGTCACTTTTTCATTGCAACCTCTTACTTTAACTATAACTCTCCCTCCTTCCTCCCTCCCAACTGACTTCTCTCTTCTTCCGGGAGAATTAAAGAGATCGGATCTATCAATGCAGCTCTTGGTCATTATTGAAAATGTCACTTACGCTCAAATCTATTTCCGTAGATAATTTGGTCATTTTAGTAATGTGTTAGTGGCTAGAATTTTTCAATAAACACATGTTTCTCTTATTCATTTTCTACCTATAAATTAGCATATTTCAAAATCATTACACCAATGCTTTTTGAAGGTGTATTTAGAAAATAAGAAATTAAAGTGGTAAGGGGAAATCGATTTTTAGTTTGTGCTTTGCTAAGATTAGAATTTGAGACTAAGTTGTCAGTCCTTTTTATGGCCGTTACACTATCATTTTAATCAAAACCAAAAGAAGAATTGCTTTCAAAGAGCTAAATTAGAAGGTCGAGTTAACCTTTGACCGGCAATTGGCTATTTGGGTCATTTCGAATTATCAAGTACCAATGAGACCTAGAAATAAACCTTGAACACTGATAGCTAAGAGTCAGGGACTCGTGGTTGCATTTGAAAGGTGCCGTTTAACTAAAGAAAATGCTGATTCAGCCTCTGCTGTCATTTTGAAATGCTTTGGATTCCCCTTTAGCAAATCCGTGAGGGGTTTAAGAACTTGAGCACAATTTGGGATGAATCTCCCGTAATAGTTTACGACACCTAGAAAGCGATGAAGACTCTTCGCCGATTGAGGAATGGGGTAACCCATGATGGACTGCGTCTTTTCAGGGAGAGGTGTGATTCCTCGACCGTTGATGTGATGACCCAGGAACTCAATTTCTCTATGGCCAAACTTCCATTTCTCGGGGTCGACCGTGATTCCGTATTTTTGTAGACGTCCAAATACATGTCGGAGGTGCTGTTTGTGTTCGTCCGAGTTGGAACTGGCGATGAGCAGGTCGTCGATGTGAGTAAAGACGAAATCTAACCCGCGAAAACTTGATCTATGAATCGCTGAGAGGATTGGGCTGCATTGCGTAGGCCAAAGGGCATACGTATGTATTCGAACAAGCGAATGGTGTGATGACGGTGGTCTTTGCGATATCTTCCGAGGACATTGAAATATGATGGTAGGCCCGAATAAGGTCGAGCTTAGAGAAAAGGCTTTTTTCGTGCAATTGCAGCCTGCGATTCAGCAGTGATGAGGCCAGTTTTGTACTCGAGACCCTGTTGAACTTGCTATTTGAAATCACCAACTTCAATTTGGTCAAATTTAAACGGGTACACATTAATACTCATTCTAATTACGCATTTGGAAGTTGAGTTCTATTCTATTTATCTCAATTCGTGGAATAGTTATGTGTATCAGATGACAGGCTTTATGATAGTTATCACCAGCCCTTTAGTTGACTTCGGGCTTCACAGATGAGAGAAACATCGAAGTCACAGAAAGTCGAGGGGGGAGGGAGGGGGAAACAGAAGAGTGATTCACAGTTGTAAGAGTGAGGGAGACACAAAGGTAGAGAAGAAGGTCAGGTGAGGTGAGTACTGTGGAAGTGGTGGACTATGACATACAGTCGGATCATGGTGGTTTGAAGTGAACTGTCGGTTAATAGACCTTTTTGCCGAATGAGAATATGTTGCCCAGGTTGCACCACGTGGAGGTAAGTCAATCGCGCACCCCATTCATGGAATATATTAGAACATTAACTCAAGTTCGTCAACTGAGGTACTGAATGAAACTTGTCAAATAAAGTCAGTCAGATACAACAATCGTTAGAGAATACCATTTTAACCTTGAGATTTGTAGGAGTTTTTAAAAGCCGAAAACTAATAATCTACTCGAAATATTCTATTTTCAATTATTCACAGTTGTCCATTCTGAAGCCACGTCAATCAAAATTACAGGCACTTAGGAACACAGAAACCACACAAGTAGATACAGAAGTGTCGGAAGGGAGAAAGGTGAAGGAAGGTAGAGAAAGGGTTGTGATGTAGGTGCCAGATCGTCTCCCCCGCCTTCCACCTCTCCCATACGTGTCTGTTGAACTGTGTGGAGAAATAGGAACGTGTTTCCACCTGTTTGTTTGTTTCTTTTTTCCTTGACCACTTGCCATTTTATTCAACGAACCAATTGCAATTTGTTTAACAGAATAAAAAGACTAAAGTCATTAAAAATGCAACGTTTAGAAGAATGCTTATTGAAACTTTTGTTAACTTTAATTAGAGTAGTTAGGCGAAGTACGATTTAATAATAGCCCTTTTAATTACTTAAGATATTGAATATGTTATTGACATTAACAGATTTCTAGAACGTTGGAAATTAGACTAGGAATCGAGAACATATGGCAGATATTTTCTTCGATTTTGTAACACTTTTGTGTTCTTTGTTTAGGCACTTCATAAAGTGCAATAGCTCGAGCTCAAAATATCTACCTAAGCCACTCTTGTCCCCGGTGAATAAATATTTCAGCGCAATTTTGAGATGAGCGAATTTCATTTGTGCTTTGGAACGACACATTTCCTTGAGCTTGTTTAGAATGTCAAATGTCTGACAAAATAGTCCTGTCGTTTAAGTTTCGATAGAATAATACGGCGGAATAGCCACAGAAATTACATTTAAACTATATGCAAAAGCTACCTACTAAGTGTCTAATTTAAAGTGTCCGTTTCGAAATATTTTATTGGAAAGAGCCACCACTCTTAAATGTCAGAACACCAAACAAGGCGGTGACTCTGCGCGATTTTTCAACGTGGATCTAAATTCTGAGAGAATTCGATCTGGTATCCTCGCGATGAACGACCACACTTGCTGCGTTTATATTTACAAATTTCTTCCACATTAATTGCCTAGCTTATCAAAAAGAGTATTTGCAAAAATGACTTGAGAAGGAATATACAGTAGGCGACCTCGTGTGATACTGCCATCATGCTACCCTTCTTGTTAACTACTACAGTTAGCCATCAACATCACTTGTTGCGCACCGCTTAGTGCCTGTCTCTCGATTCTTGATTTGGCAGACTTGCACACTAAACGCGTGAGAAAAAGTGACGATTCTTCATTATTAACTGAATATATGACTGTATTAGCATGATGTACAGAGGAGAAACTTCCTTTTGCCATTTCCTTGAATGCTGTTGTCGTACCAGAAATCTATTCTGAGTACCCAATCTCAATTACGGCAACTTTGCAGTATAATCAGTGAGTGCATGAAGAAGTGATTGGGTACTGGTTTTCTGCATTTCTTGGACCAACTTGTCAACTGGAAGGCAGCATTTGTCTCTTAAAGCGAACACTCATCAATAATGTCTACGTGGATGCTGAGTCAGTTGATTAACTTTGGACAAAAAATGAACAATGATTTATTAGTAATTTGTTGAATGATGACATGCTTTGCCTTATGTTATTATTGATTATTTCATTACTACAAATACTCATTTTCTCGAAAATTAGACAAATATTTATTTGCTGCTTACCTCCAACTAAACTTACTACAGTAGGAGTCGAGGTGAAGTCAGGTTTGAAGCGTGCTTATTTCAATTTATTCATTTGTTTTAGTTAAAGAATTCACACTCTAAACCTCATTATTAATTCTATGCGATCAATCAGCGCACAGTTGCCGGGGATGTCATTGGTAACAATCAAATTCACATTCGAACATCACTAACAATTCTATCATTTCATTGAAGCTATTTATTCAATAAAATATAACTGATTCTCGCAAGTTAATTTATCGATTTTCAGAGGACGAAGCGGACATCAATTCCTCAAAAGATTGGCTGTAAATTCAAATGACACAAAAGAGGAAAGTAGATCTGCCAGACGTCCAACCTCAATCGATTTTCAGTCATTTCGTGGACGATTGAATACTCTAGAAAAAGTAACTCCCCTACCTTGTGATTCAATTCTCGATGGACTTACACTTTCTGCAGGATGGTTAATATTTTTCTCTTGGAGTTTTGAATTGATGTGGCCAGTAGCATTATTAAACAATATTTAATTGGATTTCACTTGGTTATCTTCCTTATTTAAACACTGCAGATTCGAAACCAATCCCTATTGGATAAATTAGTTGGCCAGCTGTTCACTTGAGGTGACCAATGCTAAATCAGTGGTATTCAGGTGAAAATTACTTGGTTGAAGTCATACGTGCTCACTTTAAGCTAGGTTATTTGGAATACTTAGAATTAAAATAAATGCTGAAATGTGGACATATCAAGGGAGACTTGAAAGTATCTGCGTAGTGGAACTGTGGATATACTGCCTTTTGTTTACAAAATTGCAATGCCAATATTACTTGTAATGAAGCTTTCTCTCACTGTCGGACTTGTGGATGACCAAATCAATAGATGATCTAAATCCTGTCGAAGAGTGCTTTTTTGGCTAAAATAATCACCATTAGTAACTAGAGATACGGTATATAGAAATATGACTTTTTTCAACTAGATCTCAAAATACTGCGGTGCTTTATGTCATAATTAGTACCAGAAAATCTCTTAACAAAGACTTCGGTTACTTTAACCTTCGAGGAAAATGATGTGTGAGTTTTATCGAACAAAGAATAGGATTGATCTCATTTTTTTAATAATTATTTTCTCTTACCATAAACGCTTAATTCACATTTTTAAAGACGACTTCTGTCAGTTTCTTACTGGAGAGTGAATAATGTTTAGGAGGTGTCAACTACAGACAATGAAGCCTTTCAAGCTGACCTGAAATTAGCCGTAGTGCTTGTGAGAACAAGGGATGTGTGCGTATTGTAAGTAGTAAAGTGAATAATTGCAAATGGATAGAACCGAGTTGCTAGCAGCATAAGAGTCAGTCAATTAAAACAATTTGATTAGCGATTTACTGAAAGTAGGATGTTTCCTCTATCATATTGGAGGTCAATATGGAGGTGGTTCAAAACCAGGACGGATAAGAATAAATGAGCGAGAAACTCAATATATTGCTATGGTGACTGCAATTCATTTCTGGTAGAATTCTATGATTTTATTAGTGTTCTACCTGCCAAATTGTCTAAAGTAACATGCGGTAACTTTTTATATATACTTTTATATATAAGTATCATATCTATTCAACATAGGTAGTCGATATTTATTCCATTTATATAATGCCAGTCACAAGCGCGAGGTAATTGGATGAATAGTCATTGAACATTTTGTGGATATTATTTGTTTTGTTTAAGTGGTGTTGTATACCGAACGAAGCAAATGAGCCAAGAGACTCTTTCTTTAAATATATGAATGGTAAATTTATTTACCTGGCAACATTTACAATCTGTTATGTTTGAAAAGATACCATATAGCCTAAATGAACTTTCTACTACTTAATATACTTATGGAGAAGAACATTATCTATGGGTTTCTTATAAAACTAACTCAAACAGACGCAGGTCTTTATTGTCTTAGATCATGAAATATGCTTTTTCACTTCCAGTAAGTCCAGCGTGCCTGAAGAGTCAGTTTTCTCCGATGGAACTCCTGTTCGTCGGCACAAAATGGGAATCAGTCTCACTGATTTCTCTGATTTTACACAGTTCCTTAGACCCTCATAAAACGATACTTCCGAGAAGAGTAATGGTCAGAGTGGTCACAATGGTGACATTAAAACCACAAAAGCATATACTTTGTCAATGAAAATACAATACAATAGCAATAATACCGATTATAATTGTTTGAAAATTTTTGAATTAAATAAAATAAATTTTAATGGAGAATTGGTACTGTACAATAAAGGTCTTGTAAGTGGGGTTGTATTTCGGTTACACCTGAAGAAAGGGATGAAAATCGATAAAGGGTGACAAGATTGTTTCTAAGGTCAGGAAATTATTTGTGAAAAATTGGACACTTGAATTTGAATTGTGGGACATGTCATCGCACGCACGCACGCACGCACGCACAAACTCATTTAGTCATTTGAATCAATGTCTGTAGTAGAGCATTAATATTAATGCGGCAACTTCTCATAAATTTAAGTTCTTAGAAGAGGAAAGTCGGTCGGTTACCAATGACATCCCCGGCAACTGTGCGCAAAAGGAATTTTAGGGGTAACTAAAAATATGCAATGGAACATAAATATCACCATTGAGAGATTAGTGGTACGGGCCTGGTTTTGATGATAAAGGATCCGTTATTCCATCCACAGGTGTGTTCTCTTGATTAGTTGGAATCGCTTTGATTGATGAATGCCCAGATGCACTTTCCGAGAGATCAAGAGCACCACCGATTAATGAGAAAGATGAACAGTTCTCAGAATTCGATGTCTGACTTGAAATATGTAAAATGGTTGAACAATTTGTTGATGGCTGTCCTGTTAACTTTACAGGCGCATAGTCTTTACGCTATGAAGGTGCAAGAATTTTCTTAGAGTTTATGTTATTGCTCCTTCCATTGAAATAGTCAAGGAAATAGGATTGACCTGACCAGGAACTTCAATAATTAAGCTTCCTTTAGGAGCAAGATTAATGTGATCCGTTAGATAACAGCTGATTTTAGTTGAATAGCTTGTAAATCAATAAGGTCACTGAAAGAGTCTGCCAGTACCCCAGCGGGTATTGAAATGGACGCTGCTGCGCTCTCTTCCTTCCGGCGAACTCGAGACTGCCAAGTGATTGTTTTGACAAAGTCGAGAGCTTTGAATTCCACATGGCCAGGTTGCTCACTGTGTGTAGGAAGTCGTTGAATGATAGGAGAAAGGATGTAAGAAAGTACCGGCAAGTTGTCATTTTCCTCATTAGTAGTATTGGTAGAAGTTGAAGTAACATTCCTGCGACGAGGTGGAACCATGAGCACCCTAAAGCATCTGCATAAAGTGAGCACTTGACTTTCTATTGAGTAGGTACGAGACTGGTCTTCCATATTTTGTTGAATAGTGTCAGCAGGATTTCCTTGGCTTTCGGTCCCATTCTAATTAGAAATTCCTTGTGGATACTTTTGGCATTTTAGCTGCTGTATCGCGGCTTTGAGTTCATGAGAACTGAATAGTCCAATAGGTAACTTTTGTGTTATTGCTGCGTCTTCCTTAATTTCACCAAATTTTGTTACTTGTTTTTGGTATCTCTTGAAGAGTTTCTGACAAAAGGGTTTCTTTTCTATTTGTGGCAATGGAACCTCGCGCAGGAGTTAGCTATTTCGGAGTCGTTAGATATTAACAGGTGGTCGTGATGATTTCAGTTGTAACTAAAAATATGCAATGGAAAAATATCCAATTAAGGCCACAAAATTTCATTTTAAAAAAGCAAGCGTCTTACTAAAACTTGTCCAAAGCCTCTAGAATAAATTCTAAGAGGCTTAGGACAATGTCTAAAACTTCCAGTATTGGCACTAAAATCTAAAATGAAATAAAATAAGATGAACGCCGAGAGGTCTCTGCACTCACGATCTCACTACCTAACCTGACGATCAGTAGCATGGCTAATAAAGATTGCACAAATGTACTCACTGCCAAAAGTCGTATCTAGATATTTGTAAGAATGATCTACACCATAGAGAAGCGCTTTTTTCTATAAATATTGCTGATGGTGTATCTATATCTTATCTGACCAATTATGCAATGGACTTAACTAGTAAAAATGTGCTCTTGCATATATTCTCCATGTCTTTTTACTACATGCAATTACCTATTTAGAGAATATGTCCAAGAGCACATATAAGTGGATATTTTGAATGAACTTACTCATGCAAGACCTTTTAGCTTTTCGATGATTTGCTCATTTTGAGTGATTTATTCTCACACCCTTCGAGTTCAATTCGAAAACATATCATACTTCATATTTTATCCCCATGATATTCGAGGAGGTATATTTTAAACTGAAATTTTTATGGTTATCCTTTGAGATTCTTTCAATTGTATTGCTTCTCTAACTTGTTTATGTTTCATTGATAACGCGTGCGTTCATCTTATTCTATTTCTTTTTAGACTTTAACCGAAATATTGGAAGTTATAGACATTGTCCTAAGCCTCTTAGAATTTATTCTAGAGGCTTTGGACAAGTTTTAGTAAGACGCTTGCTTTTTTAAAATGAAATTTTATTGCGCCACATAGCCTGGTGGCACACCGCGTAGTGGCAGCACCACCCACTGTATTCTACGGCAGGAGTTTGTTCCCCTCAGAACCACTTGTGCCTACCGGGAACAACGGGTAGAATGCGTTGTCCTACCGCATTGTCTAATTGCACCCCTAGGTAGGAAATGGTGAAATTAACTTAATTCTGCAAACGTGGTTTTATTTTCATTTTGTTTTTCCATTTTTATCGGATACCGTAATCTATTCATTTTCCATATTTGGCACCAAGTCACCTGGATGGCGTCTCACAACTGAGTCACACCCATTCAATGTACTCTTCTATGGCTACCTCGCAAATGCAAGTGAAATACACTACATTTATTTCCACTTTGAAAGAACAATGACATAGTGTATGAGAGGAGATAGACCTTAGTGCCATAGGAAGAAGATGATGGACACACAAGTAAGATATGATAATGATTGAGAAACATGCTTCATCAATTTGCAATAAATATAACCTTCACTCTGAACAGACAGAACAAGATGGCGACAAATATGCTTGTGTGCGACCAGTAGACTATTCTACGTAGTCCACACACGCACACATACCCGCAAGAAAATATTCACTCAATCCAACAAATGGGTAGCTTGCCTTGAGCGAAGTGATTAATGCCATAGTTTAAAGCAATACGAAGCCCCCACGTATACGTAAATAAATGTTGCAAATTGCTATAAGAATACGCTATGATTTATCCTCAGCGAGTCATCTCTGTGCCAAAATCTCCCCGTGAGAAATAGCTCCCGAAATTCTAATTCTGCAAGTTTAAGCTCTTTTGAAAGCTCTTTTCTAGCTAATATTTCGCACGTTTCCCATTACCATTGAGCTCCAATCAGTCTTGTTTGCATTCAACTTCTACATGTAGACTAGATGCTAAGAAATAAGTCAACAAATTCAACGTTTTAATATTGGATAAAATGGTATGTGCTTCACTAGGCACATCAAATCTAATCCTAAGAATTTTCAGTGCAGTATCCTTTAATGCCTGCATCATGGCAAGATTCTTTTCATCTTGGCCACGTGGTTGCTCTTTCAACAGTCTGACCTTAGCCTCTATAATAGAGCATTAAACAATACCAATAGGGCCACTTAGAGACTTTTTAATAGACAACTGCCCTGTTATTATGTTTCAAAATCCTAAAAAACATTGACAAATCAACATATCTACTTGTTTGATATTACTCCTTACAAGAAGTATGCATTACTCTATACTGCCAAAATTTGAACAAAAGACCCTTCCTAAAATTCTGCCTTCATTTCGTACAAATCCACTAACCGCCCCCTCCACCCAACCCCCATCTATCGTCTTATAAAGTTGTGAGCTAATGTCAAGGTGTTGGTTTAACTTCCATAAGATACACATTACAATCGCCAAGTTTGAAAATACTTTTAGTTAAGAGATGACTTTACTCCTACAGTCTATTTGGATTAAGTTAATTAATTCATATTACCAAAAAGAATAGTTAAATTTTGGTTGGACACCGATTAAAAGGAGATTAACGAAGGAGAGGCAAATAGAATACTTTTTCTACGAACTTTCATAAATCGCTTGCACGATGCATCAGTGCACGAAAATTGAGCAGTTTCTGTTGTGGATTGACCTGTTTCTTCAGTTTTGGTCGCATTTTTGTCTTTACCAATTGTAACAGTAGTACTAACATCAGTGATAGATGGTGAGGCAATTTCCAATACCTTTTCCTTTTTCTAGAAAATGTATTACAGCCATTTCTATTTCTCATTTTCACGCTTTCAAACAAATGCATGCAGGACTGCTGCCTTCCAGTCTCTCCAATTGAAGTTATTCTACCACTGTCTCTTCGTACCTCATTTTTCGTTGTCAAATTAGTTCAATTGCTAAGGTGCTTTATTGCTTTCCCTCTATAAGCCCCTCTTTAAGTCAGATTCTTTGTAATGAATTAAGTTAAATTATATTAAATTAAAATTAAATTTTGGCTTCTCCCGAATGAGAGTATTTCAAAGTATTATACTTTTAAGCTCGAATGGACAGTGCTAGTTTACAAGAATTGTATCAAATGTGGAGATTATTTTACTCCATAGTACAATTCGTAAACGGCATCATAGAGATAATAAAAGCCATACTAGAGAATAGCTAGTATGGCGAGGAGTTTTAAATCCTAGTTTTATGGATAAAATTTGAGATTCTTTAACTGAACCTCCCAGCTGAATACACTGGATTCTTAAACCCTCAAACGGGACCAAATCCGCAGGCTTTTGAAAGAGCCTTCCAATATGGATTTTCACCTCGATTTGAGTTAAATTTAAGATTCATGTCGAAGATACGGATTTCTTCCAGAGATCAAGGGGAAGGTTTCCTTCTTCTCTATTTCTCCCTTTTATCGCTAGATCAATCTGTCGTAACATCCCCGGTCATATAGTTCTCATTCGGCAAAAAGGTCTATTAACCGACAGTTCACTTCAAACCACCATGATCCGACTGTATGTCATAGTCCACCACTTCCACAGTACTCACCTCACCTGACCTTCTTCTCTACCTTTGTGTCTCCCTCACTCTTACAACTGTGAATCACTCTTCTGTTTCCCCCTCCCTCCCCCCTCGACTTTCTCTGACTTCGATGTTTCTCTCATCTGTGAAGCCCGAAGTCAACTAAAGGGCTGGTGATAACTATCATAAAGCCTGTCATCTGATACACATAACTATTCCACGAATTGAGATAAATAGAATAGAACTCAACTTCCAAATGCGTAATTAGAATGAGTATTAATGTGTACCCGTTTAAATTTGACCAAATTGAAGTTGGTGATTTCAAATAGCAAGTTCAACAGGGTCTCGAGTACAAAACTGGCCTCATCACTGCTGAATCGCAGGCTGCAATTGCACGAAAAAAGCCTTTTCTCTAAGCTCGACCTTATTCGGGCCTACCATCATATTTCAATGTCCTCGGAAGATATCGCAAAGACCACCGTCATCACACCATTCGCTTGTTCGAATACATACGTATGCCCTTTGGCCTACGCAATGCAGCCCAATCCTCTCAGCGATTCATAGATCAAGTTTTCGCGGGTTAGATTTCGTCTTTACTCACATCGACGACCTGCTCATCGCCAGTTCCAACTCGGACGAACACAAACAGCACCTCCGACATGTATTTGGACGTCTACAAAAATACGGAATCACGGTCGACCCCGAGAAATGGAAGTTTGGCCATAGAGAAATTGAGTTCCTGGGTCATCACATCAACGGTCGAGGAATCACACCTCTCCCTGAAAAGACGCAGTCCATCATGGGTTACCCCATTCCTCAATCGGCGAAGAGTCTTCATCGCTTTCTAGGTGTCGTAAACTATTACGGGAGATTCATCCCAAATTGTGCTCAAGTTCTTAAACCCCTCACGGATTTGCTAAAGGGGAATCCAAAGCATTTCAAAATGACAGCAGAGGCTGAATCAGCATTTTCTTTAGTTAAACGGCACCTTTCAAATGCAACCACGAGTCCCTGACTCTTAGCTATCAGTGTTCAAGGTTTATTTCTAGGTCTCATTGGTACTTGATAATTCGAAATGACCCAAATAGCCAATTGCCGGTCAAAGGTTAACTCGACCTTCTAATTTAGCTCTTTGAAAGCAATTCTTCTTTTGGTTTTGATTAAAATGATAGTGTAACGGCCATAAAAAGGACTGACAACTTAGTCTCAAATTCTAATCTTAGCAAAGCACAAACTAAAAATCGATTTCCCCTTACCACTTTAATTTCTTATTTTCTAAATACACCTTCAAAAAGCATTGGTGTAATGATTTTGAAATATGCTAATTTATAGGTAGAAAATGAATAAGAGAAACATGTGTTTATTGAAAAATTCTAGCCACTAACACATTACTAAAATGACCAAATTATCTACGGAAATAGATTTGAGCGTAAGTGACATTTTCAATAATGACCAAGAGCTGCATTGATAGATCCGATCTCTTTAATTCTCCCGGAAGAAGAGAGAAGTCAGTTGGGAGGGAGGAAGGAGGGAGAGTTATAGTTAAAGTAAGAGGTTGCAATGAAAAAGTGACCCGTGCAAACGAATTGATCAGCTATTATTTCCCTCAAAGCAAAGTTTAATCGTTAATCGATATGAAAGCAGGTGAAAATGCCGTGAGTACTTCCACTTTCTCTCATTTCCACTGGAAGTTATCTTTAAATGTAGCACTTTAACCTTGGAAATAATATCGAATTTTACCTTACATGACAATTTCCGACTTGTAGAAATCGTGTAATTTCATTGAAAATTGGAGAAAATAATGATTTCCGCTCTAAGAGCATTCAATCTAAGTTAGACAGGACAGATTATCCAAGAAAGTTACATATTCTTGTAAACGCCCCAAATCGTTCAGATTTTAATGAAAATCGCTGAGATGCAGACTTGAGAAATGGTTGATATGGTCGTCCGTCTCCGTTGCTCTCTTACAAACTATGTTTTCGGTTATTTAAAGACTAATTAAATACAATACGGACTACAGATAAAAGAACCGGAATACCATAGAGGGAACGTATCTGCTTTACATCACGATTTAGCTCTCTCATACTCAGTTCGCCGTCTCATATGGAGAGCATATAGGGTCGAGATATCGCAATTGTCAATCAAGATGGGAAAGGGAGAGTTTGAGAGTTCGAGACTTCATTGGTACCGAATAATCCCATAAATCCACTACAAATAGAAACTGGGATAAAAGTGACAGTCAACTTTTCTTTTCCATCTTCCGATATAATTGAACAGATTTTAGGCCTAAAATCTAAGAGAAAGTCAAATATTTCAAACATAATGAGCCAGTGGGTGGAATTGCGAACACTTTGATTAAGTCTGCCAAATAAAATTGAGAGGTGGATTGGGTAGTTAAATTCGAATTTCTCACTAGGAAGACTCCATGGTGCTGCCACTCTCCAAGATGAACAGCCAATGCCAGTTGAAAATGCTCACCTGATAAAATACCTATATTTTGCAGCATTTAATGGTGACGAATGAACCAAATCCTTTGCTTAAAAGGCGATGATACTCGAGCTGTGGAATTGATGGCTCTTCAATTTGCACAGTTGTATTTTTCGATGACATCTCGAATACATGCCGGGACCGATGTCTCATATTAACTCTGTGATTTGTCCCGAATGCTTCTTACAGTCACCCACGATTATCCATTATCTATTTTATAAAAGCCAGTTACTACCGAAAATTCCTTGCATTTGTATTGAAGCAAGGATAACTAGATTGGTTGAAACATCTATGTTGGCAAAACAATCAATTTATTAACTGAACTACTTTCATTTTGGAGCCACTCTTGGTTCTCACCAATATCCGTCAGCTACGTAAAATAAATCACAAAGTGAATCATAGCTTGCTTTTCTACAGTCAATCATATGTGCTCAAGATACGATTCATTATTAAAGATTACAAATCTCATCGAACGTAGTCCTTAACATTTCAATAACTTTCCCAATTTTAGAGGATTTGTTAAAACCTCTTTGCTAGATGATTTATTCTATTGGTATTATCATCGTTTGGTTTATCCTTTTAGCTATCCATATTTCATGTGAAAAACAAAATCCATAAATTTCAGTGATCAAAATGGTCTCTTCTGTCCATCAGGGTAAATATTCAGCATAAACTGGATGGCCTTTATTCCTTCAACTCTATTGAATATACTCAAACACTACCAATTATCAAATTATCTGAAGGTTGATTTTGCTGCAAGTTTTGAATTGATCTGCTCTTCCAAACGAGACATGGCATCTGCAACGAAATTATTGGTACCATCAATGTGTCGTATATCACTAATGAATTGCGAGATGAAATTCAAATGCCGTGTTTCTCTGGGAGAGTGATGGTCTGCGGTTGTTCGCATAGCATAAATCAGAGGTTTGTGATCCGTGAAAATGGTGAACTTTCGTCCTTCCAATATGTGTCGGAAGTGCTTGACTGCTAAATAGCTAACAGTTCTCTGCCGACCGTGCTATACCGTGCTTCTGTGGGAGCGAGCTTCTTCGAGAAGAGGGATAGGGGTTGAATTTCACCTTTGACAACCTGTCGCAAGACTGCTCCAACTGCCACTGCAACTTCGAAACCATGTGCGTCCCCTTAGAGGTATTAAGGTGGTTCAGCGTGGTTGCATTTGAAAGGTGCCGTTTAACTAAAGAAAATGCTGATTCAGCCTCTGCTGTCATTTTGAAATGCTTTGGATTCCCCTTTAGCAAATCCGTGAGGGGTTTAAGAACTTGAGCACAATTTGGGATGAATCTCCCGTAATAGTTTACGACACCTAGAAAGCGATGAAGACTCTTCGCCGATTGAGGAATGGGGTAACCCATGATGGACTGCGTCTTTTCAGGGAGAGGTGTGATTCCTCGACCGTTGATGTGATGACCCAGGAACTCAATTTCTCTATGGCCAAACTTCCATTTCTCGGGGTCGACCGTGATTCCGTATTTTTGTAGACGTCCAAATACATGTCGGAGGTGCTGTTTGTGTTCGTCCGAGTTGGAACTGGCGATGAGCAGGTCGTCGATGTGAGTAAAGACGAAATCTAACCCGCGAAAACTTGATCTATGAATCGCTGAGAGGATTGGGCTGCATTGCGTAGGCCAAAGGGCATACGTATGTATTCGAACAAGCGAATGGTGTGATGACGGTGGTCTTTGCGATATCTTCCGAGGACATTGAAATATGATGGTAGGCCCGAATAAGGTCGAGCTTAGAGAAAAGGCTTTTTTCGTGCAATTGCAGCGAAAAATCGTGGATATGGGGTATAGGATACGGGTCCAGAATGGTCATATGATTGAGTGCCTGATAATCTCCATATGGCCGCCAATCACCGTTTTCCTTCACGGTCCACGGAAGCCCATGGACTGTTTGAAGGTCTAACGATACCTAAGGTTACCATGTGTTGAAATTCGGGGTGCAGGCGACAGGCTTTAGCAAACACAGGTTGTTCCTTATTGATAATGTGGCGCCGTACCCCGTGTTTGGATTCTACTCTCTCTGTCTAGTTGCGAAAAATTGTTGGAAACTCTGACAGGACACTCATAGCAGGATTGATGTTTCTCTTGTCAACAGCTTCTTATAATCCGGAAATTGTCCTAAATTGTAAATGAAAAGTGAATAAATGTTATTAAAAGAGAAGTATGTTGTGAGTAAGGCATCGCTGAAGAGCCGGTGAAAACATCAGAGGCGGATATGCTTGAAAGGACTTATAAATAGGCGTCCCCGTAACTGCTATGTGTAACCGAAGCATTACAACAAAATTGATATCCAATTTCAATAAAAATATATATTTGTTCATATTTTAAGTTAATTGATAATTTGTAGGTCTCTCTTATGAAAATTAAGTACTACCTATTGAGAAGAACCTTCAGTTTACAAGCTGCAAACTCCACAAATCAATTTGGTATAATGTAGTGTAAACCAGGGGATTCCAGATTCATGCCACTCAGTGAACCATCAGTTTAGCTGCCGTCGGTTTATGACCCTCTTCTCCCAACTAAGAGGGGAAGTGTTTGGAATATGCAATTAAAAAGCTGCATCACAGAGACGGTTTATTAGGTGGGATGGCAATGCTAACTGATATATTCATAGCTTGACATCTTAAGAATTACGCACAATGGCGTCTTATCTAGCTTACGTCCCAGCTTATTCCGACAAGACACATTGTCAAGAGGTCGGGTCAATTGATATTCTCCATCTGGATGCCTCGTTTATTTCTAATAGTGAGTATCCACTTAGTAGAAACGCACGACACGATCGAGTGATAACTCTTCTAACTGAGGCTGGACCGAATGTGGAACTGGAAGTAATACGCAAACTCATCGCTCCACAGGTGACTAGTTCAGATTCAACTCCCACTTCGGTTGGTTGATATATGGTTAAATTTTGTAACGTTGCCTTGCGTTTGTTTGTAAATTTCGATTGCCTTCGATCGCAATAGAATTAATCTAATCTCTATTTGCATTCCATGCTTTTTAAGTGCTTCTCAAAATCGCCTTCTGAAAGGGATGCACATGTTATGCACTTACTGCATTCAATTCAAATTTCTTACATATACTGCGTTGAAAAGGCAGTATTTTCAATTCCTATCTAAAATGTGTAAAATTAGAAATATTAATATTTTGTGTTTTAAGTCATTAAAAGAGCGGCTAAGTAATTCCTGTTCGCAATGTCAGATACTACGCAAATTCACCTTGACTTTTCTCAAAAAATTCCCCTCAGCAGTACTGAGAAAACGGAGCGTATTGATATTACCCTTGACTTTGACGTCATAGGCGAAGTACTCCTCTAGAGCATTGAGAGCGGCTCATGGTGCGAATTGTGGTAACTGGAATAATAATCATTAAACGCTAGATCAGTTTTCCCAGTCAGTCGCGAGATTTGCCTAACATGCAAGAAGTAGGAAGTAGTCTTTGAATAAGATTACAGATACTGATTGCATGAGTGTCTGTTAAATATAAAAATATTAATTTAAAGACTATTTAACAGTTCGAAATTTTAATTCGCTGCGCTTTCTAAAAATCATGACCATATGCCAACAAAGACGTTTCAAATTTGATTGCAATTCCCATATTTGATGTGATTCCAGGCGTTTCACATTCGATGAGACGTCCTGAAACCAACTTTTGAATTCTCTCTCACTTCAAATCTATGCACTTCACAACAAAATGTCTGTTTGGCTTGTTGAGAGCATTTTGGGGAAGTGTTATTACCAAGTAGTAGAATCACTTTGGGTGCATATTCGAATTGTGAATCGAACTAAACTTATTGGAAAAATCACCCACTTTAAGCGTAAAGAAGCTAGTGAAAAGAGATGTGGTGCGGTGGCATGGGGTGGAAAGAATGTCCACCAATCAGATGTGGATGAAGACCAAGCGATTGAGTTGATAAAGCCTTCATTCATATTTACTCAATCTCCTGCGCTTCATACTTTATGTTGGCTCTACTCCACAATTCAATCTGCTACTTGACACTTCCTTATTTGCTCAAGTTGGGTGTGATCAAATTAACCTGAACAAAATCAATCCAAGCCACTCGACGCCATCAGGTTGTAGAGTAAAATTCATGGATTGAATAATATGCGAACATTTTCACTTTGTGCAAGTCTTAAACCGTTCATCATTTTATTTTAATTCATTTAAAAGCAAAGTTAATCACAAAGTGACCACACTAGACAAACGCATTCCAGCCTGGGCTTCAGCCAAACGAATAAGATATTCGAGTTTAAGCGTACATGCTGAAATCTTGAAAGCGAGGTACCAGAGTACTAGTGGGATGCTTCCGGAGGCGATGTCTGTAAACTGTGATACAATGTTGCCTGGTAGTACGACGATAGCAAGCTGAAATCACGTTCCTCGTTCGGTAACGCCTCATAATTTGGTTATATTTTCTAATTACAATAACCAGGTGAGACGCAGCAGATTATTTTCAGCTAAAGTGCATGTTTGATGCTACTGGTGAAGCTAAAGCTGATCGATTGAGAAATAAATAATTCAACGAGGCAGGCTAGGAATACGGGATCGGAACTCGTACACACCCGATGAGTGCTTTGATTAATAAGGATATTAATGCGGGATAATTTCATTTGAATAAATAATTGATGGCTTAGACCTCGAAATGTGAGAATACAGTAGAAGCATTTAGTGGAGGCGAAATGTTAATGCCATTTTGTGATATGTGCTTGTAAGTTTAGTAAATAATGACAGTCGCATTCATTGAAATAATTAACCAGAAGATTTGGCTGCAACTGAAACATACGTAGTGAAAGAGTCTTTAGAATTTCCAGAATATAATATTAAAATAAGTTTCCTTTCAACTAACTCTTATATAAAGGACTGAATGAAGATTTGCTCATTACCACCAACTCATTGACATGACGTTGCGTTGACTCCATGATAACTCAACTTTAGATGCAAATTAAAATTGCAAGGATATTATCAAATTTGATGGATTATTAGCATTGCACCAGCCATGGATCTGATCTAGAGTAATATTAAAAAATGCTATGGCACGCGTTGCTCGCGGTGCAGTTACCAGAGCGTACGTCTGCCATGTCAAAGATTACTCGATCGTTGGGTAGTCGTCCACACTAGTTAATTCACGTCATGATAAAAAAATTCCCAACGACGCAGTGTTTCGATGAATAATGCAAATGTTGTTCGATTTCCCCTCTACATCTTTGGCAGGAAATATAGTGAACAATGCTTCACAAATAAATTTAAAATACGTTTGCGTTCGGGTGCATTTTTCAATAATTAATTCGGGCGTTAAGGGGTTAATCTACTAAGTGTAGACTGTATAAATGGAGTACTTTACTCTATTTAAGGAAGCACAGGTTAGAAACGAAACCATCGGTCATAGTTGCAACCGAAGGGACTCCGACTTACAAACCTTTTAGGTTCAAGTTTTAAGCCCCAAGGAACGAAGATGAATTATGCGAGTTCAAGACTCCTCAAGCGGTAAATCGATTTTGAAATCCACAAAACAACAGCCAACTATTTACGAGCTCGTCATCTCCTGCAGAACTCAGAGTGCACCTACTTCCCAGATGACACCGCTACTACACAGACTGTTACCTCAACTGGCCTCATTGTTCGTGAAACACAATTCTATCACCAGACACAGGTAACCACACAACCACAGTCAGCAAGCAATTCATATCAGCATGTCTGCCAATGGATGGAAGTTGAGGGCAAACTTTGTGGAATGCGATTCCTCTCTATCAATGAAATGGTGAGTCATTTGGCATTGGATCACGTGGGTGGACACGAAAAGACTGGCCATACTTGCTACTGGTTCAACTGTTCTCGTAATGGTCAGGCATTTAAGGCTAAGTACAAACTGGTCAATCATATTCGAGTTCATACTGGGGAAAAGCCGTTCAGTTGTCCCTTTCCTGGATGCTGCAAGGTTTTCGCTAGGTCTGAGAATTTGAAAATTCACACAAGGACGCACACTGGTGAGTAAAAATGTCTATTTTGATTCAATTTGATGATTTAAACACATTTCTTTTTCGATCGTGTACACTTGTGATTTGAAATTGGATTCCGAAGATGCTCACACAATTACTCTTCATTTCTTTTTCTTCAGTATGGCAATTCAGCTGGAAAAGCTTTAGCGAATTTAGTGTCATTGCCAAAGCCCAGTTAGGAAAACATATTTAGCCACTGCAACCCCCTGCATTACCCAGTCTTAATAAGTGCGGTTGACCATTCTGATCACTAGATAAAAGGCTCCTGTCTGGGTTGCCACATATCCTTATCAAGTACCATTTACTATTTCAATCTTTTGAGTAAATTATTTTGTTCCTATTTACATTTTATAAAATAATATGTTTCTCCCTCCCCTCACCCCCCCAACCCCCATCTCACCCCACCCCACTCCCCGGTAGTTGGTAGACCAAAAATCATTATTTTGCAAAATGGATGCAATTGCAATTACATGGCCTAATTAACCTACGAAGTAGTCATAACTGTGAAAACCTTCGCTTACTGTTAAATTTGTAATGCTTACGAATAAAGTTTGCACGTATGTGTAAGCTTTAATCTGTAGCGGATTTGCTACTTAAGTAAACCTGAATGCACTCAGAAACCTCAGTAACAGAGTCTCCTAGTTGTTAGTTCCCACTAAAGTAGCTACGCTACTGCAAAGTCAAGAAAGAGACGAGGTGGGAGAAGAGACGTTTATTCGCTGTAACAAGATCGCGAAATCTATATATCGTATATCTAGTAATAATCAACATGGCGTATTGACTAAACAAACGAAAGCTCCTGATTGGCTATGCATTAGTCGCGCTCAGCCCGTGCAGTCGTTGTACGCGCGCACTGTTATGCGCGCGTGCGGTGACGTGTCCCACAATACTCCCTCCCTAGAGCGTTTGCAGGAGGTAGGAAACGCTCGAAATATAATGAATGTACAAAATAGGTTTCGGATTGGGGGGTTACATTTGGTGATGGGGAGGAAGGTGGTGGTACGGATGAATCCGCTGTTTGGATTGCAGGTTTAGGTCGGTGAGTCCTCTCAGCGAGGGCTGGTTTAGGCGGCGATTCCAAGTAAGCCGGTTTTGACCTGTCAACACTGACTGAGTCTTTGGTGCCGTTACGGTCCAGAATGAAGTATTTGGACTTGCGTTGGAGCACTTTGTATGGTCCGTCGTAGGGAGGCTGAAGAATATGGGCACAGTTTGAGATGAATCGTCCGTAGTAGTTTACGACGCCAAGGAAACGACGAAGACTCTTCACCGATTGAGGAGCGGGGTAATTCAAAATAGATTGGGTCTTTTCAGGGAGTGGTTTGATCCCACGACCGTTAATGTGGTGGCCCAGAAATTCGATCTCTGAACGACCGAATTTGCACTTCTCGGGGTTAACCGTGATTCCGTATTGTTGAAGACGTCCGAACACTTGTCGAAGGTGCTGCTTGTGCTCGTCCTTGTTGGTACTAGCAATGAGCACGTCGTCGATATAAGTAAAAACGAAATCTAACCCACGAAAAACTTGATCCATGAAACGTTGAAAAGATTGGGCCGCATTGCGTAGGCCGAAAGGCATGCGTAAGTATTCGAATAGGACGAATGGTGTGATGATAGCCGTTTTAGCAATGTCTTCCTGGGCCATGGGGATTTGATGATATGCACGCACTAAATCAAGCTTGGAGAACACCACCTTGCCATGGAGATGCAGCGAGAAATCATGAATGTGCGGAATGGGGTAACGATCTGGAATGGTGATTCTGTTGAGGGCTCGATAATCTCCACAAGGTCTCCAGTCACCGTTTTTTTTCTCGACCATGTCCAAGGGGGAAGCCCATGGACTGTTTGAAGGTTGAACGATTCCTAGGGATGCCATGTGTTGAAATTCTTGTTTGGCTGCTCGTAGTTTGTCGGGATGTATGCGACGGGCTTTGGCAAAGACAGGTTGTCCCTGAGTGACAATATGATGACGTACATTGTGTTTGAATTCCGAAATTTTCGTCTGAGGACGAAAGACTGAAGGGAACTCGGAGAGGATAGTGGAAAAGGGGTTTGTGGCAGGTAGGAGTGAATTCAGACCGAAAGAGTTACGGGTCCGAGTATGGCAAACCACCTGAAGGGAAGTGACATCATCACTTATGACACGATCTCTAAAGTTGACGAGGAGCCGGAATTTGGAAAGGAAATCGGCGCCGATAATGGGTTTTTTAACATCTGCAATCAGGAACACGTAAGGGAACACACGACGGAGGCCTAAGTCCAAGTTGAGAAATTTTTGTGCATATGTGCAGATTTTTGAGTTGTTGGCGGCCAGGAGGGGGGTACCGGTTGGTTTCAGACAGCGTTTTTCTTCAGATCGAGGAATAACACTGACTTCAGAACCGGTGTCTACAAGGAATCGTCGTTTTGAATTTCTGTCGAGTACGTAGAGGAGGCGACTTGAGGGAAAGCCAGGCTCAGCCATCGCCTTTACTGCCTGGCGTGCTCTTTTCCCGATGAATCGCGTGAAGCGTTCCTAGCAAACCTGCAACCTGGTCGACATTTCTTGGCCTTGTCACCAAAAGTTCTGTGGAAACAACAAACTGTATCGGTGTCTCTCGTCGGGTTCCTCCGTTTTCTAGGTGAGATGGGACGCCTTCTGTTGAGGCGTGGCGAAATGCTGGATCGTGAGGCCTTCAATTCCTGCAACTGCCCCGCGAGTTCGTTCAACCTTTGTGTAAATGAGTCTGCTGCGGTTGGGGCTTTGACTGTGTTTATAAGTGGCCCGTCCTGAAGATCATAGATTAGATCAGCCTCTTTCGCCAACTTATCTAGGTTGTCTCGCGAAGGACTGGTGACCAGAGATGGTATCAAGCATTTGGGCAGACATTTCATCCATAATTTTTTAAGAATTTCGTCGCTCACAAGAGAACCGCTGGCCAAGGATCGCATGTGATGTAGAAGTTGAGAAGGAGTGCGGTTGCCAAGCTCACATTGGGTAAAGAGCTGGTCTAGGCGTTTCTCTCGAGGCACCGATAGGCGATTGATGATTGCCTGTTTAAGCTGGTCATACGAGTCGTTGTCTGGCGACATAGAGGTAAGTTCTGCGAACTGAGTGACGATTGCAGTTGGAAGGATGGGAAAGAGATGCTGGAACCAAATTATTCGCTTGGTTATACCTCTTAGTCGCATAACCATTTCAAATTGCTTAAACCATGACTCGGAGTTTTCGGAGTCGAAGGCTGGAGTTTGCAGGGGGAATGTCTGTTCTGCGTCCTTAGACATTTTGAGATGACAAGAATTGTGCGATAGGAGAGCGTTGAGTAGGTGACGAGTTGTGTGAGAAAGAAGAGGATCACCTAGTGCGTAGTGCAATCGTAGAGGAAAGTTTGCCGTGCCGTGAGGTTGATCTGCTGCTGAGTAGATAATCAGACTTGGATCACGTCAGGGTCACCAATTTGTAGCGGATTTGCTACTTAAGTAAACCTGAATGCACTCAGAAACCTCAGTAACAGAGTCTCCTAGTTGTTAGTTCCCACTAAAGTAGCTACGCTACTGCAAAGTCAAGAAAGAGACGAGGTGGGAGAAGAGACGTTTATTCGCTGTAACAAGATCGCGAAATCTATATATCGTATATCTAGTAATAATCAACATGGCGTATTGACTAAACAAACGAAAGCTCCTGATTGGCTATGCATTAGTCGCGCTCAGCCCGTGCAGTCGTTGTACGCGCGCACTGTTATGCGCGCGTGCGGTGACGTGTCCCACAAATCCTTCACCTTTGTCCACTTTAACCAATAGAATTATCACCTGTACGTGCATTAATGGTCCTCAAAATACTCGATCAAGACTGGTGACAGGGGAGTGGGTATGGGGGGAGGAACGGGTGGAGGAGAAGGTTGGGGAGGAGAGGTTTCCATTCGATTCTGAGTCCCCCCTTTTGCGCACTATTGGATGCGTTATATATTGTGTGTGATGGTGGTTACTGATACTATACGGGTGGTGAGAAAAAAACATTCTGAACGCGTTCACGTTATACGAAGGTTACTAGGCCCGGAAAATGGATTATAGATAGCTTTAATTCACTATTCTTAATAGATTCTATAATGCATCTGCAAAGGTGCGCCACTCGTTCATTTCCCACTGAGATTACTTCCTTCAGTTTATACTTTAGGTTGAAGAACTTTAAGTTGTATTTAAGGAGACTGTCGCGTTGTTGTTTCAGCATTGCATCTGATTACTTGAAATAATGGCTCCATTGTATAGTACAATTTTCATTTTGCTGCTCTTAGTACAGGAGGATTTTTTGCGAGCAAGTCTATCAATAATGGTAATATTTAAAATTGATTATGCCATAAATAGGAGAGCTCTACCAGAAAATTAATCTGCTTTCTAGTGTTCATTAATTAGTACGGTATGGCCAAACCAATTAATGGGTTATTTACTGCCTTGACTCTACTTTGAATGTTATGCCCACCCTGATCTATTTTACCGACTAAATTTCTTTTAAGATCAATTACATAACGAATGTGTATAAGGAAAATGCGAAGAGGTAAATGAGTTACCTGTATTTATGATTATGAAAAATTTGCTAATGCATGTTTAGGTTTGATTCCATTTTACTTAATTGGTAATCATATTAGCGCTGTATTACGGTCAAAATTTAACTCCACTTCGTTTTATATTTAATTGCATAAATTTACCAAATTGTCATTTGTCTGAAGCAGATGGCAATCGAAAATTTCCCGTCCTCTAGGTAGGTGCTTATTCACTTCTCGATCCCCTTTACCCCTCCCTACCCTCCTTCCCCTCTTCGCCCCTCCCCCCTCCTCACTCAGCCAATATTTAACAAATGACCACTGTATCTTGACACTTAGCTGCCAGATGGTCTGTCATTGACATTGTCTACTGCACATTCTTTACCTAGATCCAATTCATTCAATGACTCTTAGTGTGTGTGACCTCAGATAAATGAGGACAAGTGCATCCACCTTTCTGGTAATAATGTTCAGGTGGACCACGAGTGTTTCTCCAATGGAAGATAACTGAGGTAAGTAGACCAGTTTTAAAAATCCACTGACCGATTCGGAAATTCTTCCCAATATTTGTCCTCGAATAGAGAATTCCGGTGAAAGAGGTTGAAACTATCTTGTCATTTTCCCAAAACGAGTGTTAGGAAAGAAGAGGACTCCAGGAATCTCGATTTTAATTCTCCTCCTAGGAAGTAATATTAGTCAGTGAGTTCGGCTTAGAAATGGACGGGTGTTACCTTGAGCTTTCCGAGTTTTTGTTCTTCAATTAATTTGGTACATACTCGATCAATTTTACAACTGTCGTAACTAGGTTCGAGTGCTTTTTAAGCGAAGGGAGGTTGGCTGTCAACTACAGTGTTGTAGGAGTTTTACCCTTTTTGACTGTTCATTACAAAGAATAATTGGAGCCTCAAGGCGAACTCGCACTTCTGTTCTTTCAATAATACTAATTTGGTCAAAGTGATCACTAATAGATCGTATCAAAAAATAAGTATAGAAAAGTAATCCACTAAGAATCGAGGCTATCTTGAAGAGAGGGAAAGAAATATTGCATTGGCTAATTTCCGGCCTGCGATTCAGCAGTGATGAGGCCAGTTTTGTACTCGAGACCCTGTTGAACTTGCTATTTGAAATCACCAACTTCAATTTGGTCAAATTTAAACGGGTACACATTAATACTCATTCTAATTACGCATTTGGAAGTTGAGTTCTATTCTATTTATCTCAATTCGTGGAATAGTTATGTGTATCAGATGACAGGCTTTATGATAGTTATCACCAGCCCTTTAGTTGACTTCGGGCTTCACAGATGAGAGAAACATCGAAGTCAGAGAAAGTCGAGGGGGGAGGGAGGGGGAAACAGAAGAGTGATTCACAGTTGTAAGAGTGAGGGAGACACAAAGGTAGAGAAGAAGGTCAGGTGAGGTGAGTACTGTGGAAGTGGTGGACTATGACATACAGTCGGATCATGGTGGTTTGAAGTGAACTGTCGGTTAATAGACCTTTTTGCCGAATGAGAATATGTTGCCCAGGATGCTTAGGTGATGAATAAGCGAAAATGAACCAATGGAGAAGACTTTTTTAGCATACCGAAGGGAAATGGCAAATGAAGGAAGGAGGAGGGAGGAGCGGAAGAGGACGAAAAGATGAGAGCGTGTTGCATTTGAATACCCTGTTCAAACGACCCTTTACTTTGGAGAGGGGAGACCCAACGGTGGAGCGTCTGTTCATTAAATCGATAATTAATAAAAGCCAATTCTTTACCAAGATCAATAGAGTGGGAGGAGAAGCCAAACAAAACGCCTTTCATATCGCAAATTTCCCCACGTTAATGCAAGCCTTGATTGCCAGGCAACAGCAGAGCAAAGAGGTGGTTGAGCGATTGGAGTGCTTGAATGAATGGATGAACCAACCAAGACTTTGGCTCTAATGGATGAAATAAATGCGTACGTAGTGGTAGCAGCATCATTGGCAGTAGTACCAACACCTCACACATGATCGTCGTCGTCATCGTCGTCGTGGAGCAATTGCCTAAACCTAACCCCAGATCATAACCCTAGATTACTTTCTGCAGGTTCTATCCTAACTATAATTAACTCTTGGATTGTTTGATTGAAGACCACATCGGAATTGTAGGACTGTTCGTTCAGAGGCATTTGGTCTAAAAAATATAATGCCATAAATGCACTTGTTATTAATGAGGCATAACCAAGTTAGAGAAGCAAAAATTGGTGAATTGGTACCGTTGGGTTTGGAGATATATGTGGGATAATATAATACACGAACTTTACTAAATTTTGAATTTTGGCTTGAACTCTCCTTAAGCATACCTAATGAATCTCCTTCACTCGAATAAATTGTAGAAATTGGCAGCATCTCCATGAAGAAGATCTAGAATATTCAACTGTTTTGCCAAGGCGTACTTTCGTGAAACCGAGACAATAAGAACTGCTTGAATTATGGGTTCTAGATAAATTTGTTATTTGGCTTAAAAAGAAAGTCGTCTCAAGTTTGTCATCCCTACTTATGTGTGGAATCATATTTCATTCCGCTTGAACTGGGTCATCGATTACTGAAGTTGCATGCACCACTGCAGCAATAATTCTCACAATATCTGATCTCTCAGACACACAATCATTAGCCAAATGTAGAATTCCATTGAAGGAAGTTAAACCGATTAGTAATTATTACGCTTGAGCTACACTTCTCCTTCCTATTCATTCCCTTCACAGAATTTATCGAAAGTACTCTAAGTCAACTCTTGAAAATTGCTTAAATGGCAAGTTTCGTCGAACTTTACTCACTTAGGAAAGTAAATGAAAAGAAGAGATCCGGCTTCTATGGTTTACGATGAGTTAGAAAAGGCGTTGCCATTTACCAATCATAATTTTATCATAGGAATATAGCCCACTAAACCTATGAACTGCCAGTGGACAAGTGCTGTTTCGAAAGGCTAATTTCATCATCAGACCACCCACCCTCCTCCCCCCATCAACCCATTCCCGATCACAGTAAACCTGAAAACTGCATAACAATAGATGTTTAGGCTTATAAAATCACTCAAATTGTAACTTATTTGCGTCACGCTAATGATAAAGCAAGCCACGATGTTTCACAGCATTCTCAAACAAGTCAATTGTATGCGCAATGGGACTAACAAACACCTGGAGAAAATAAGAACTCAAGTAATAGGTAGCATGAGCATTAGAACTAAGCCAATTCACTCAACGCGATTCACGACTAGGACATTTTGGCATGACGAAGAAATTAGTGCACAACTTTCGAAACAAATGAAAGCATGCTAAAAATTAATTGTCCAATCCCCTTACCCTTTATACCTGCTTCTAGATCGATCACCAAACCCAAACGGAACACACATCTCGTTGTACTGTTAAGTAAAAACTGAATGCATAAAAAGAAAATACAGTCAGAGATCGAAAAATACAAAAAGAACGTAAGAAGTGTACATCTTGATTGGGATAGAATATTCCAAATGCTACCAAAGGAGGCTAAAAAGCTTTGTGGCAAATTTGCACAATCCAGAAGATTATAAACAGAGAAAGGGAAAAATATTCATAATAAAGAGGAAATTTCTTGATCTTTTGCATCACCAATTCCATCAGGCAAAATTGCGCACATTGCTTCCGCTTCTGGTAAACAGGCACTGTCATAAATCTTGCACACTCGTGTTTCACCACGCCATTTACGAAGCTAAAGCCTACAAAATAAGCAGACGATATATTTTAATTACAAATGTAGAGTTGGCTTTTAATATCTTGAAGCATACCTGGTGGTCGACGCATGACCCATGATATTACTACCAATAGGCTTTTTAGGATCGGCGGAAAACATTGCTGCACAGTCTACCTGAGCTACAACTTGATTAGTAATAACCACAGCAACGCCAAATTCATTCGCAAGGCAAAGGAGGGTTCGAAGAAAGCGAGCGAGAGTTCACCTCGACCAGAACAATCGGTTCGATAGAGAACAGTAGCACTATCCACAATAGGTAGCGCATATCTCAGATTCCAAGAGAAGTAATATACCCACCAACATCCTACCTGCAATTATTTAAGTAGAACAAGCATTTACCTCATCATTGCAATGGCATTAACAAGAAGCTCCGTATGATATGCACGGACATAAGCAACATTACTGAGAACATCACTGCCCGACAACCCATACCTCTCAGCAACAGCAAGCAAACGCTCAGGTCGAAAAAGCACCTTCCGTATCTATGTTAGGGCATTTGTCTTCATTTCCTCCCATACCAACGGGAAGCTAAGTAAAAAAACGAAAACAATAGCCACAATAAATCGATTGCATACATCGATGAATGAATACCTGAAGCTGCTATCTACTTGAAATGTAACAGCAAGCTTATGACAAACATGGGCTTTTCAAAAAGTTCAGTGATTGAACCAGTCTCAATGCCACCCTGTAGAAGCTTATCCAGTTCCTTTGAACCAGTTGTAAGTTGAATAATTTCCGATCTCTTTTAATTAAATTCGGTAGCAGTAGTGAAACCAAATAGAACAAGTTTCCTAGACCGCATTTTATAAGGAAAAATAATAAGCTTAACAAAATCTTACCAGCTTTCATTTCACTAATGCCCTTAATGTTAAGTAAAGCCTCCTTCGCAACGAACTGAATACTTTCCACGGAATAAAATCCCGCTTCCTGTAGCCTTTAGACATCCGTTGCTGATATACCTGAGCAATAGATAATTAAAATACCCTTTCAAAACGATTAAACAGACAATATTGAACGAGAACCGCATGCAATAAATATAAAGCAAATTTCAACCTCGAGTTTTCGAATGGGAATTGGTCCAGCACTTTCTTCGTCTTCAGTGGCGACAGCTTCACCCACACTCATTTCTTTTCTTCAAGCCATTGCAACAGAACCACAAACCCTTTACCAAATCGCGCACTGAGGAATTAGTTCATTATAGATGCGTTAAAACAAGTCCATTATGCAGGTTTTAAGTAAACGATTCATAAGCACACAAACTAAAGGATAAAAATGGATAAGCCATTTATTTGTTTTAATATCACAATAAACACCGAAGTGTTTCTTCTTGAAGTAAATTATTATTTATTGATAAATATTAAACCATAAGTATTCAAGCACTTATTCAATTCAATCATATAAATAAAAAGTTCCTTTAATACGTGCTCTTAGAACGATTCCAAACTCGTCTTTCTAAATAAGCTTATTTGTTTATTGGATAACTGAAACATTAATCCAGCAGAATAATATTACCAATTGGACAGGCAGGTATGCTACAGGGAAAAAAATTCAAAAAAGGGTTAGGAATAAGGTTTATTAATTCTTCTCTTCTTAACCTCTACTAATATGTACATACAAGCATCTTGCAACATTATAATATTTCCTATATAAAAATTCGTCTTGATATTCTGCACCAAACAATAGACAATTATGTAGACTCATATTTCCTCGAAGGCACCAACTGTGGAATTTACGGAAAACTTTCCACTTACTCTTAAATTCTTTGCAATTCTGCTAATTATATGGTTGACTTCGTAATACAAAACTCCCACGTATTGCTTTCCGAAGCTGTTAGTTGTTCACTTACTCTCCTTTCAACTCGCTAATTGGTAATGTTTTGAGGATATTTAATATAAAAGAAATATCGTATGTGAAATTCATAATTTAAAGCATTTTCTCTTTTTATCAATAGCTTTTTAAAGAAATTATTATATTTTCCTGCAAATTCGACCATTATGGTATACAATGGGGCAAAGGCCTACATCATTGAGGGAAGTTAATCTAAATGAGTTGCCTATCTAAAGACCTGTTAAAGGGTGGAGATCGAAACTTCAAGAGGTTGGAGCGCTGAGTCAGGGAATCAAAGTGCAGTTATTTTTCTGAACTTGGAAGAGTAGTACAATCAATAACAAATACACTAATTCACTTCCAGATTTCAAGCTTCATGACTTGTTACCTGTGAATGATGCTAGAAAACAGATTTTAAATAGATGTCAAAATAACTAAGTTTGAACTTTCCAGAGATTCAATTATAACAAATACAACAGCTTAAATGTTTCAAATATTTGTGTCCTTAATATTAATTGGCTGAATGATAACATCGGCCATTTCAGCAGAGGTGCGAGGTTGTTGGATTGCGGAATTTCTTCAAAATTGTTGAGTAGTAAATTACTTCATTAAAATTCAAAAACCAATTAGCAATGCATTCTAATGCATCTATTGCACAGAATGCTAAAAGTACTGAGGGTAGAAATGGAGATTCCGAACCGATTCAACAGGATGATCACGAGCAAAATATAAATGTTGTAATTGGAAAAATTTCCAAGCATGGAATTGTGACTACATAATTTGAATATTTAGTATTGATATCTCTAAAAAAGCGCGTTAATATCAAGGTTGTGCTAAATAAAAATAGAGAGGTGGAAGATTCGGACAATGCTAAAAGTGTGCTCTTGGTTCGCAGTCACGCCGGAAGGAGAAATGAGCGATTATGAAAGTGCAAGCACTGAACTACTGAGAAACATGTTCGAAGGCGTGGTTATTTTTTGAAAGGCTAAGTTTGACGCCATCAATTAGTGAAATGTGACAACATTTAAAGAATATTAAAGTCTCACAGATGCAATGTGTCTAATAAACATTTAATTCGGTGGTAATTGTGTACTATTAGCAAGCCAATGACAAGAAGAGCTTCTAAATTCTTTGCCAAATATTTCTTGGTGGAGGACAGATGATCCTATTTCTTCGTCGTGAACATTTTCTGGAAATCCAATTTAAAGGAAATTTTATGTGTTGCAGCAACGGTGTCCAATTTTAGGTCCTGGTACAATTCCTACAATACGCACCTTCCATAAAATGACCGACTTTCCTCTTCTAAGAACTTAAATTTATGAGAAGTTGCCGCATTAATATTAATGCTCTACTACAGACATTGATTCAAATGACTAAATGAGTTTGTGCGTGCGTGCGTGCGTGCGTGCGATGACATGTCCCACAATTCAAATTCAAGTGTCCAATTTTTCACAAATAATTTCCTGACCTTAGAAACAATCTTGTCACCCTTTATCGATTTTCATCCCTTTCTTCAGGTGTAACCGAAATACAACCCCACTTACAAGACCTTTATTGTACAGTACCAATTCTCCATTAAAATTTATTTTATTTAATTCAAAAATTTTCAAACAATTATAATCGGTATTATTGCTATTGTATTGTATTTTCATTGACAAAGTATATGCTTTTGTGGTTTTAATGTCACCATTGTGACCACTCTGACCATTACTCTTCTCGGAAGTATCGTTTTATGAGGGTCTAAGGAACTGTGTAAAATCAGAGAAATCAGTGAGACTGATTCCCATTTTGTGCCGACGAACAGGAGTTCCATCGGAGAAAACTGACTCTTCAGGCACGCTGGACTTACTGGAAGTGAAAAAGCATATTTCATGATCTAAGACAATAAAGACCTGCGTCTGTTTGAGTTAGTTTTATAAGAAACCCATAGATAATGTTCTTCTCCATAAGTATATTAAGTAGTAGAAAGTTCATTTAGGCTATATGGTATCTTTTCAAACATAACAGATTGTAAATGTTGCCAGGTAAATAAATTTACCATTCATATATTTAAAGAAAGAGTCTCTTGGCTCATTTGCTTCGTTCGGTATACAACACCACTTAAACAAAACAAATAATATCCACAAAATGTTCAATGACTATTCATCCAATTACCTCGCGCTTGTGACTGGCATTATATAAATGGAATAAATATCGACTACCTATGTTGAATAGATATGATACTTATATATAAAAGTATATATAAAAAGTTACCGCATGTTACTTTAGACAATTTGGCAGGTAGAACACTAATAAAATCATAGAATTCTACCAGAAATGAATTGCAGTCACCATAGCAATATATTGAGTTTCTCGCTCATTTATTCTTATCCGTCCTGGTTTTGAACCACCTCCATATTGACCTCCAATATGATAGAGGAAACATCCTACTTTCAGTAAATCGCTAATCAAATTGTTTTAATTGACTGACTCTTATGCTGCTAGCAACTCGGTTCTATCCATTTGCAATTATTCACTTTACTACTTACAATACGCACACATCCCTTGTTCTCACAAGCACTACGGCTAATTTCAGGTCAGCTTGAAAGGCTTCATTGTCTGTAGTTGACACCTCCTAAACATTATTCACTCTCCAGTAAGAAACTGACAGAAGTCGTCTTTAAAAATGTGAATTAAGCGTTTATGGTTAGAGAAAATAATTATTAAAAAAATGAGATCAATCCTATTCTTTGTTCGATAAAACTCACACATCATTTTCCTCGAAGGTTAAAGTAACCGAAGTCTTTGTTAAGAGATTTTCTGGTACTAATTATGACATAAAGCACCGCAGTATTTTGAGATCTAGTTGAAAAAAGTCATATTTCTATATACCGTATCTCTAGTTACTAATGGTGATTATTTTAGCCAAAAAAAAACACTCTTCGACAGGATTTAGATCATCTATTGATTTGGTCATCCACAAGTCCGACAGTGAGAGAAAGCTTCATTACAAGTAATATTGGCATTGCAATTTTGTAAACAAAAGGCAGTATATCCACAGTTCCACTACGCAGATACTTTCAAGTCTCCCTTGATATGTCCACATTTCAGCATTTATTTTAATTCTAAGTATTCCAAATAACCTAGCTTAAGGTGAGCACGTATGACTTCAACCAAGTAATTTTCACCTGAACACCACTGATTTAGCATTGGTCACCTCAAGTGAACAGCTAGCCAACTAATTTATCCAATAGGGATTGGTTTCGAATCTGCAGTGTTTAAATAAGGAAGATAACCAAGTGAAATCCAATTAAATATTGTTTAATAATGCTACTGGCCACATCAATTCAAAACTCCAAGAGAAAAATATTAACTATCCTGCAGAAAGTGTAAGTCCATCGAGAATTGAATCACAAGGTAGGGGAGTTACTTTTTCTAGAGTATTCAATCGTCCACGAAATGACTGAAAATCGATTGAGGTTGGACGTCTGGCAGATCTACTTTCCTCTTTTGTGTCATTTGAATTTACAGCCAATCTTTTGAGGAATTGATGTCCGCTTCGTCCTCTGAAAATCGATAAATTAACTTGCGAGAATCAGTTATATTTTATTGAATAAATAGCTTCAATGAAATGATAGAATTGTTAGTGATGTTCGAATGTGAATTTGATTGTTACCAATGACATCCCCGGCAACTGTGCGCTGATTGATCGCATAGAATTAATAATGAGGTTTAGAGTGTGAATTCTTTAACTAAAACAAATGAATAAATTGAAATAAGCACGCTTCAAACCTGACTTCACCTCGACTCCTACTGTAGTAAGTTTAGTTGGAGGTAAGCAGCAAATAAATATTTGTCTAATTTTCGAGAAAATGAGTATTTGTAGTAATGAAATAATCAATAATAACATAAGGCAAAGCATGTCATCATTCAACAAATTACTAATAAATCATTGTTCATTTTTTGTCCAAAGTTAATCAACTGACTCAGCATCCACGTAGACATTATTGATGAGTGTTCGCTTTAAGAGACAAATGCTGCCTTCCAGTTGACAAGTTGGTCCAAGAAATGCAGAAAACCAGTACCCAATCACTTCTTCATGCACTCACTGATTATACTGCAAAGTTGCCGTAATTGAGATTGGGTACTCAGAATAGATTTCTGGTACGACAACAGCATTCAAGGAAATGGCAAAAGGAAGTTTCTCCTCTGTACATCATGCTAATACAGTCATATATTCAGTTAATAATGAAGAATCGTCACTTTTTCTCACGCGTTTAGTGTGCAAGTCTGCCAAATCAAGAATCGAGAGACAGGCACTAAGCGGTGCGCAACAAGTGATGTTGATGGCTAACTGTAGTAGTTAACAAGAAGGGTAGCATGATGGCAGTATCACACGAGGTCGCCTACTGTATATTCCTTCTCAAGTCATTTTTGCAAATACTCTTTTTGATAAGCTAGGCAATTAGTGTGGAAGAAATTTGTAAATATAAACGCAGCAAGTGTGGTCGTTCATCGCGAGGATACCAGATCGAATTCTCTCAGAATTTAGATCCACGTTGAAAAATCGCGCAGAGTCACCGCCTTGCTTGGTGTTCTGACATTTAAGAGTGGTGGCTCTTTCCAATAAAATATTTCGAAACGGACACTTTAAATTAGACACTTAGTAGGTAGCTTTTGCATATAGTTTAAATGTAATTTCTGTGGCTATTCCGCCGTATTATTCTATCGAAACTTAAACGACAGGACTATTTTGTCAGACATTTGACATTCTAAACAAGCTCAAGGAAATGTGTCGTTCCAAAGCACAAATGAAATTCGCTCATCTCAAAATTGCGCTGAAATATTTATTCACCGGGGACAAGAGTGGCTTAGGTAGATATTTTGAGCTCGAGCTATTGCACTTTATGAAGTGCCTAAACAAAGAACACAAAAGTGTTACAAAATCGAAGAAAATATCTGCCATATGTTCTCGATTCCTAGTCTAATTTCCAACGTTCTAGAAATCTGTTAATGTCAATAACATATTCAATATCTTAAGTAATTAAAAGGGCTATTATTAAATCGTACTTCGCCTAACTACTCTAATTAAAGTTAACAAAAGTTTCAATAAGCATTCTTCTAAACGTTGCATTTTTAATGACTTTAGTCTTTTTATTCTGTTAAACAAATTGCAATTGGTTCGTTGAATAAAATGGCAAGTGGTCAAGGAAAAAAGAAACAAACAAACAGGTGGAAACACGTTCCTATTTCTCCACACAGTTCAACAGACACGTATGGGAGAGGTGGAAGGCGGGGGAGACGATCTGGCACCTACATCACAACCCTTTCTCTACCTTCCTTCACCTTTCTCCCTTCCGACACTTCTGTATCTACTTGTGTGGTTTCTGTGTTCCTAAGTGCCTGTAATTTTGATTGACGTGGCTTCAGAATGGACAACTGTGAATAATTGAAAATAGAATATTTCGAGTAGATTATTAGTTTTCGGCTTTTAAAAACTCCTACAAATCTCAAGGTTAAAATGGTATTCTCTAACGATTGTTGTATCTGACTGACTTTATTTGACAAGTTTCATTCAGTACCTCAGTTGACGAACTTGAGTTAATGTTCTAATATATTCCATGAATGGGGTGCGCGATTGACTTACCTCCACGTGGTGCAACCTGGGCAACATATTCTCATTCGGCAAAAAGGTCTATTAACCGACAGTTCACTTCAAACCACCATGATCCGACTGTATGTCATAGTCCACCACTTCCACAGTACTCACCTCACCTGACCTTCTTCTCTACCTTTGTGTCTCCCTCACTCTTACAACTGTGAATCACTCTTCTGTTTCCCCCTCCCTCCCCCCTCGACTTTCTGTGACTTCGATGTTTCTCTCATCTGTGAAGCCCGAAGTCAACTAAAGGGCTGGTGATAACTATCATAAAGCCTGTCATCTGATACACATAACTATTCCACGAATTGAGATAAATAGAATAGAACTCAACTTCCAAATGCGTAATTAGAATGAGTATTAATGTGTACCCGTTTAAATTTGACCAAATTGAAGTTGGTGATTTCAAATAGCAAGTTCAACAGGGTCTCGAGTACAAAACTGGCCTCATCACTGCTGAATCGCAGGCTGCAATTGCACGAAAAAAGCCTTTTCTCTAAGCTCGACCTTATTCGGGCCTACCATCATATTTCAATGTCCTCGGAAGATATCGCAAAGACCACCGTCATCACACCATTCGCTTGTTCGAATACATACGTATGCCCTTTGGCCTACGCAATGCAGCCCAATCCTCTCAGCGATTCATAGATCAAGTTTTCGCGGGTTAGATTTCGTCTTTACTCACATCGACGACCTGCTCATCGCCAGTTCCAACTCGGACGAACACAAACAGCACCTCCGACATGTATTTGGACGTCTACAAAAATACGGAATCACGGTCGACCCCGAGAAATGGAAGTTTGGCCATAGAGAAATTGAGTTCCTGGGTCATCACATCAACGGTCGAGGAATCACACCTCTCCCTGAAAAGACGCAGTCCATCATGGGTTACCCCATTCCTCAATCGGCGAAGAGTCTTCATCGCTTTCTAGGTGTCGTAAACTATTACGGGAGATTCATCCCAAATTGTGCTCAAGTTCTTAAACCCCTCACGGATTTGCTAAAGGGGAATCCAAAGCATTTCAAAATGACAGCAGAGGCTGAATCACCATTTTCTTTAGTTAAACGGCACCTTTCAAATGCAACCACGGGTCCCTGACTCTTAGCTATCAGTGTTCAAGGTTTATTTCTAGGTCTCATTGGTACTTGATAATTCGAAATGACCCAAATAGCCAATTGCCGGTCAAAGGTTAACTCGACCTTCTAATTTAGCTCTTTGAAAGCAATTCTTCTTTTGGTTTTGATTAAAATGATAGTGTAACGGCCATAAAAAGGATTGACAACTTAGTCTCAAATTCTAATCTTAGCAAAGCACAAACTAAAAATCGATTTCCCCTTACCACTTTAATTTCTTATTTTCTAAATACACCTTCAAAAAGCATTGGTGTAATGATTTTGAAATATGCTAATTTATAGGTAGAAAATGAATAAGAGAAACATGTGTTTATTGAAAAATTCTAGCCACTAACACATTACTAAAATGACCAAATTATCTACGGAAATAGATTTGAGCGTAAGTGACATTTTCAATAATGACCAAGAGCTGCATTGATAGATCCGATCTCTTTAATTCTCCCGGAAGAAGAGAGAAGTCAGTTGGGAGGGAGGAAGGAGGGAGAGTTATAGTTAAAGTAAGAGGTTGCAATGAAAAAGTGACCCGTGCAAACGAATTGATCAGCTATTATTTCCCTCAAAGCAAAGTTTAATCGTTAATCGATATGAAAGCAGGTGAAAATGCCGTGAGTACTTCCACTTTCTCTCATTTCCACTGGAAGTTATCTTTAAATGTAGCACTTTAACCTTGGAAATAATATCGAATTTTACCTTACATGACAATTTCCGACTTGTAGAAATCGTGTAATTTCATTGAAAATTGGAGAAAATAATGATTTCCGCTCTAAGAGCATTCAATCTAAGTTAGACAGGACAGATTATCCAAGAAAGTTACATATTCTTGTAAACGCCCCAAATCGTTCAGATTTTAATGAAAATCGCTGAGATGCAGACTTGAGAAATGGTTGATATGGTCGTCCGTCTCCGTTGCTCTCTTACAAACTATGTTTTCGGTTATTTAAAGACTAATTAAATACAATACGGACTACGGATAAAAGAACCGGAATACCATAGAGGGAACGTATCTGCTTTACATCACGATTTAGCTCTCTCATACTCAGTTCGCCGTCTCATATGGAGAGCATATAGGTTCGAGATATCGCAATTGTCAATCAAGATGGGAAAGGGAGAGTTTGAGAGTTCGAGACTTCATTGGTACCGAATAATCCCATAAATCCACTACAAATAGAAACTGGGATAAAAGTGACAGTCAACTTTTCTTTTCCATCTTCCGATATAATTGAACAGATTTTAGGCCTAAAATCTAAGAGAAAGTCAAATATTTCAAACATAATGAGCCAGTGGGTGGAATTGCGAACACTTTGATTAAGTCTGCCAAATAAAATTGAGAGGTGGATCGGGTAGTTAAATTCGAATTTCTCACTAGGAAGACTCCATGGTGCTGCCACTCTCCAAGATGAACAGCCAATGCCAGTTGAAAATGCTCACCTGATAAAATACCTATATTTTGCAGCATTTAATGGTGACGAATGAACCAAATCCTTTGCTTAAAAGGCGATGATACTCGAGCTGTGGAATTGATGGCTCTTCAATTTGCACAGTTGTATTTTTCGATGACATCTCGAATACATGCCGGGACCGATGTCTCATATTAACTCTGTGATTTGTCCCGAATGCTTCTTACAGTCACCCACGATTATCCATTATCTATTTTATAAAAGCCAGTTACTACCGAAAATTCCTTGCATTTGTATTGAAGCAAGGATAACTAGATTGGTTGAAACATCTATGTTGGCAAAACAATCAATTTATTAACTGAACTACTTTCATTTTGGAGCCACTCTTGGTTCTCACCAATATCCGTCAGCTACGTAAAATAAATCACAAAGTGAATCATAGCTTGCTTTTCTACAGTCAATCATATGTGCTCAAGATACGATTCATTATTAAAGATTACAAATCTCATCGAACGTAGTCCTTAACATTTCAATAACTTTCCCAATTTTAGAGGATTTGTTAAAACCTCTTTGCTAGATGATTTATTCTATTGGTATTATCATCGTTTGGTTTATCCTTTTAGCTATCCATATTTCATGTGAAAAACAAAATCCATAAATTTCAGTGATCAAAATGGTCTCTTCTGTCCATCAGGGTAAATATTCAGCATAAACTGGATGCCCTTTATTCCTTCAACTCTATTGAATATACTCAAACACTACCAATTATCAAATTATCTGAAGGTTGATTTTGCTGCAAGTTTTGAATTGATCTGCTCTTCCAAACGAGACATGGCATCTGCAACGAAATTATTGGTACCATCAGTGTGTCGTATATCACTAATGAATTGCGAGATGAAATTCAAATGCCGTGTTTCTCTGGGAGAGTGATGGTCTGCTGTTGTTCGCATAGCATAAATCAGAGGTTTGTGATCCGTGAAAATGGTGAACTTTCGTCCTTCCAATATGTGTCGGAAGTGCTTGACTGCTAAATAGCTAACAGTTCTCTGCCGACCGTGCTATACCGTGCTTCTGTGGGAGCGAGCTTCTTCGAGAAGAGGGATAGGGGTTGAATTTCACCTTTGACAACCTGTTGCAAGACTGCTCCAACTGCCACTGCCACTTCGAAACCATGTGCGTCCCCTTAGAGGTATTAAGGTGGTTCAGCGTGGTTGCATTTGAAAGGTGCCGTTTAACTAAAGAAAATGCTGATTCAGCCTCTGCTGTCATTTTGAAATGCTTTGGACTCCCCTTTAGCAAATCCGTGAGGGGTTTAAGAACTTGAGCACAATTTGGGATGAATCTCCCGTAATAGTTTACGACACCTAGAAAGCGATGAAGACTCTTCGCCGATTGAGGAATGGGGTAACCCATGATGGACTGCGTCTTTTCAGGGAGAGGTGTGATTCCTCGACCGTTGATGTGATGACCCAGGAACTCAATTTCTCTATGGCCAAACTTCCATTTCTCGGGGTCGACCGTGATTCCGTATTTTTGTAGACGTCCAAATACATGTCGGAGGTGCTGTTTGTGTTCGTCCGAGTTGGAACTGGCGATGAGCAGGTCGTCGATGTGAGTAAAGACGAAATCTAACCCGCGAAAACTTGATCTATGAATCGCTGAGAGGATTGGGCTGCATTGCGTAGGCCAAAGGGCATACGTATGTATTCGAACAAGCGAATGGTGTGATGACGGTGGTCTTTGCGATATCTTCCGAGGACATTGAAATATGATGGTAGGCCCGAATAAGGTCGAGCTTAGAGAAAAGGCTTTTTTCGTGCAATTGCAGCGAAAAATCGTGGATATGGGGTATAGGATACGGGTCCAGAATGGTCATATGATTGAGTGCCTGATAATCTCCATATGGCCGCCAATCACCGTTTTCCTTCACGGTCCACGGAAGCCCATGGACTGTTTGAAGGTCTAACGATACCTAAGGTTACCATGTGTTGAAATTCGGGGTGCAGGCGACAGGCTTTAGCAAACACAGGTTGTTCCTTATTGATAATGTGGCCCCGTACCCCGTGTTTGGATTCTACTCTCTCTGTCTAGTTGCGAAAAATTGTTGGAAACTCTGACAGGACACTCATAGCAGGATTGATGTTTCTCTTGTCAACAGCTTCTTATAATCCGGAAATTGTCCTAAATTGTAAATGAAAAGTGAATAAATGTTATTAAAAGAGAAGTATGTTGTGAGTAAGGCATCGCTGAAGAGCCGGTGAAAACATCAGAGGCGGATATGCTTGAAAGGACTTATAAATAGGCGTCCCCGTAACTGCTATGTGTAACCGAAGCATTACAACAAAATTGATATCCAATTTCAATAAAAATATATATTTGTTCATATACAACAAAATCCAGTTGAAGTGGAATGAAATATGAATCCCCCCAGTTGAGACCGAGCTGGTTGATAGTGCAATTGCCTTAATAGCTTACTTTCAACCCTTATTGATAAAAGACGAATAAACGACACGTCACTAGAATGCGGTCTAATTGAGTGCAATAACGTGGGATAATTAAATCGATATTTATACCATGGAGCCATTACGAGTGGTCCCAAATTTCTGATATCCAATTTGTCGGGAATCACCAATTTCTGCTCCATGAAGACTGTACCAATTAAGGAATCGTTAGAATTTATGTGAAATTTACTAATTTGCAATGGGTTAAAACCCGTCTGCTAATGTAATTCGTGATGAAATGATGACGAGACCCTTTTTTGCAGGTAGTGAGAGCAGTCGATCAAATCGTCTTTTAACTTTTCCCATCTAATGCGGTGAAGGTAATGCGGTGAAGAAATGGAGGTGTAGATTCATTAGTGGACGAAAAGAAGTAACAAGCTAATACCTTATTACTAGTAATTAATATCACTAACGTCAGATCTATTCATTTCTTTCAGATAAATACCTACGAGACCAATTTACGATTTCATCCCTGCATTCGGAATTTGGTAAAATGACGCTCAAGGTAACTTTGGAACTCAAACTCCACGGCATACCACAACGTTTGAAAGAAGGCAGCGCTAGCGGCTCACTCTAATGCACTCATTTACACTCATTTTAGTAGTAGTCATAACTTTTATTATTGCAATTGCACTATTGTTAACTCATCGGATGCTCAAATAGCCTGTTTTCTAACTTACTAGTATACAGAGGACCAATCGCAGTGGGATTTGGAGTATTTTCTTCTGATTTTATCTCCATAAAAAGTCACACCTTCAGCAAACTTCTGTTGTCAATTAAAGGAGGTTTGCAACGAATAGCAAAAGTCTCATTTTTCCACTTATTTCATATTTATTATGCGGACATAGGTTAAAGTGCTACATTTAAAGATAACTTCCAGTGGAAATGAGAGAAAGTGGAAGTACTCACGGCATTTTCACCTGCTTTCATATCGATTAACGATTAAACTTTGCTTTGAGGGAAATAATAGCTGATCAATTCGTTTGCACGGGTCACTTTTTCATTGCAACCTCTTACTTTAACTATAACTCTCCCTCCTTCCTCCCTCCCAACTGACTTCTCTCTTCTTCCGGGAGAATTAAAGAGATCGGATCTATCAATGCAGCTCTTGGTCATTATTGAAAATGTCACTTACGCTCAAATCTATTTCCGTAGATAATTTGGTCATTTTAGTAATGTGTTAGTGGCTAGAATTTTTCAATAAACACATGTTTCTCTTATTCATTTTCTACCTATAAATTAGCATATTTCAAAATCATTACACCAATGCTTTTTGAAGGTGTATTTAGAAAATAAGAAATTAAAGTGGTAAGGGGAAATCGATTTTTAGTTTGTGCTTTGCTAAGATTAGAATTTGAGACTAAGTTGTCAATCCTTTTTATGGCCGTTACACTATCATTTTAATCAAAACCAAAAGAAGAATTGCTTTCAAAGAGCTAAATTAGAAGGTCGAGTTAACCTTTGACCGGCAATTGGCTATTTGGGTCATTTCGAATTATCAAGTACCAATGAGACCTAGAAATAAACCTTGAACACTGATAGCTAAGAGTCAGGGACTCGATGTAGGTACCAAAGAAGTCTTTAACCTGGCCAGTCTGAGACAGTTAGAATAGTCTAATTCAACTGAATGTTGGCAGAAAAGGGAATCGTGTATTCAAAATGCCGACCACATCAATATTCCGCTGGCGTGACGAACAAAATGAACTTTCAGTGCTCAGTATCAAGTTGTTTTAGGTTTCATGAAGAAGTTCAGGGGACGAGTAAAATGTAACCTATCAAATCATTCCTTAAAACAAGAATATGGAAAGTAACAGCTCACGCTTGTATGACAGCACGCCATATTAAATAAACGTGTTCCACGGTATACGTCTGTTTCTTCCACAGATTAGCGGTAGCTTAGCTAATTCCGGGAGACTTACTAACTTGAAGGATCTGCCATAGAGTTTCTTTTCAATCATTCGTTACCTCCAGCAGCTGTGTCTGTAATTTGTAAGATAGAGAACAACTTTGTTTTTCCATCATGGATGGAATTGATATCGTGATTAAAAATTCATTGAAAATCTCTACGGAGGATGAAATTGCGAGATAGCATCACTTTTGAAAACCTCTTTTAATCAGCAGCTTCTCATCTATCTCACTAGCCCCTTCTTTAATTCCGAAGCATGATTCAAAACCTTGGACAACACTTGAGCATTTTTAACAAATCAATTAGCGTGCCTTCACTCTGTGGGACACGTCATCGCATGAGCGCACAGCGTGACTTGAAGGTGCGCCCGTTCAACTTCGCGTACGCACTGGGTGCGAGAACACACAGTCAATGGCCAATCAAAAGCCTCCGCTCGTTTTACTTAAACACCGTTACTTGACCACGGAGACGTTTGTGTTAGATGAACTGATTATCTAAAAGTTAATATTTACATCCATCGGAACAGTAGTTTATGCCACAAGATGTAATTTAACCGAAATGACTTAAGTAATGAGAATTGAGTATTTCAAAACCTGTAATAAAATATATCATTTATTTATTAAAACATTGATTTATTGCTTTGGAAATCTTTTGCTACTCTTCGTATATCACTGATTCGGCTTCCGGTTTCATCGTGAAATATTTCGGTTTAGCGTTAAGTATATTTGTGAGGTAATGTGGGATTTGAGCACAGTTGGGAATACTTTTTCTATAATGGTTCATCACGCCTAGGAACCGCTCAAGTCTTTTCGCAAATTAAGGAATGGGTTAATCCATGATAGATAGATTTCAGTCTGACCAAATCCACACTTCTCGGGGTTTCTATTTTGCGTACACAGTCTATATGCTAAACATGATCTCTATTTTAACCGCGAAGCAAACAGAATAGTAAAATAATATTTCCATTTCGCGAAATTACTTTTACATTCGCACGTCTTCTTTTTTACAATGACCAAATATAATTTGTCAAAAGATCCTTCAACTTTCAATATGCGGATAAGGATATTGCCATTCAAAATGTCCCTGCAATGTGTGGAATAGCTTAAGATTCTTTGACTCAAAATGGCGAATCTGCAAAAAGCACTATTGCCACACATCGAAATGAGATACATCCTCGAAAATAAGATGTGAATATCTCACAAATACTCATTATCACAATCTTCACAATTCACGAATTCCATGTCACCATTTCGTCTATTACATAGAAGATATTAAAGAAATTACTATGGCCTCATTTGGTAGAATGAATTTATATAATGAAACTCTCAAACTCTCCCTTTCCCATCTTGATTGACAATTGTGATATCTCCAACCTATATGCTCTCCATATGAGACGGCGAACGGAGTATGAGAGAGCTAAATCGTGACGTAAAGCAGATAGGTTCCCTCTATGGTATTCCGGTTCTTTTATCGATTTTAATTTATCGATTTTCAGAGGACGAAGCGGACATCAATTCCTCAAAAGATTGGCTGTAAATTCAAATGACACAAAAGAGGAAAGTAGATCTGCCAGACGTCCAACCTCAATCGATTTTCAGTCATTTCGTGGACGATTGAATACTGTAGAAAAAGTAACTCCCCTACCTTGTGATTCAATTCTCGATGGACTTACACTTTCTGCAGGATGGTTAATATTTTTCTCTTGGAGTTTTGAATTGATGTGGCCAGTAGCATTATTAAACAATATTTAATTGGATTTCACTTGGTTATCTTCCTTATTTAAACACTGCAGATTCGAAACCAACCCCTATTGGATAAATTAGTTGGCTAGCTGTTCACTTGAGGTGACCAATGCTAAATCAGTGGTGTTCAGGTGAAAATTACTTGGTTGAAGTCATACGTGCTCACCTTAAGCTAGGTTATTTGGAATACTTAGAATTAAAATAAATGCTGAAATGTGGACATATCAAGGGAGACTTGAAAGTATCTGCGTAGTGGAACTGTGGATATACTGCCTTTTGTTTACAAAATTGCAATGCCAATATTACTTGTAATGAAGCTTTCTCTCACTGTCGGACTTGTGGATGACCAAATCAATAGATGATCTAAATCCTGTCGAAGAGTGTTTTTTTTTGGCTAAAATAATCACCATTAGTAACTAGAGATACGGTATATAGAAATATGACTTTTTTCAACTAGATCTCAAAATACTGCGGTGCTTTATGTCATAATTAGTACCAGAAAACCTCTTAACAAAGACTTCGGTTACTTTAACCTTCGAGGAAAATGATGTGTGAGTTTTATCGAACAAAGAATAGGATTGATCTCATTTTTTTAATAATTATTTTCTCTAACCATAAACGCTTAATTCACATTTTTAAAGACGACTTCTGTCAGTTTCTTACTGGAGAGTGAATAATGTTTAGGAGGTGTCAACTACAGACAATGAAGCCTTTCAAGCTGACCTGAAATTAGCCGTAGTGCTTGTGAGAACAAGGGATGTGTGCGTATTGTAAGTAGTAAAGTGAATAATTGCAAATGGATAGAACCGAGTTGCTAGCAGCATAAGAGTCAGTCAATTAAAACAATTTGATTAGCGATTTACTGAAAGTAGGATGTTTCCTCTATCATATTGGAGGTCAATATGGTGGTGGTTCAAAACCAGGACGGATAAGAATAAATGAGCGAGAAACTCAATATATTGCTATGGTGACTGCAATTCATTTCTGGTAGAATTCTATGATTTTATTAGTGTTCTACCTGCCAAATTGTCTAAAGTAACATGCGGTAACTTTTTATATATACTTTTATATATAAGTATCATATCTATTCAACATAGGTAGTCGATATTTATTCCATTTATATAATGCCAGTCACAAGCGCGAGGTAATTGGATGAATAGTCATTGAACATTTTGTGGATATTATTTGTTTTGGTTAAGTGGTGTTGTATACCGAACGAAGCAAATGAGCCAAGAGACTCTTTCTTTAAATATATGAATGGTAAATTTATTTACCTGGCAACATTTACAATCTGTTATGTTTGAAAAGATACCATATAGCCTAAATGAACTTTCTACTACTTAATATACTTATGGAGAAGAACATTATCTATGGGTTTCTTATAAAACTAACTCAAACAGACGCAGGTCTTTATTGTCTTAGATCATGAAATATGCTTTTTCACTTCCAGTAAGTCCAGCGTGCCTGAAGAGTCAGTTTTCTCCGATGGAACTCCTGTTCGTCGGCACAAAATGGGAATCAGTCTCACTGATTTCTCTGATTTTACACAGTTCCTTAGACCCTCATAAAACGATACTTCCGAGAAGAGTAATGGTCAGAGTGGTCACAATGGTGACATTAAAACCACAAAAGCATATACTTTGGCAATGAAAATACAATACAATAGCAATAATACCGATTATAATTGTTTGAAAATTTTTGAATTAAATAAATTATATTTTAGTGGAGAATGGAATGAATTGAAATATCCGAGGATTGAATAAGCACTATGATCTTTCTAATCACCAAAAGGGCTTAATTGGTACTGTACAATAAAGGTCATGTAAGTGGGGTTGTATTTCGGTTACACCTGAGGAAAGGGATGAAAATCGATAAAGGGTGACAAGATTGTTTCTAAGGTCAGGAAATTATTTGTGAAAAATTGGACACTTGAATTTGAATTGTGGGACATGTCATCGCACGCACGCACGCACGCACGCACGCACGCACAAACTCATTTAGTCATTTGAATCAATGTCTGTAGTAGAGCATTAATATTAATGCGGCAACTTCTCATAAATTTAAGTTCTTAGAAGAGGAAAGTCGGTCATTTTATGGAAGGTGCGTATTGTAGGAATTGTACCAGGACCTAAAATTGGACACCGTTGCTGCAACACATAAAATTTCCTTTAAATTGGATTTCCAGAAAATGTTCACGACGAAGAAATAGGATCATCTGTCCTCCACCAAGAAATATTTGGCAAAGAATTTAGAAGCTCTTCTTGTCATTGGCTTGCTAATAGTACACAATTACCACCGAATTAAATGTTTGTTAGACACATTGCATCTGTGAGACTTTAATATTCTTTAAATGTTGTCACATTTCACTAATTGATGGCGTCAAACTTATCCTTTCAAAAAATAACCACGCCTTCGAACATGTTTCTCAGTAGTTCAGTGCTTGCACTTTCATAATCGCCCATTTCTCCTTCCGGCGTGACTGCGAACCAAGAGCACACTTTTAGCATTGTCCGAATCTTCCACCTCTCTATTTTTATTTAGCACAACCTTGATATTAACGCGCTTTTTTAGAGATATCAATACTAAATATTCAAATTATGTAGTCACAATTCCATGCTTGGAAATTTTTCCAATTACAACATTTATATTTTGCTCGTGATCATCCTGTTGAATCGGTTCGGAATCTCCATTTCTACCCTCAGTACTTTTAGCACTCTGTGCAATAGATGCATTAGAATGCATTGCTAATTGGTTTTTGAATTTTAATGAAGTAATTTACTACTCAACAATTTTGAAGAAATTCCGCAATCCAACAACCTCGCACCTCTGCTGAAATGGCCGATGTTATCATTCAGCCAATTAATATTAAGGACACAAATATTTGAAACATTTAAACTGTTGTATTTGTTATAATTGAATCTCTGGAAAGTTCAAACTTAGTTATTTTGACATCTATTTAAAATCTGTTTTCTAGCATCATTCACAGGTAACAAGTCATGAAGCTTGAAATCTGGAAGTGAATTAGTGTATTTGTTATTGATTGTACTACTCTTCCAAGTTCAGAAAAATAACTGCACTTTGATTCCCTGACTCAGCGCTCCAACCTCTTGAAGTTTCGATCTCCACCCTTTAACAGGTCTTTAGATAGGCAACTCATTTAGATTAACTTCCCTCAATGATGTAGGCCTTTGCCCCATTGTATACCATAATGGTCGAATTTGCAGGAAAATATAATAATTTCTTTAAAAAGCTATTAATAAAAAGAGAAAATGCTTTAAATTATGAATTTCACATACGATATTTCTTTTATATTAAATATCCTCAAAACATTACCAATTAGCGAGTTGAAAGGAGAATAAGTGAACAACTAACAGCTTCGGAAAGCAATACGTGGGAGTTTTGTATTACGAAGTCAACCATATAATTAGCAGAATTGCAAAGAATTTAAGAGTAAGTGGAAAGTTTTCCGTAAATTCCACAGTTGGTGCCTTCGAGGAAATATGAGTCTACATAATTGTTTATTGTTTGGTGTAGAATATCAAGACGAATTTTTATATACGAAATATTATAATGTTGCAAGATGCTTGTATGTACATATTAGTAGAGGTTAAGAAGAGAAGAATTAATAAACCTTATTCCTAACCCTTTTTTGAATTTTCTTCCCTGCAGCATACCTGCCTGTCCAATTGGTAATATTATTCTGCTGGATTAATGTTTCAGTTATTCAATAAACAAATAAGCTTATTTAGAAAGACGAGTTTGGAATCGTTCTAAGAGCACGTATTAAAGGAACTTTTTTATTTATATGTTTGAATTGAATAAGTGCTTGAATACTTGTGGTTTAATATTTATCAATAAATAATAATTTACTTCAAGAAGAAACACTTCGGTGTTTATTGTGATATTAAAACAAATAAATGGCTTATCCATTTTTATCCTTTAGTTTGTGTGCTTATGAATCGTTTACTTAAAACCTGCATAATGGACTTGTTTTAACGCATCTATAATGAACTAATTCCTCAGTGCGCGATTTGGTAATGGGTTTGTGGTTCTGTTGCAATGGCTCGAAGGAAAGAAATGAGTGTGGGTGAAGCTGTCGCCACTGAAGACGAAGAAAATGCTGGACCAATTCCTATTCGAGAACTCGAGGTTGAAATTTGCTTTATATTTATTGCATGCGGTTCTCGTTCAATATTGTCTGTTTAATCGTTTTGAAAGGGTATTTTAATTATCTATTGCTCAGGTATATCAGCAACGGATGTCTAAAGGCTACAGGAAGCGGGATTTTATTCTGTGGAAAGTATTCAGTTCGTTGCGAAGAGGGCTTTACTTAACATTAAGGGAATTAGTGAAATGAAAGCTGGTAAGATTTTGTTAAGCTTATTATTTTTCCTTATAAAATGCGGTCTAGGAAACTTGTTCTATTTGGTTTCACTACTGCTACCGAATTTAATTAAAAGAGATCGGAAATTATTCAACTTACAACTGGTTCAAAGGAACTGGATAAGCTTCTACAGGGTGGCATTGAGACTGGTTCAATCACTGAACTTTTTGAAAAGCCCATGTTTGTCATAAGCTTGCTGTTACATTTCAAGTAGATAGCAGCTTCAGGTATTCATTCATCGATGTATGCAATCGATTTATTGTGGCTATTGTTTTGGTTTTTTTTTACTTAGCTTCCCGTTGGTATGGGAGGAGATGAAGACAAATGCCCTAACATAGATACGGAAGGTGCTTTTTCGACCTGAGCGTTTGCTTGCTGTTGCTGAGAGGTATGGGTTGTCGGGCAGTGATGTTCTCGGTAATGTTGCTTATGTTCGTGCATATCATACGGAGCTTCTTGTTAATGCCATTGCAATGATGAGGTAAATGCTTGTTCTACTTAAATAATTGCAGGTAGGATGTTGGTGGGTATATTACTTCTCTTGGAATCTGAGATATGCGCTACCTATTGTGGATAGTGCTACTGTTCTCTATCGAACCGATTGTTCTGGTCGAGGTGAACTCTCGCTCGCTTTCTTCGAACCCTCCTTTGCCTTGCGAATGAATTTGGCGTTGCTGTGGTTATTACTAATCAAGTTGTAGCTCAGGTAGACTGTGCAGCAATGTTTTCCGCCGATCCTAAAAAGCCTATTGGTAGTAATATCATGGGTCATGCGTCGACCACCAGGTATGCTTCAAGATATTAAAAGCCAACTCTACATTTGTAATTAAAATATATCGTCTGCTTATTTTGTAGGCTTTAGCTTCGTAAATGGCGTGGTGAAACACGAGTGTGCAAGATTTATGACAGTGCCTGTTTACCAGAAGCGGAAGCAATGTGCGCAATTTTGCCTGATGGAATTGGTGATGCAAAAGATCAAGAAATTTCCTCTTTATTATGAATATTTTTCCCTTTCTCTGTTTATAATCTTCTGGATTGTGCAAATTTGCCACAAAGCTTTTTAGCCTCCTTTGGTAGCATTTGGAATATTCTATCCCAATCAAGATGTACACTTCTTACGTTCTTTTTGTATTTTTCGATCTCTGACTGTATTTTCTTTTTATGCATTCAGTTTTTACTTAACAGTACAACGAGATGTGTGTTCCGTTTGGGTTTGGTGATCGATCTAGAAGCAGGTATAAAGGGTAAGGGGATTGGACAATTAATTTTTAGCATGCTTTCATTTGTTTCGAAAGTTGTGCACTAATTTCTTCGTCATGCCAAAATGTCCTAGTCGTGAATCGCGTTGAGTGAATTGGCTTAGTTCTAATGCTCATGCTACCTATTACTTGAGTTCTTATTTTCTCCAGGTGTTTGTTAGTCCCATTGCGCATACAATTGACTTGTTTGAGAATGCTGTGAAACATCGTGGCTTGCTTTATCATTAGCGTGACGCAAATAAGTTACAATTTGAGTGATTTTATAAGCCTAAACATCTATTGTTATGCAGTTTTCAGGTTTACTGTGATCGGGAATGGGTTGATGGGGGGAGGAGGGTGGGTGGTCTGATGATGAAATTAGCCTTTCGAAACAGCACTTGTCCACTGGCAGTTCATAGGTTTAGTGGGCTATATTCCTATGATAAAATTATGATTGGTAAACGGCAACGCCTTTTCTAACTCATTGTAAACCATAGAAGCCGGATCTCTTCTTTTCATTTACTTTCCTAAGTGAGTAAAGTTCGACGAAATTTGCCATTTAGGCAACTTTCAAGAGTTGACTTAGAGTACTTTCGATAAATTCTGTGAAGGGAATGAATAGGAAGGAGAAGTGTAGCTCAAGCGTAATAATTACTAATTGGTTTAACTTCCTTCAATGGAATTCTACATTTGGCTAATGATTGTGTGTCTGAGAGATCAGATATTGTGAGAATTATTGCTGCAGTGGTGCATGCAACTTCAGTAATCGATGACCCAGTTCAAGCGGAATGAAATATGATTCCACACATAAGTAGGGATGACAAACTTGAGACGACTTTCTTTTTAAGCCAAATAACAAATTTATCTAGAACCCATAATTCAAGCAGTTCTTATTGTCTCGGTTTCACGAAAGTACGCCTTGGCAAAACAGTTGAATATTCTAGATCTTCTTCATGGAGATGCTGCCAATTTCTACAATTTATTCGAGTGAAGGAGATTCATTAGGTATGCTTAAGGAGAGTTCAAGCCAAAATTCAAAATTTAGTAAAGTTCGTGTATTATATTATCCCACATATATCTCCAAACCCAACGGTACCAATTTACCAATTTTTGCTTCTCTAACTTGGTTATGCCTCATTAATAACAAGTGCATGTATGGCATTATATTTTTTAGACCAAATGCCTCTGAACGAACAGTCCTACAATTCCGATGTGGTCTTCAATCAAACAATCCAAGAGTTAATTATAGTTAGGATAGAACCTGCAGAAAGTAATCTAGGGTTATGATCTGGGGTTAGGTTTAGGCAATTGCTCCACGACGACGATGACGACGACGATCATGTGTGAGGTGTTGGTACTACTGCCAATGATGCTGCTACCACTACGTACGCATTTATTTCATCCATTAGAGCCAAAGTCTTGGTTGGTTCATCCATTCATTCAAGCACTCCAATCGCTCAACCACCTCTTTGCTCTGCTGTTGCCTGGCAATCAAGGCTTGCATTAACGTGGGGAAATTTGCAATATGAAAGGCGTTTTGTTTGGCTTCTCCTCCCACTCTATTGATCTTGGTAAAGAATTGGCTTTTGTTAATTATCGATTTAATGAACAGACGTTCCACCGTTGGGTCTCCCCTCGCCAAAGTAAAGGGTCGTTTGAACAGGGTATTCAAATGCAACACGCTCTCATCTTTTCGTCCTCTTCCGCTCCTCCCTCCTCCTTCCTTCATTTGCCATTTCCCTTCGGTATGCTAAAAAAGTCTTCTCCATTGGTTCATTTTCGCTTATTCATCACCTAAGCATCCTGGGCAACATATTCTCATTCGGCAAAAAGGTCTATTAACCGACAGTTCACTTCAAACCACCATGATCCGACTGTATGTCATAGTCCACCACTTCCACAGTACTCACCTCACCTGACCTTCTTCTCTACCTTTGTGTCTCCCTCACTCTTACAACTGTGAATCACTCTTCTGTTTCCCCCTCCCTCCCCCCTCGACTTTCTGTGACTTCGATGTTTCTCTCATCTGTGAAGCCCGAAGTCAACTAAAGGGCTGGTGATAACTATCATAAAGCCTGTCATCTGATACACATAACTATTCTACGAATTGAGATAAATAGAATAGAACTCAACTTCCAAATGCGTAATTAGAATGAGTATTAATGTGTACCCGTTTAAATTTGACCAAATTGAAGTTGGTGATTTCAAATAGCAAGTTCAACAGGGTCTCGAGTACAAAACTGGCCTCATCACTGCTGAATCGCAGGCTGGAAATTAGCCAATGCAATATTTCTTTCCCTCTCTTCAAGATAGCCTCGATTCTTAGTGGATTACTTTTCTATACTTATTTTTTGATACGATCTATTAGCGATCACTTTGACCAAATTAGTATTATTGAAAGAACAGAAGTGCGAGTTCGCCTTGAGGCTCCAATTATTCTTTGTAATGAACAGTCAAAAAGGGTAAAACTCCTACAACACTGTAGTTGACAGCCAACCTCCCTTCGCTTAAAAAGCACTCGAACCTAGTTACGACAGTTGTAAAATTGATCGAGTATGTACCAAATTAATTGAAGAACAAAACTCGGAAAGCTCAAGGTAACACCCGTCCATTTCTAAGCCGAACTCACTGACTAATATTACTTCCTAGGAGGAGAATTAAAATCGAGATTCCTGGAGTCCTCTTCTTTCCTAACACTCGTTTTGGGAAAATGACAAGATAGTTTCAACCTCTTTCACCGGAATTCTCTATTCGAGGACAAATATTGGGAAGAATTTCCGAATCGGTCAGTGGATTTTTAAAACTGGTCTTCTTACCTCAGGTATCTTCCATTGGAGAAACACTCGTGGTCCACCTGAACATTATTACCAGAAAGGTGGATGCACTTGTCCTCATTTATCTGAGGTCACACACACTAAGAGTCATTGAATGAATCGGATCTAGGTAAAGAATGTGCAGTAGACAATGTCAATGACAGACCATCTGGCAGCTAAGTGTCAAGATACAGTGGTCATTTGTTAAATATTGGCTGAGTGAGGAGGGGGGAGGGGCGATGGGGGGAAGGAGGGTAGGGAGGGGTAAAGGGGATCGAGAAGTGAATAAGCACCTACCTAGAGGACGGGAAATTTTCGATTGCCATCTGCTTCAGACAAATGACAATTTGGTAAATTTATGCAAGTAAATATAAAACGAAGTGGAGTTAAATTTTGACCGTAATACAGCGCTAATATGATTACCAATTAAGTAAAATGGAATCAAACCTAAACATGCATTAGCAAATTTTTCATAATCATAAATACAGGTAACTCTTTTACCTCTTCGCATTTTCCTTATACACATTCGTTATGTAATTGATCTTAAAAGAAATTTAGTCGGTAAAATAGATCAGAGTGGGCATAACATTCAAAGTAGAGTCAAGGCAGTAAATAACCCATTAATTGGTTTGGCCATACCGTACTAATTAATGAACACTAGAAAGCAGATTAATTTTCTGGTAGAGCTCTCCTATTTATGGCATAATCAATTTTAAATAGTACCATTATTGATAGACTTGCTCGCAAAAAAATCCTCCTGTACTAAGAGCAGCAAAATGGAAATTGTACTATACAATGGAGCCATTATTTCAAGTAATCAGATGCAATGCTGAAACAACAACGCGACAGTCTCCTTAAATACAACTTAAAGTTCTTCAACCTAAAGTATAAACTGAAGGAAGTAATCTCAGCGGGAAATGAACGAGTGGCGCACCTTTGCAGATGCATTATAGAATCTATTAAGAATAGTGAATTAAAGCTATCTATAATCCATTTTCCGGGCCTAGTAACCTTCGTATAATGTGAACGCGTTCAGAATGTTTTTTTCTCACCACCCGTATATTATCAGTAACCACCATCACACACAATATATAACGCATCCAATAATGCGCAAAAGGGGGGACTCAAAATCGAATGGAAACCTCTCCTCCCCAACCTTCTCCTCCACCCGTTCCTCCCCCCATACCCACTCCCCTGTCACCAGTCTTGATCGAGTATTTTGAGGACCATTAATGCACGTACAGGTGATAATTCTATCGGTTAAAGTGGACAAAGGTGAAGGATTTGTGGGACACGTCACCGCACGCGCGCATAACAGTGCGCGCGTACAACGACTGCACGGGCTGAGCGCGACTAATGCATAGCCAATCAGGAGCTTTCGTTTGTTTAGTCAATACGCCATGTTGATTATTACTAGATATACGATATATAGATTTCGCGGTCTTGTTACAGCGAATAAACGTCTCTTCTCCCACCTCGTCTCTTTCTTGACTTTGCAGTAGCGTAGCTACTTTAGTGGGAACTAACAACTAGGAGACTCTGTTACTGAGGTTTCTGAGTGCATTCAGGTTTACTTAAGTAGCAAATCCGCTACAGATTAAAGCTTACACATACGTGCAAACTTTATTTGTAAGCATTACAAATTTAACAGTAAGCGAAGGTTTTCACAGTTATGACTACTTCGTAGGTTAATTAGGCCATGTAATTGCAATTGCATCCATTTTGCAAAATAATGATTTTTGGTCTACCAACTACCGGGGAGTGGGGTGGGGTGAGATGGGGGTTGGGGGGGTGAGGGGAGGGAGAAACATATTATTTTATAAAATGTAAATAGGAACAAAATAATTTACTCAAAAGATTGAAATAGTAAATGGTACTTGATAAGGATATGTGGCAACCCAGACAGGAGCCTTTTATCTAGTGATCAGAATGGTCAACCGCACTTATTAAGACTGGGTAATGCAGGGGGTTGCAGTGGCTAAATATGTTTTCCTAACTGGGCTTTGGCAATGACACTAAATTCGCTAAAGCTTTTCCAGCTGAATTGCCATACTGAAGAAAAAGAAATGAAGAGTAATTGTGTGAGCATCTTCGGAATCCAATTTCAAATCACAAGTGTACACGATCGAAAAAGAAATGTGTTTAAATCATCAAATTGAATCAAAATAGACATTTTTACTCACCAGTGTGCGTCCTTGTGTGAATTTTCAAATTCTCAGACCTAGCGAAAACCTTGCAGCATCCAGGAAAGGGACAACTGAACGGCTTTTCCCCAGTATGAACTCGAATATGATTGACCAGTTTGTACTTAGCCTTAAATGCCTGACCATTACGAGAACAGTTGAACCAGTAGCAAGTATGGCCAGTCTTTTCGTGTCCACCCACGTGATCCAATGCCAAATGATTCACCATTTCATTGATAGAGAGGAATCGCATTCCACAAAGTTTGCCCTCAACTTCCATCCATTGGCAGACATGCTGATATGAATTGCTTGCTGACTGTGGTTGTGTGGTTACCTGTGTCTGGTGATAGAATTGTGTTTCACGAACAATGAGGCCAGTTGAGGTAACAGTCTGTGTAGTAGCGGTGTCATCTGGGAAGTAGGTGCACTCTGAGTTCTGCAGGAGATGACGAGCTCGTAAATAGTTGGCTGTTGTTTTGTGGATTTCAAAATCGATTTACCGCTTGAGGAGTCTTGAACTCGCATAATTCATCTTCGTTCCTTGGGGCTTAAAACTTGAACCTAAAAGGTTTGTAAGTCGGAGTCCCTTCGGTTGCAACTATGACCGATGGTTTCGTTTCTAACCTGTGCTTCCTTAAATAGAGTAAAGTACTCCATTTATACAGTCTACACTTAGTAGATTAACCCCTTAACGCCCGAATTAATTATTGAAAAATGCACCCGAACGCAAACGTATTTTAAATTTATTTGTGAAGCATTGTTCACTATATTTCCTGCCAAAGATGTAGAGGGGAAATCGAACAACATTTGCATTATTCATCGAAACACTGCGTCGTTGGGAATTTTTTTATCATGACGTGAATTAACTAGTGTGGACGACTACCCAACGATCGAGTAATCTTTGACATGGCAGACGTACGCTCTGGTAACTGCACCGCGAGCAACGCGTGCCATAGCATTTTTTAATATTACTCTAGATCAGATCCATGGCTGGTGCAATGCTAATAATCCATCAAATTTGATAATATCCTTGCAATTTTAATTTGCATCTAAAGTTGAGTTATCATGGAGTCAACGCAACGTCATGTCAATGAGTTGGTGGTAATGAGCAAATCTTCATTCAGTCCTTTATATAAGAGTTAGTTGAAAGGAAACTTATTTTAATATTATATTCTGGAAATTCTAAAGACTCTTTCACTACGTATGTTTCAGTTGCAGCCAAATCTTCTGGTTAATTATTTCAATGAATGCGACTGTCATTATTTACCAAACTTACAAGCACATATCACAAAATGGCATTAACATTTCACCTCCACTAAATGCTTCTACTGTATTCTCACATTTCGAGGTCTAAGCCATCAATTATTTATTCAAATGAAATTATCCCGCATTAATATCCTTATTAATCAAAGCACTCATCGGGTGTGTACGAGTTCCGATCCCGTATTCCTAGCCTGCCTCGTTGAATTATTTATTTCTCAATCGATCAGCTTTAGCTTCACCAGTAGCATCAAACATGCACTTTAGCTGAAAATAATCTGCTGCGTCTCACCTGGTTATTGTAATTAGAAAATATAACCAAATTATGAGGCGTTACCGAACGAGGAACGTGATTTCAGCTTGCTATCGTCGTACTACCAGGCAACATTGTATCACAGTTTACAGACATCGCCTCCGGAAGCATCCCACTAGTACTCTGGTACCTCGCTTTCAAGATTTCAGCATGTACGCTTAAACTCGAATATCTTATTCGTTTGGCTGAAGCCCAGGCTGGAATGCGTTTGTCTAGTGTGGTCACTTTGTGATTAACTTTGCTTTTAAATGAATTAAAATAAAATGATGAACGGTTTAAGACTTTTGCACAAAGTGAAAATGTTCGCATATTATTCAATCCATGAATTTTACTCTACAACCTGATGGCGTCGAGTGGCTTGGATTGATTTTGTTCAGGTTAATTTGATCACACCCAACTTTAGCAAATAAGGAAGTGTCAAGTAGCAGATTGAATTGTGGAGTTGAGCCAACATAAAGTAGGAAGTGCCGGAGATTGAGTAAATATGAATGAAGGCTTTATCAACTCAATCGCTTGGTCTTCATCCACATCTGATTGGTGGACATTCTTTCCACCCCATGCCACCCCACCACATCTCTTTTCACTAGCTTCTTTACGCTTAAAGTTGGTGATTTTTCCAATAAGTTTAGTTCGATTCACAATTCGAATATGCACCCAAAGTGATTCTACTACTTGGTAATAACACTTCCCCAAAATGCTCTCAACAAGCCAAACAGACATTTTTGTTGTGAAGTGCATAGATTTGAAGTGAGAGAGAATTCAAAAGTTGGTTTCAGGACGTCTCATCGAATGTGAAACGCCTGGAATCACATCAAATATGGGAATTGCAATCAAATTTGAAACGTCTTTGTTGGCATATGGCCATGATTTTTAGAAAGCGCAGCGAATTAAAATTTCGAACTGTTAAATAGTCTTTAAATTAATATTTTTATATTTAACAGACACTCATGCAATCAGTATCTGTAATCTTATTCAAAGACTACTTCCTACTTCTTGCATGTTAGGCAAATCTCGCGACTGACTGGGAAAACTGATCTAGCGTTTAATGACTATTATTCCAGTTACCACAATTCGCACCATGAGCCGCTCTCAATGCTCTAGAGGAGTACTTCGCCTATGACGTCAAAGTCAAGGGTAATATCAATACGCTCCGTTTTCTCAGTACTGCTGAGGGGAATTTTTTGAGAAAAGTCAAGGCGAATTTGCGTAGTATCTGACATTGCGAACAGGAATTACTTAGCCGCTCTTTTAATGACTTAAAACACAAAATATTAATATTTCTAATTTTACACATTTTAGATAGGAATTGAAAATAATGCCTTTTCAACGCAGTATATGTAAGAAATTTGAATTGAATGCAGTAAGTGCATAACATGTGCATCCCTTTCAGAAGGCGATTTTTGAGAAGCACTTAAAAAGCATGGAATGCAAATAGAGATTAGATTAATTCTATTGCGATCGAAGGCAATCGAAATTTACAAACAAACGCAAGGCAACGTTACAAAATTTAACCATATATCAACCAACCGAAGTGGGAGTTGAATCTGAACTAGTCACCTGTGGAGCGATGAGTTTGCGTATTACTTCCAGTTCCACATTCGGTCCAGCCTCAGTTAGAAGAGTTATCACTCGATCGTGTCGTGCGTTTCTACTAAGTGGATACTCACTATTAGAAATAAACGAGGCATCCAGATGGAGAATATCAATTGACCCGACCTCTTGACAATGTGTCTTGTCGGAATAAGCTGGGACGTAAGCTAGATAAGACGCCATTGTGCGTAATTCTTAAGATGTCAAGCTATGAATATATCAGTTAGCATTGCCATCCCACCTAATAAACCGTCTCTGTGATGCAGCTTTTTAATTGCATATTCCAAACACTTCCCCTCTTAGTTGGGAGAAGAGGGTCATAAACCGACGGCAGCTAAACTGATGGTGCACTGAGTGGCATGAATCTGGAATCCCCTGGTTTACACTACATTATACCAAATTGATTTGTGGAGTTTGCAGCTTGTAAACTGAAGGTTCTTCTCAATAGGTAGTACTTAATTTTCATAAGAGAGACCTACAAATTATCAATTAACTTAAAATATGAACAAATATATATTTTTATTGAAATTGGATATCAATTTTGTTGTAATGCTTCGGTTACACATAGCAGTTACGGGGACGCCTATTTATAAGTCCTTTCAAGCATATCCGCCTCTGATGTTTTCACCGGCTCTTCAGCGATGCCTTACTCACAACATACTTCTCTTTTAATAACATTTATTCACTTTTCATTTACAATTTAGGACAATTTCCGGATTATAAGAAGCTGTTGACAAGAGAAACATCAATCCTGCTATGAGTGTCCTGTCAGAGTTTCCAACAATTTTTCGCAACTAGACAGAGAGAGTAGAATCCAAACACGGGGTACGGCGCCACATTATCAATAAGGAACAACCTGTGTTTGCTAAAGCCTGTCGCCTGCACCCCGAATTTCAACACATGGTAACCTTAGGTATCGTTAGACCTTCAAACAGTCCATGGGCTTCCGTGGACCGTGAAGGAAAACGGTGATTGGCGGCCATATGGAGATTATCAGGCACTCAATCATATGACCATTCTGGACCCGTATCCTATACCCCATATCCACGATTTTTCGCTGCAATTGCACGAAAAAAGCCTTTTCTCTAAGCTCGACCTTATTCGGGCCTACCATCATATTTCAATGTCCTCGGAAGATATCGCAAAGACCACCGTCATCACACCATTCGCTTGTTCGAATACATACGTATGCCCTTTGGCCTACGCAATGCAGCCCAATCCTCTCAGCGATTCATAGATCAAGTTTTCGCGGGTTAGATTTCGTCTTTACTCACATCGACGACCTGCTCATCGCCAGTTCCAACTCGGACGAACACAAACAGCACCTCCGACATGTATTTGGACGTCTACAAAAATACGGAATCACGGTCGACCCCGAGAAATGGAAGTTTGGCCATAGAGAAATTGAGTTCCTGGGTCATCACATCAACGGTCGAGGAATCACACCTCTCCCTGAAAAGACGCAGTCCATCATGGGTTACCCCATTCCTCAATCGGCGAAGAGTCTTCATCGCTTTCTAGGTGTCGTAAACTATTACGGGAGATTCATCCCAAATTGTGCTCAAGTTCTTAAACCCCTCACGGATTTGCTAAAGGGGAGTCCAAAGCATTTCAAAATGACAGCAGAGGCTGAATCACCATTTTCTTTAGTTAAACGGCACCTTTCAAATGCAACCACGCTGAACCACCTTAATACCTCTAAGGGGACGCACATGGTTTCGAAGTGGCAGTGGCAGTTGGAGCAGTCTTGCAACAGGTTGTCAAAGGTGAAATTCAACCCCTATCCCTCTTCTCGAAGAAGCTCGCTCCCACAGAAGCACGGTATAGCACGGTCGGCAGAGAACTGTTAGCTATTTAGCAGTCAAGCACTTCCGACACATATTGGAAGGACGAAAGTTCACCATTTTCACGGATCACAAACCTCTGATTTATGCTATGCGAACAACAGCAGACCATCACTCTCCCAGAGAAACACGGCATTTGAATTTCATCTCGCAATTCATTAGTGATATACGACACACTGATGGTACCAATAATTTCGTTGCAGATGCCATGTCTCGTTTGGAAGAGCAGATCAATTCAAAACTTGCAGCAAAATCAACCTTCAGATAATTTGATAATTGGTAGTGTTTGAGTATATTCAATAGAGTTGAAGAAATAAAGGGCATCCAGTTTATGCTGAATATTTACCCTGATGGACAGAAGAGACCATTTTGATCACTGAAATTTATGGATTTTGTTTTTCACATGAAATATGGATAGCTAAAAGGATAAACCAAACGATGATAATACCAATAGAATAAATCATCTAGCAAAGAGGTTTTAACAAATCCTCTAAAATTGGGAAAGTTATTGAAATGTTAAGGACTACGTTCGATGAGATTTGTAATCTTTAATAATGAATCGTATCTTGAGCACATATGATTGACTGTAGAAAAGCAAGCTATGATTCACTTTGTGATTTATTTTACGTAGCTGACGGATATTGGTGAGAACCAAGAGTGGCTCCAAAATGAAAGTAGTTCAGTTAATAAATTGATTGTTTTGCCAACATAGATGTTTCAACCAATCTAGTTATCCTTGCTTCAATACAAATGCAAGGAATTTTCGGTAGTAACTGGCTTTTATAAAATAGATAATGGATAATCGTGGGTGACTGTAAGAAGCATTCGGGACAAATCACAGAGTTAATATGAGACATCGGTCCCGGCATGTATTCGAGATGTCATCGAAAAATACAACTGTGCAAATTGAAGAGCCATCAATTCCACAGCTCGAGTATCATCGCCTTTTAAGCAAAGGATTTGGTTCATTCGTCACCATTAAATGCTGCAAAATATAGGTATTTTATCAGGTGAGCATTTTCAACTGGCATTGGCTGTTCATCTTGGAGAGTGGCAGCACCATGGAGTCTTCCTAGTGAGAAATTCGAATTTAACTACCCGATCCACCTCTCAATTTTATTTGGCAGACTTAATCAAAGTGTTCGCAATTCCACCCACTGGCTCATTATGTTTGAAATATTTGACTTCCTCTTAGATTTTAGGCCTAAAATCTGTTCAATTATATCGGAAGATGGAAAAGAAAAGTTGACTGTCACTTTTATCCCAGTTTCTATTTGTAGTGGATTTATGGGATTATTCGGTACCAATGAAGTCTCGAACTCTCAAACTCTCCCTTTCCCATCTTGATTGACAATTGTGATATCTCCAACCTATATGCTCTCCATATGAGACGGCGAACTGAGTATGAGAGAGCTAAATCGTGATGTAAAGCAGATACGTTCCCTCTATGGTATTCCGGTTCTTTTATCTGTAGTCCGTATTGTATTTAATTAGTCTTTAAATAACCGAAAACATAGTTTGTAAGAGAGCAACGGAGACGGACGACCATATCAACCATTTCTCAAGTCTGCATCTCAGCGATTTTCATTAAAATCTGAACGATTTGGGGCGTTTACAAGAATATGTAACTTTCTTGGATAATCTGTCCTGTCTAACTTAGATTGAATGCTCTTAGAGCGGAAATCATTATTTTCTCCAATTTTCAATGAAATTACACGATTTCTACAAGTCGGAAATTGTCATGTAAGGTAAAATTCGATATTATTTCCAAGGTTAAAGTGCTACATTTAAAGATAACTTCCAGTGGAAATGAGAGAAAGTGGAAGTACTCACGGCATTTTCACCTGCTTTCATATCGATTAACGATTAAACTTTGCTTTGAGGGAAATAATAGCTGATCAATTCGTTTGCACGGGTCACTTTTTCATTGCAACCTCTTACTTTAACTATAACTCTCCCTCCTTCCTCCCTCCCAACTGACTTCTCTCTTCTTCCGGGAGAATTAAAGAGATCGGATCTATCAATGCAGCTCTTGGTCATTATTGAAAATGTCACTTACGCTCAAATCTATTTCCGTAGATAATTTGGTCATTTTAGTAATGTGTTAGTGGCTAGAATTTTTCAATAAACACATGTTTCTCTTATTCATTTTCTACCTATAAATTAGCATATTTCAAAATCATTACACCAATGCTTTTTGAAGGTGTATTTAGAAAATAAGAAATTAAAGTGGTAAGGGGAAATCGATTTTTAGTTTGTGCTTTGCTAAGATTAGAATTTGAGACTAAGTTGTCAATCCTTTTTATGGCCGTTACACTATCATTTTAATCAAAACCAAAAGAAGAATTGCTTTCAACGAGCTAAATTAGAAGGTCGAGTTAACCTTTGACCGGCAATTGGCTATTTGGGTCATTTCGAATTATCAAGTACCAATGAGACCTAGAAATAAACCTTGAACACTGATAGCTAAGAGTCAGGGACTCGATGTAGGTACCAAAGAAGTCTTTAACCTGGCCAGTCTGAGACAGTTAAAATAGTCTAATTCAACTGAATGTTGGGAGAAAAGGGAATCGTGTATTCAAAATGCCGACCACATCAATATTCCGCTGGCGTGACGAACAACATGAACTTTCAGTGCTCAGTATCAAGTTGTTTTAGGTTTCATGAAGAAGTTCAGGGGACGAGTAAAATGTAACCTATCAAATCATTCCTTAAAACAAGAATATGGAAAGTAACAGCTCACGCTTGCATGACAGCACGCCATATTAAATAAACGTGTTCCACGGTATACGTCTGTTTCTTCCACAGATTAGCGGTAGCTTAGCTAATTCCGGGAGACTTACTAACTTGAAGGATCTGCCATAGAGTTTCTTTTCAATCATTCGTTACCTCCAGCAGCTGTGTCTGTAATTTGTAAGATAGAGAACGACTTTGTTTATCCAATATGGATAGAATTGATATCGTGATTAAAAATTCATTGAAAATCTCTACGGAGGATGAAATTGCGAGATAGCATCACTTTTGAAAACCTCTTTTAATCAGCAGCTTCTCATCTATCTCACTAGCCCCTTCTTTAATTCCGAAGCATGATTCAAAACCTTGGACAACACTTGAGCATTTTCAACAAATCAATTAGCGTGCCTTCACTCTGTGGGACACGTCATCGCATGAGCGCACAGCGTGACTTGAAGGTGCGCCCGTTCAACTTCGCGTACGCACTGGGTGCGAGAACACACAGTCAATGGCCAATCAAAAGCCTCCGCTCGTTTTACTTAAACACCGTTACTTGACCACGGAGACGTTTGTGTTAGATGAATTGAATATCTAAAAGTTAATATTTACATCCATCGGAACAGTAGTTTATGCCACAAGATGTAATTTAACCTAAATGACTTAAGTAATGAGAATTGAGTATTTCAAAACCTGTAATAAAATATATCATCTATTTATTAAAACATTGATTTATTGCTTTGGAAATCTTTTGCTACTCTTCGTATATCACTGATTCGGCTTCCGGTTTCATCGTGAAATATTTCGGTTTAGCGTTAAGTATATTTGTGAGGTAATGTGGGATTTGAGCACAGTTGGGAATACTTTTTCTATAATGGTTCATCACGCCTAGGAACCGCTCAAGTCTTTTCGCAAATTAAGGAATGGGTTAATCCATGATAGATAGATTTCAGTCTGACCAAATCTACACTTCTCGGGGTTTCTATTTTGCGTACACAGTCTATATGCTAAACATGATCTCTATTTTAACCGCGAAGCAAACAGAAAAGTAAAATAATATTTCCATTTCGCGAAATTACTTTTACATTCGCACGTCTTCTATTTTACAATGACCAAATATAATTTGTCAAAAGATCCTTCAACTTTCAATATGCGGATAAGGATATTGCCATTCAAAATGTCCCTGCAATGTGTGGAATAGCTTAAGATTCTTTGACTCAAAATGGCGAATCTGCAAAAAGCACTATTGCCACACATCGAAATGAGATACATCCTCGAAAATAAGATGTGAATATCTCACAAATACTCATTATCACAATCTTCACAATTCACGGATTCCATGTCACCATTTCGTCTATTACATAGAAGATATTAAAGAAATTACTATGGCCTCATTTGGTAGAATAAATTTATATAATGAAACTCTCAAACTCTCCCTTTCCCATCTTGATTGACAATTGTGATATCTCCAACCTATATCCTCTCCATATGAGACGGCGAACTGAGTATGAGAGAGCTAAATCGTGATGTAAAGCAGATACGTTCCCTCTATGGTATTCCGGTTCTTTTATCCGTAGTCCCTATTGTATTTAATTAGTCTTTAAATAACCGAAAACATAGTTTGTAAGAGAGCAACGGAGACGGACGACCATATCAACCATTTCTCAAGTCTGCATCTCAGCGATTTTCATTAAAATCTGAACGATTTGGGGCGTTTACAAGAATATGTAACTTTCTTGAATAATCTGTCCTGTCTAACTTAGATTGAATGCTCTTAGAGCGGAAATCATTATTTTCTCCAATTTTCAATAAAATTACACGATTTCTACAAGTCGGAAATTGTCATGTAAGGTAAAATTCGATATTATTTCCAAGTCGTATTACTGAAGTTAATTAGTTCGTATAATCACTTGTTCTATCTAATTGACAGTTCAAATCTCGCATATGTTTGTTTGCCAGAAACTAATCGAAAATGTAGCCCCAATTTAGGGATTTAATTTTGTAGGAAGTTTAGTTTTGTTCTTCCGAAGGTCTGACATAATGACGCTCTCCTTAAGGCATTTCTATGTTTAACTAAATTGACAATCGTTGTGGTTTGGCTATCTTTCGCATCACTTGATACACCACAATGAGGCATCGATCTCTCACATCCGAGCACCTAAATTCATATGAAGTATCAAATTGAGTATGATTGAATTGCAAAGCACATTCTGCTAAACTGTAGAAAAGTGTTCAACACATCGACTTGTTCTTATTTTAGAAATAAAAATAAATGAAAGGGGGAATCCAAGGGATGTCAATGCACTTTATTTAACGTGTTAAAATTACAAATGATAATATAAGTTGTTATCTGCATAATTGAATGAGTTGAACAATAAACCACGTCAGTTTGTGGATATCACCTTGACATTACTCTGATGTACTCATTGATGTCGAGTAAAATCTCCTTTCAACGAAATTGTAATAGCTGTTCTGTTAAGGTACCGCGTTTCGAAAATCGGTAATCAAGTTTTGTATAACAAAATGGCATTTACCAGAGTGAGTTCGTTGGTGAAGAATGAAATTGAGTTTGTGACAGAAATCGCGTTCCACCTGCGTCAACTCAGTACATTTAAGAGACCACTTAACCAATCAATGACCAAAGTCATTTTCCAATACAGATAGTTGTTTTAAACCCAACAAAATATTTAGAAAGGAGCGTTCAGCCAGTTACCTCATTCCTAGAGAAAATGACACTCAAGGAATGTTTCCATTTTGTGATCGTTTGTAATTGGATTCCCTTGGATCTCATAACAGACATCACTTTGACAAATTTCTCCAAGACTACACAAGAATTATAACAAATGTAGGTAGACTGCAAAATTGAGAAAGGGAGCATGTTGTTTATATGGTTCTGGTAAATGTCTCTATCAGTAGTCTCTATCAGTCCGTTTCAGCAAAACTGCAGTTTTCTTCCCACACACAGTCACTTCATGCAAAGGTCCAATTTCTCAAAATTCAATTCTATTTTCATAGGAGGTCTGAAAATTAATTATCTTCAAACTTTGGTCTTTATCATCTTAAATTGGAGAAAATTAAAATCGCAGAACCAATAAGAAGAGAGGACAAGATTGTGAGGCCGTTTTGACTTGAAGAAAGTGTGACTATGCAAGCAGGTAGAGGAGTATCCTCGTACATTAAATGCGGATTTATGCTGTGGTGCGCCGATGAAAATGTTTGGTATGCAGTTTCGATGTGTTGATAACCATGCCATTGTTTTCGCACCAGTTAGGTAATAGTTTGAGTGCATGATTTGGGGCAATTTCCGTCCTCTTCTGAGCGTTCTTCTTGGGGGCGGAATACCATAGAACAAGATCATCTGCATAAAGTGAGCACTTGACGCCATTAACAGTCTGTACCACATTAGCTATGTCATTGTTAAAGACGTTGAAAAGAAAGTAGCTTGTGACAGCACCTTGTGGTAGGTCTGTTTGTAAAAGGTTCGATTTGGACAGATCGTTTCCATGTCTGACTTGACACATGTTCTCTGGCCAGTGAATGCTTTTATCCAGTTTAGCACGTTATGTCTTATACCAATCTTCGCCAATTTTAAAATTCACTTATTATCAAAGAAGTCGGCAATGCGATATTTCTTCACTGATGGTCAAATTAATTACTCATCAGTCGGTCATTAATCAAATTTAACCTGTTACAAGTTCTTGTCGTGGAAAGGTCTTTTCAGGGTACAAATCATTGGATTTGTTTGTCTGAGGCCACTTCGTCTTAAGTTTAATAAACCCGAAAATTCTATAATATCCACACACACACGCACACACCTCCCTTTCCATTCCATGCGGCTTCAATTTCATCCCACGCCTACCCACCCCCCTATATTTAGAGTGGACGAGATCGGGTAAGTTAGGATGGAGCACCTTATCTGTGTGAGATATAGCATGCGTCCTTGGAAAGAGGATGGAAGTATTGGAAAATTAGATTATTTGCCCAATTAGGTCAAGACAAGAATAGATTGTGGAAGGACGAATGTGGGGGGAAGTGAGGTAGGTCAAAACACGGATCATTATTTGACCTTATTTTTAACTGCTTAAAATAACAAACATATATATATATGGAAGACATCAATACATATGCAAAGTTCAAGCTTTTCGTGTAAGTTTCCTTGATTACGAATTAACTGCGGGTTTAGATTGGTATCGACATTCTTTGTCTTCTGTTATTCGGAGAAGTTTACCTCAATGAACGCTTAATCCCAATACTACGGAGTCTCTCTATCCAATGCAAACAGCCTGAATTGCATGCACTTGGACCATATCAGGAAAGCGATGTTCAGATTTCTCTGAAGTGAATCCTTGAAATTCTTATCTTACAACGTCAGGTTAGTTTAATTTGATAGTCTATTGAGAAGAATATGTATGGTTGTCATGCATTTTCTCACTTTATAGCTAGTGAAATTGATAGAATCTTTCGAGAACTATATGACCGGGGATGTTACGACAGATTGATCTAGCGATAAAAGGGAGAAATAGAGAAGAAGGAAACCTTCCCCTTGATCTCTGGAAGAAATCCGTATCTTCGACATGAATCTCAAATTTAACTCAAATCGAGGTGAAAATCCATATTGGAAGGCTCTTTCAAAAGCCTGCGGATTTGGTCCCATTTGAGGGTTTAAGAATCCAGTGTATTCAGCTGGGACGTTCAGTTAAAGAATCTCAAATTTTATCCATAAAACTAGGATTTAGAACTCCTCGCCATACTAGCTATTCTCTAGTATGGCTTTTGTTATCTCTATGATGGCGTTTACGAATTGTACTATGGAGTAAAATAATCTCCACATTTGATACAATTCTTGTAAACTAGCACTGTCCATTCGAGCTTAAAAGTATAATACTTTGAAATACTCTCATTAGGGAGAAGCCAAAATTTAATTTTAATTTAATATAATTTAACTTAATTCATTACAAAAAATCTGACTTAAAGAGGGGCTTATAGGGGGAAAGCAATAAAGCACCTTAGCAATTGAACTAATTCGACAACGAAAAATGAGGTACGAAGAGACAGTGGTAGAATAACTTCCATTGGAGAGACTGGAAGGCAGCAGTCCTGCATGCATTTGTTTGAAAGCGTGAAAATGAGAAATAGAAATGGCTGTAATACATTTTCTAGAAAAAGGAAAAGGTATTGGAAATTGCCTCACCATCTATCACTGATGTTAATACTACTGTTACAATTGGTAAAGACAAAAATGCGACCCAAACTGAAGAAACAGGTCAATCCACAACAGAAACTGCTCAATTTTCAAGCACTGATGCATCGTGCAAGCGATTTATGAAAGTTCGTAGAAAAAGTATTCTATTTACCTCTCCTTCGTTAATCTCCTTTTAATCGGTGTCCAACCAAAATTTAACTATTCTTTTTGGTAATATGAATTAATTAACTTAATCCAAATAGACTGTAGGAGTAAAGTCATCTCTTAACTAAAAGTATTTTCAAACTTGGCGATTGTAATGTGTATCTTATGGAAGTTCAACCAACACCTTGACATTAGCTCACAACTTTATAAGACGATAGATGGGGGTTGGGTGGAGGGGGCGGTTAGTGGATTTGTACGAAATGAAGGCAGAATTTTAGGAAGGGTCTTTTGTTCAAATTTTGGCAGTATAGAGTAATGCATACTTCTTGTAAGGAGTAATATCAAACAAGTAGGTATGTTGATTTGTCAATATTTTTTAGGATTTTGGAATTTAATAACAGGGCAGTTGTCTATTAAGAAGTCTCTAAGTGGCCCTATTGATATTGCAGATCCTTCAAGTTAGTAAGTCTCCCGGAATTAGCTAAGCTACCGCTAATCTGTGGAAGAAACAGACGTATACCGTGGAACACGTTTATTTAATATGGCGTGCTGTCATGCAAGCGTGAGCTGTTACTTTCCATATTCTTGTTTTAAGGAATGATTTGATAGGTTACATTTTACTCGTCCCCTGAACTTCTTCATGAAACCTAAAACAACTTGATACTGAGCACTGAAAGTTCATGTTGTTCGTCACGCCAGCGGAATATTGATGTGGTCGGCATTTTGAATACACGATTCCCTTTTCTCCCAACATTCAGTTGAATTAGACTATTTTAACTGTCTCAGACTGGCCAGGTTAAAGACTTCTTTGGTACCTACATCGAGTCCCTGACTCTTAGCTATCAGTGTTCAAGGTTTATTTCTAGGTCTCATTGGTACTTGATAATTCGAAATGACCCAAATAGCCAATTGCCGGTCAAAGGTTAACTCGACCTTCTAATTTAGCTCGTTGAAAGCAATTCTTCTTTTGGTTTTGATTAAAATGATAGTGTAACGGCCATAAAAAGGATTGACAACTTAGTCTCAAATTCTAATCTTAGCAAAGCACAAACTAAAAATCGATTTCCCCTTACCACTTTAATTTCTTATTTTCTAAATACACCTTCAAAAAGCATTGGTGTAATGATTTTGAAATATGCTAATTTATAGGTAGAAAATGAATAAGAGAAACATGTGTTTATTGAAAAATTCTAGCCACTAACACATTACTAAAATGACCAAATTATTTACGGAAATAGATTTGAGCATAAGTGACATTTTCAATAATGACCAAGAGCTGCGTTGATAGATCCGATCTCTTTAATTCTCCCGGAAGAAGAGAGAAGTCAGTTGGGAGGGAGGAAGGAGGGAGAGTTATAGTTAAAGTAAGAGGTTGCAATGAAAAAGTGACCCGTGCAAACGAATTGATCAGCTATTATTTCCCTCAAAGCAAAGTTTAATCGTTAATCGATATGAAAGCAGGTGAAAATGCCGTGAGTACTTCCACTTTCTCTCATTTCCACTGGAAGTTATCTTTAAATGTAGCACTTTAACCTATGTCCGCATAATAAATATGAAATAAGTGGAAAAATGAGACTTTTGCTATTCGTTTCAAACCTCCTTTAATTGACAACAGAAGTTTGCTGAAGGTGTGACTTTTTATGGAGATAAAATCAGAAGAAAATACTCCAAATCCCACTGCGATTGGTCCTCTGTATACTAGTAAGTTAGAAAACAGGCTATTTGAGCATCCGATGAGTTAACAATAGTGCAATTGCAATAATAAAAGTTATGACTACTACTAAAATGAGTGTAAATGAGTGCAACAGATACATCCCTTATAGAAAGTGATCTGTTTACTGCAAGGGCAATAAATCTCTAATGAAGGCAGAATTTTAGGAAGGGTCTTTTGTTCAACTTTTGGCAGTATAGAGTAATGCATACTTCTTGTAAGGAGTAATATCAAACAAGTGGGTATGTTGATTTGTCAATATTTGTTAGGATTTTGAAACATAATAACAGGGCAGTTGTCTATTAAAAAGTCTCTAAGTGGCCCTATTGGCATTGTTTAATGCTCTATTATAGAGACTAAGGTCAGACTGTTGAAAGAGCAACCACGTGGCCAAGATGAAAAGAATCTTGCCATGATGCAGGCATTAAAGGATACTGCACTGAAAATTCTTAGGATTAGATTTGATGTGCCTAGTGAAGCACATACCATTTTATCCAATATTGTTGACTTTGTTTGAATTTGTTGACTTATTTCTTAGCATCTAGTCTACATGTAGAAGTTGAATGCAAACAAGACTGATTGGAGCTCAATGGTAATGAGAAACGTGCGAAATATTAGCTAGAAAAGAGCTTTCAAAGGAGCTTAAACTTGCAGAATTAGAATTTCGGGAGCTATTTCTCACGGGGAGATTTTGGCACAGAGATGACTCGCTGAGGATAAATCATAGCGTATTCTTATAGCAATTTGCAACATTTATTTACGTATACGTGGGGGCTTCGTATTGCTTTAAACTATGGCATTAATCACTTCGCTCAAGGCAAGCTACCCATTTGTTGGATTGAGTGAATATTTTCTTGCGGATATGTGTGCGTGTGTGGACTACGTAGAATAGTCTACTGGGCGCATACAAGCATATTTGTCGCCATCTTGTTCTGTCTGTTCAGAGTGAAGGTTATATTTATTGCAAATTGATGAAGCATGTTTCTCAATCATTATCATATCTTACTTGTGTGTCCATCATCTTCTTCCTATGGCACTAAGGTCTATCTCCTCTCATACACTATGTCATTGTTCTTTCAAAGTGGAAATAAATGTAGTGTATTTCACTTGCATTTGCGAGGTAGCCATAGAAGAGTACATTGAATGGGTGTGACTCAGTTGTGAGACGCCATCCAGGTGACTTGGTGCCAAATATGGAAAATGAATAGATTACGGTATCCGATAAAAATGGAAAAACAAAATGAAAATAAAACCACGTTTGCAGAATTAAGTTAATTTCACCATTTCCTACCTAGGGGTGCAATTAGACAATGCGGTAGGACAACGCATTCTACCCGTTGTTCCCGGTAGGCACAAGTGGTTCTGAGGGGAACAAACTCCTGCCGTAGAATACAGTGGGTGGTGCTGCCACTACGCGGTGTGCCACCAGGCTATGTGGCGCAATAAAATTTCATTTTAAAAAAGCAAGCGTCTTACTAAAACTTGTCCAAAGCCTCTAGAATAAATTCTAAGAGGCTTAGGACAATATCAATAACTTCCAGTATTGGCACTAAAATCTAAAAAGAAATAGAATAAGATGAACGCACGCGTTATCAATGAAACATAAACAAGTTAGAGAAGCAATACAATTGAAAGAATCTCAAAGGATAACCATAAAAATTTCAGTTTAAAATATACCTCCTCGAATATCATGGGGGATAAACTATGAAGTATGATATGTTTTCGAATTGAACTCGAAGGGTGTGAGAATAAATCACTCAAAATGAGCAAATCATCGAAAAGCTAAAAGGTCTTGCATGAGTAAGTTCATTCAAAATATCCACTTATATGTGCTCTTGGACATATTCTCCAAATAGGTAATTGCATGTAGTAAAAAGACATGGAGAATATATGCAAGAGCACATTTTTACTAGTTAAGCCCATTGCATAATTGGTCAGATAAGATATAGATACACCATCAGCAATATTTATAGAAAAAAGCGCTTCTCTATGGTGTAGATCATTCTTACAAATATCTAGATACGACTTTTGGCAGTGAGTACATTTGTGCAATCTTTATTAGCCATGCTACTGATCGTCAGGTTAGGTAGTGAGATCGTGAGTGCAGAGACCTCTCGGCGTTCATCTTATTTTATTTCATTTTAGATTTTAGTGCCAATACTGGAAGTTTTAGACATTGTCCTAAGCCTCTTAGAATTTATTCTAGAGGCTTTGGACAAGTTTTAGTAAGACGCTTGCTTTTTTAAAATGAAATTTTGTGGCCTTAATTGGATATTTTTCAATTGCATATTTTTAGTTACCCCTAAACTCATCACGACCACCTGTTAATATCTAACGACTCCGAAATAGCTAACTCCTGCGCGAGGTTCCATTGCCACAAATAGAAAAGAAACCCTTTTGTCAGAAACTCTTCAAGATATACCAAAAACAAGTAACAAAATTTGGTGAAATTAAGGAAGACGCAGCAATAACACAAAAGTTACCTACTGGACTATTCAGTTCTCATGAACTCAAAGCCGCGATACAGCAGCTAAAATGCCAAAAGTATCCACAAGGAATTTCTAATTAGAATGGGGTCAAAAGCTAAGGAAATCCCGCTGAGATTATTTCCTTCAGTTTATACTTTAGGTTTGAAGAACTTTAAGTTGTATTTAAGGAGACTGTCGCGTTGTTGTTTCAGCATTGCATCTGATTACTTGAAATAATGGCTCCATTGTATAGTACAATTTCCATTTTGCTGCTTTTAGTACAGGAGGATTTTTTGCGAGTTAGTCAGCCAATACTTAACAAATGACCACTGTATCTTGACACTTAGCTGCCAGATGGTCTGTCATTGACATTGTGTACTGCACATTCTTTACCTAGATCCAATTCATTCAATGACTCTTAGTGTGTGTGACCTCAGATAAATGAGGACAAGTGCATCCACCTTTCTGGTAATAATGTTCAGGTGGACCACGAGTGTTTCTCCAATGGAAGATAACTGAGGTAAGAAGACCAGTTTTAAAAATCCACTGACTGATTCGGAAATTCTTCCCAATATTTGTCCTCGAATAGAGAATTCCGGTGAAAGAGGTTGAAACTATCTTGTCATTTTCCCAAAACGAGTGTTAGGAAAGAAGAGGACTCCAGGAATCTCGATTTTAATTCTCCTCCTAGGAAGTAATATTAGTCAGTGAGTTCGGCTTAGAAATGGACGGGTGTTACCTTGAGCTTTCGGAGTTTTGTTCTTCAATTAATTTGGTACATACTCGATAAATTTTACAACTGTCGTAACTAGGTTCGAATGCTTTTTAAGCGAAGGGAGGTTGGCTGTCAACTACAGTGCTGTAGGAGTTTTACCCTTTTTGACTGTTCATTACAAAGAATAATTGGAGCCTCAAGGCGAACTCGCACTTCTGTTCTTTCAATAATACTAATTTGGTCAAAGTGATCGCTAATAGATCGTATCAAAAAATAAGTATAGAAAAGTAATCCACTAAGAATCGAGGCTATCTTGAAGAGAGGGAAAGAAATATTGCATTGGCTAATTTCCAGCCTACAATTCAGCAGTGGTGAGGCCAGTTTTGTACTCGAGACCCTGTTGAACTTGCTATTTGAAATCACCAACTTCAATTTGGTCAAATTTAAACGGGTACACATTAATACTCATTCTAATTACGCATTTGGAAGTTGAGTTCTATTCTATTTATCTCAATTCGTAGAATAGTTATGTGTATCAGATGACAGGCTTTATGATAGTTATCACCAGCCCTTTAGTTGACTTCGGGCTTCACAGATGAGAGAAACATCGAAGTCACAGAAAGTCGAGGGGGGAGGGAGGGGGAAACAGAAGAGTGATTCACAGTTGTAAGAGTGAGGGAGACACAAAGGTAGAGAAGAAGGTCAGGTGAGGTGAGTACTGTGGAAGTGGTGGACTATGACATACAGTCGGATCATGGTGGTTTGAAGTGAACTGTCTGTTAATAGACCTTTTTGCCGAATGAGAATATGTTGTCCAGGATGCTTAGGTGATGAATAAGCGAAAATGAACCAATGGAGAGGACTTTTTTAGCATACCGAAAAGCGTTAGAGATTTATTGCCCTTGCAGTAAACATTTTAATATTGGATAAAATGGTATGTGCTTCACTAGGCACATCAAATCTAATCCGAAGAATTTTCAGTGCAGTATCCTTTAATGCCTGCATCATGGCAAGATTCTTTTCATCTTGGCCACGTGGTTGCTCTTTCAACAGTCTGACCTTAGCCTCTATAATAGAGCATTAAACAATACCAATAGGGCCACTTAGAGACTTCTTAATAGACAACTGCCCTGTTATTAAATTCCAAAATCCTAAAAAATATTGACAAATCAACATACCTACTTGTTTGATATTACTCCTTACAAGAAGTATGCATTACTCTATACTGCCAAAATTTGAACAAAAGACCCTTCCTAAAATTCTGCCTTCATTTCGTACAAATCCACTAACCGCCCCCTCCACCCAACCCCCATCTATCGTCTTATAAAGTTGTGAGCTAATGTCAAGGTGTTGGTTGAACTTCCATAAGATACACATTACAATCGCCAAGTTTGAAAATACTTTTAGTTAAGAGATGACTTTACTCCTACAGTCTATTTGGATTAAGTTAATTAATTCATATTACCAAAAAGAATAGTTAAATTTTGGTTGGACACCGATTAAAAGGAGATTAACGAAGGAGAGGTAAATAGAATACTTTTTCTACGAACTTTCATAAATCGCTTGCACGATGCATCAGTGCTTGAAAATTGAGCAGTTTCTGTTGTGGATTGACCTGTTTCTTCAGTTTGGGTCGCATTTTTGTCTTTACCAATTGTAACAGTAGTATTAACATCAGTGATAGATGGTGAGGCAATTTCCAATACCTTTTCCTTTTTCTAGAAAATGTATTACAGCCATTTCTATTTCTCATTTTCACGCTTTCAAACAAATGCATGCAGGACTGCTGCCTTCCAGTCTCTCCAATGGAAGTTATTCTACCACTGTCTCTTCGTACCTCATTTTTCGTTGTCGAATTAGTTCAATTGCTAAGGTGCTTTATTGCTTTCCCCCTATAAGCCCCTCTTTAAGTCAGATTTTTTGTAATGAATTAAGTTAAATTATATTAAATTAAAATTAAATTTTGGCTTCTCCCTAATGAGAGTATTTCAAAGTATTATACTTTTAAGCTCGAATGGACAGTGCTAGTTTACAAGAATTGTATCAAATGTGGAGATTATTTTACTCCATAGTACAATTCGTAAACGCCATCATAGAGATAACAAAAGCCATACTAGAGAATAGCTAGTATGGCGAGGAGTTCTAAATCCTAGTTTTATGGATAAAATTTGAGATTCTTTAACTGAACGTCCCAGCTGAATACACTGGATTCTTAAACCCTCAAATGGGACCAAATCCGCAGGCTTTTGAAAGAGCCTTCCAATATGGATTTTCACCTCGATTTGAGTTAAATTTGAGATTCATGTCGAAGATACGGATTTCTTCCAGAGATCAAGGGGAAGGTTTCCTTCTTCTCTATTTCTCCCTTTTATCGCTAGATCAATCTGTCGTAACATCCCCGGTCATATAGTTCTCGAAAGATTCTATCAATTTCACTAGCTATAAAGTGAGAAAATGCATGACAACCATACATATTCTTCTCAATAGACTATCAAATTAAACTAACCTGACGTTGTAAGATAAGAATTTCAAGGATTCACTTCAGAGAAATCTGAACATCGCTTTCCTGATATGGTCCAAGTGCATGCAATTCAGGCTGTTTGCATTGGATAGAGAGACTCCGTAGTATTGGGATTAAGCGTTCATTGAGGTAAACTTCTCCGAATAACAGAAGACAAAGAATGTCGATACCAATCTAAACCCGCAGTTAATTCGTAATCAAGGAAACTTACACGAAAAGCTTGAACTTTGCATATGTATTGATGTCTTCCATATATATATATGTTTGTTATTTTAAGCAGTTAAAAATAAGGTCAAATAATGATCCGTGTTTTGACCTACCTCACTTCCCCCCACATTCGTCCTTCCACAATCTATTCTTGTCTTGACCTAATTGGGCAAATAATCTAATTTTCCAATACTTCCATCCTCTTTCCAAGGACGCATGCTATATCTCACACAGATAAGGTGCTCCATCCTAACTTACCCGATCTCGTCCACTCTAAATATAGGGGGGTGGGTAGGCGTGGGATGAAATTGAAGCCGCATGGAATGGAAAGGGAGGTGTGTGCGTGTGTGTGTGGATATTATAGAATTTTCGGGTTTATTAAACTTAAGACGAAGTGGCCTCAGACAAACAAATCCAATGATTTGTACCCTGAAAAGACCTTTCCACGACAAGAACTTGTAACAGGTTAAATTTGATTAATGACCGACTGATGAGTAATTAATTTGACCATCAGTGAAGAAATATCGCATTGCCGACTTCTTTGATAATAAGTGAATTTTAAAATTGGCGAAGATTGGTATAAGACATAACGTGCTAAACTGGATAAAAGCATTCACTGGCCAGAGAACATGTGTCAAGTCAGACATGGAAACGATCTGTCCAAATCGAACCTTTTACAAACAGACCTACCACAAGGTGCTGTCACAAGCTACTTTCTTTTCAACGTCTTTAACAATGACATAGCTAATGTGGTACAGACTGTTAATGGCGTCAAGTGCTCACTTTATGCAGATGATCTTGTTCTATGGTATTCCGCCCCCAAGAAGAACGCTCAGAAGAGGACGGAAATTGCCCCAAATCATGCACTCAAACTATTACCTAACTGGTGCGAAAACAATGGCATGGTTATCAACACATCGAAACTGCATACCAAACATTTTCATCGGCGCACCACAGCATAAATCCGCATTTAATGTACGAGGATACTCCTCTACCTGCTTGCATAGTCACACTTTCTTCAAGTCAAAACGGCCTCACAATCTTGTCCTCTCTTCTTATTGGTTCTGCGATTTTAATTTTCTCCAATTTAAGATGATAAAGACCAAAGTTTGAAGATAATTAATTTTCAGACCTCCTATGAAAATAGAATTGAATTTTGAGAAATTGGACCTTTGCATGAAGTGACTGTGTGTGGGAAGAAAACTGCAGTTTTGCTGAAACGGACTGATAGAGACTACTGATAGAGACATTTACCAGAACCATATAAACAACATGCTCCCTTTCTCAATTTTGCAGTCTACCTACATTTGTTATAATTCTTGTGTAGTCTTGGAGAAATTTGTCAAAGTGATGTCTGTTATGAGATCCAAGGGAATCCAATTACAAACGATCACAAAATGGAAACATTCCTTGAGTGTCATTTTCTCTAGGAATGAGGTAACTGGCTGAACGCTCCTTTCTAAATATTTTGTTGGGTTTAAAACAACTATCTGTATTGGAAAATGACTTTGGTCATTGATTGGTTAAGTGGTCTCTTAAATGTACTGAGTTGACGCAGGTGGAACGCGATTTCTGTCACAAACTCAATTTCATTCTTCACCAACGAACTCACTCTGGTAAATGCCATTTTGTTATACAAAACTTGATTACCGATTTTCGAAACGCGGTACCTTAACAGAACAGCTATTACAATTTCGTTGAAAGGAGATTTTACTCGACATCAATGAGTACATCAGAGTAATGTCAAGGTGATATCCACAAACTGACGTGGTTTATTGTTCAACTCATTCAATTATGCAGATAACAACTTATATTATCATTTGTAATTTTAACACGTTAAATAAAGTGCATTGACATCCCTTGGATTCCCCCTTTCATTTATTTTTATTTCTAAAATAAGAACAAGTCGATGTGTTGAACACTTTTCTACAGTTTAGCAGAATGTGCTTTGCAATTCAATCATACTCAATTTGATACTTCATATGAATTTAGGCTTTATGATAGTTATCACCAGCCCTTTAGTTGACTTCGGGCTTCACAGATGAGAGAAACATCGAAGTCACAGAAAGTCGAGGGGGGAGGGAGGGGGAAACAGAAGAGTGATTCACAGTTGTAAGAGTGAGGGAGACACAAAGGTAGAGAAGAAGGTCAGGTGAGGTGAGTACTGTGGAAGTGGTGGACTATGACATACAGTCGGATCATGGTGGTTTGAAGTGAACTGTCGGTTAATAGACCTTTTTGCCGAATGAGAATATGTTGCCCAGGATGCTTAGGTGATCAATAAGCGAAAATGAACCAATGGAGAAGACTTTTTTAGCATACCGAAGGGAAATGGCAAATGAAGGAAGGAGGAGGGAGGAGCGGAAGAGGACGAAAAGATGAGAGCGTGTTGCATTTGAATACCCTGTTCAAACGACCCTTTACTTTGGCGAGGGGAGACCCAACGGTGGAACGTCTGTTCATTAAATCGATAATTAACAAAAGCCAATTCTTTACCAAGATCAATGGAGTGGGAGGAGAAGCCAAACAAAACGCCTTTCATATTGCAAATTTTCCCACGTTAATGCAAGCCTTGATTGCCAGGCAACAGCAGAGCAAAGAGGTGGTTGAGCGATTGGAGTGCTTGAATGAATGGATGAACCAACCAAGACTTTGGCTCTAATGGATGAAATAAATGCGTACGTAGTGGTAGCAGCATCATTGGCAGTAGTACCAACACCTCACACATGATCGTCGTCGTCATCGTCGTCGTGGAGCAATTGCCTAAACCTAACCCCAGATCATAACCCTAGATTACTTTCTGCAGGTTCTATCCTAACTATAATTAACTCTTGGATTGTTTGATTGAAGACCACATCGGAATTGTAGGACTGTTCGTTCAGAGGCATTTGGTCTAAAAAATATAATGCCATACATGCACTTGTTATTAATGAGGCATAACCAAGTTAGAGAAGCAAAAATTGGTAAATTGGTACCGTTGGGTTTGGAGATATATGTGGGATAATATAATACACGAACTTTACTAAATTTTGAATTTTGGCTTGAACTCTCCTTAAGCATACCTAATGAATCTCCTTCACTCGAATAAATTGTAGAAATTGGCAGCATCTCCATGAAGAAGATCTAGAATAGTCAACTGTTTTGCCAAGGCGTACTTTCGTGAAACCGAGACAATAAGAACTGCTTGAATTACGGGTTCTAGATAAGTTTGTTATTTGGCTTAAAAAGAAAGTCGTCTCAAGTTTGTCATCCCTACTTATGTGTGGAATCATATTTCATTCCGCTTGAACTGGGTCATCGATTACTGAAGTTGCATGCACCACTGCAGCAATAATTCTCACAATATCTGATCTCTCAGACACACAATCATTAGCCAAATGTAGAATTCCATTGAAGGAAGTTAAACCAATTAGTAATTATTACGCTTGAGCTACACTTCTTCTTCCTATTCATTCCCTTCACAGAATTTATCGAAAGTACTCTAAGTCAACTCTTGAAAGTTGCCTAAATGGCAAATTTCGTCGAACTTTACTCACTTAGGAAAGTAAATGAAAAGAAGAGATCCGGCTTCTATGGTTTACAATGAGTTAGAAAAGGCGTTGCCGTTTACCAATCATAATTTTATCATAGGAATATAGCCCACTAAACCTATGAACTGCCAGTGGACAAGTGCTGTTTCGAAAGGCTAATTTCATCATCAGACCACCCACCCTCCTCCCCCCATCAACCCATTCCCGATCACAGTAAACCTGAAAACTGCATAACAATAGATGTTTAGGCTTATAAAATCACTCAAATTGTAACTTATTTGCGTCACGCTAATGATAAAGCAAGCCACGATGTTTCACAGCACTCTCAAACAAGTCAATTGTATGCGCAATGGGACTAACAAACACCTGGAGAAAATAAGAACTCAAGTAATAGGTAGCATGAGCATTAGAACTAAGCCAATTCACTCAACGCGATTCACGACTAGGACATTTTGGCATGACGAAGAAATTAGTGCACAACTTTCGAAACAAATGAAAGCATGCTAAAAATTAATTGTCCAATCCCCTTACCCTTTATACCTGCTTCTAGATCGATCACCAAACCCAAACGGAACACACATCTCGTTGTACTGTTAAGTAAAAACTGAATGCATAAAAAGAAAATACAGTCAGAGATCGAAAAATACAAAAAGAACGTAAGAAGTGTACATCTTGATTGGGATAGAATATTCCAAATGCTACCAAAGGAGGCTAAAAAGCTTTGTGGCAAATTTGCACAATCCAGAAGATTATAAACAGAGAAAGGGAAAAATATTCATAATAAAGAGGAAATTTCTTGATCTTTTGCATCACCAATTCCATCAGGCAAAATTGCGCACATTGCTTCCGCTTCTGGTAAACAGGCACTGTCATAAATCTTGCACACTCGTGTTTCACCACGCCATTTACGAAGCTAAAGCCTACAAAATAAGCAGACGATATATTTTAATTACAAATGTAGAGTTGGCTTTTAATATCTTGAAGCATACCTGGTGGTCGACGCATGACCCATGATATTACTACCAATAGGCTTTTTAGGATCGGCGGAAAACATCGCTGCACAGTCTACCTGATTAGTAATAACCACAGCAACGCCAAATTCATTCGCAAGGCAAAGGAGGGTTCGAAGAAAGCGAGCGAGAGTTCACCTCGACCAGAACAATCGGTTCGATAGAGAACAGTAGCACTATCCACAATAGGTAGCGCATATCTCAGATTCCAAGAGAAGTAATATACCCACCAACATCCTACCTGCAATTATTTAAGTAGAACAAGCATTTACCTCATCATTGCAATGGCATTAACAAGAAGCTCCGCATGATATGCACGGACATAAGCAACATTACCGAGAACATCACTGCCCGACAACCCATACCTTTCAGCAACAGCAAGCAAACGCTCAGGTCGAAAAAGCACCTTCCGTATCTATGTTAGGGCATTTGTCTTCATTTCCTCCCATACCAACGGGAAGCTAAGTAAAAAAACGAAAACAATAGCCACAATAAATCGATTGCATACATCGATGAATGAATACCTGAAGCTGCTATCTACTTGAAATGTAACAGCAAGCTTATGACAAACATGGGCTTTTCAAAAAGTTCAGTGATTGAACCAGTCTCAATGCCACCCTATAGAAGCTTATCCAGTTCCTTTGAACCAGTTGTAAGTTGAATAATTTCCGATCTCTTTTAATTAAATTCGGTAGCAGTAGTGAAACCAAATAGAACAAGTTTCCTAGACCGCATTTTATAAGGAAAAATAATAAGCTTAACAAAATCTTACCAGCTTTCATTTCACTAATTCCCTTAGTGTTAAGTAAAGCCTCCTTCGCAACGAACTGAATACTTTCCACGGAATAAAATCCCGCTTCCTGTAGCCTTTAGACATCCGTTGCTGATATACCTGAGCAATAGATAATTAAAATACCCTTTCAAAACGATTAAACAGACAATATTGAACGAGAACCGCATGCAATAAATATAAAGCAAATTTCAACCTCGAGTTTTCGAATGGGAATTGGTCCAGCACTTTCTTCGTCTTCAGTGGCGACAGCTTCACCCACACTCATTTCTTTTCATCAAGCCATTGCAACAGAACCACAAACCCATCACCAAATCGCGCACTGAGGAATTAGTTCATTATAGATGCGTTAAAACAAGTCCATTATGCAGGTTTTAAGTAAACGATTCATAAGCACACAAACTAAAAGATAAAAATGGATAAGCCATTTATTTGTTTTAATATCACAATAAACACCGAAGTGTTTCTTCTTGAAGTAAATTATTATTTATTGATAAATATTAAACCACAAGTATTCAAGCACTTATTCAATTCAAACATATAAATAAAAAGTTCCTTTAATACGTGCTCTTAGAACGATTCCAAACTCGTCTTTCTAAATAAGCTTATTTGTTTATTGGATAACTGAAACATTAATCCAGCAGAATAATATTACCAATTGGACAGGCAGGTATGCTGCAGGGAAGAAAATTCAAAAAAGAGTTAGGAATAAGGTTTATTAATTCTTCTCTTCTTAACCTCTACTAATATGTACATACAAGCATCTTGCAACATTATAATATTTCGTATATAAAAATTCGTCTTGATATTCTACACCAAACAATAAACAATTATGTAGACTCATATTTCCTCGAAGGCACCAACTGTGGAATTTACGGAAAACTTTCCACTTACTCTTAAATTCTTTGCAATTCTGCTAATTATATGGTTGACTTCGTAATACAAAACTCCCACGTATTGCTTTCCGAAGCTGTTAGTTGTTCACTTACTCTCCTTTCAACTCGCTAATTGGTAATGTTTTGAGGATATTTAATATAAAAGAAATATCGTATGTGAAATTCATAATTTAAAGCATTTTCTCTTTTTATCAATAGATTTTTAAAGAAATTATTATATTTTCCTGCAAATTCGACCATTATGGTATACAATGGGGCAAAGGCCTACATCATTGAGGGAAGTTAATCTAAATGAGTTGCCTATCTAAAGACCTGTTAAAGGGTGGAGATCGAAACTTCAAGAGGTTGGAGCGCAGAGTCAGGGAATCAAAGTGCAGTAATTTTCTGAACTTGGAAGAGTAGTACAATCAATAACAAATACACTAATTCACTTCCAGATTTCAAGTTTCATGACTTGTTACCTGTGAATTATGCTAGGAAACAGATTTTAAATAGATGTCAAAATAACTAAGTTTGAACTTTCCAGAGATTCAATTATAACAAATACAACAGTTTAAATGTTTCAAATATTTGTGTCCTTAATATTAATTGGCTGAATGATAACATCGGCCATTTCAGCAGAGGTGCGAGGTTGTTGGATTGCGGAATTTCTTCAAAATTGTTGAGTAGTAAATTACTTCATTAAAATTCAAAAACCAATTGCACAGAATGCTAAAAGTACTGAGGGTAGAAATGGAGATTCCGAACCGATTCAACAGGATGATCACGAGCAAAATATAAATGTTGTAATTGGAAAAATTTCCAAGCATGGAATTGTGACTACATAATTTGAATATTTAGTATTGATATCTCTAAAAAAGCGCGTTAATATCAAGGTTGTGCTAAATAAAAATAGAGAGGTGGAAGATTCGGACAATGCTAAAAGTGTGCTCTTGGTTCGCAGTCACGCCGGAAGGAGAAATGGGCGATTATGAAAGTGCAAGCACTGAACTACTGAGAAACATGTTCGAAGGCGTGGTTATTTTTTGAAAGGCTAAGTTTGACGCCATCAATTAGTGAAATGTGACAACATTTAAAGAATATTAAAGTCTCACAGATGCAATGTGTCTAATAAACATTTAATTCGGTGGTAATTGTGTACTATTAGCAAGCCAATGACAAGAAGAGCTTCTAAATTCTTTGCCAAATATTTCTTGGTGGAGGACAGATGATCCTATTTCTTCGTCGTGAACATTTTCTGGAAATCCAATTTAAAGGAAATTTTATGTGTTGCAGCAACGGTGTCCAATTTTAGGTCCTGGTACAATTCCTACAATACGCACCTTCCATAAAATGACCGACTTTCCTCTTCTAAGAACTTAAATTTATGAGAAGTTGCCGCATTAATATTAATGCTCTACTACAGACATTGATTCAAATGACTAAATGAGTTTGTGCGTGCGTGCGTGCGTGCGTGCGTGCGTGCGTGCGTGCGTGCGTGCGTGCGTGCGTGCGTGCGTGCGTGCGTGCGATGACATGTCCCACAATTCAAATTCAAGTGTCCAATTTTTCACAAATAATTTCCTGACCTTAGAAACAATCTTGTCACCCTTTATCGATTTTCATCCCTTTCCTCAGGTGTAACCGAAATACAACCCCACTTACAAGACCTTTATTGTACAGTACCAATTAAGCCTTTTTGGTGATTAGAAAGATCATAGTGCTTATTCAATCCTCGGATATTTCAATTCATTCCATTCTCCATTAAAATATAATTTATTTAATTCAAAAATTTTCAAACAATTATAATCGGTATTATTGCTATTGTATTGTATTTTCATTGCCAAAGTATATGCTTTTGTGGTTTTAATGTCACCATTGTGACCACTCTGACCATTACTCTTCTCGGAAGTATCGTTTTATGAGGGTCTAAGGAACTGTGTAAAATCAGAGAAATCAGTGAGACTGATTCCCATTTTGTGCCGACGAACAGGAGTTCCATCGGAGAAAACTGACTCTTCAGGCACGCTGGACTTACTGGAAGTGAAAAAGCATATTTCATGATCTAAGACAATAAAGACCTGCGTCTGTTTGAGTTAGTTTTATAAGAAACCCATAGATAATGTTCTTCTCCATAAGTATATTAAGTAGTAGAAAGTTCATTTAGGCTATATGGTATCTTTTCAAACATAACAGATTGTAAATGTTGCCAGGTAAATAAATTTACCATTCATATATTTAAAGAAAGAGTCTCTTGGCTCATTTGCTTCGTTCGGTATACAACACCACTTAAACAAAACAAATAATATCCACAAAATGTTCAATGACTATTCATCCAATTACCTCGCGCTTGTGACTGGCATTATATAAATGGAATAAATATCGACTACCTATGTTGAATAGATATGATACTTATATATAAAAGTATATATAAAAAGTTACCGCATGTTACTTTAGACAATTTGGCAGGTAGAACACTAATAAAATCATAGAATTCTACCAGAAATGAATTGCAGTCACCATAGCAATATATTGAGTTTCTCGCTCATTTATTCTTATCCGTCCTGGTTTTGAACCACCTCCATATTGACCTCCAATATGATAGAGGAAACATCCTACTTTCAGTAAATCGCTAATCAAATTGTTTTAATTGACTGACTCTTATGCTGCTAGCAACTCGGTTCTATCCATTTGCAATTATTCACTTTACTATTTACAATACGCACACATCCCTTGTTCTCACAAGCACTACGGCTAATTTCAGGTCAGCTTGAAAGGCTTCATTGTCTGTAGTTGACACCTCCTAAACATTATTCACTCTCCAGTAAGAAACTGACAGAAGTCGTCTTTAAAAATGTGAATTAAGCGTTTATGGTAAGAGAAAATAATTATTAAAAAAATGAGATCAATCCTATTCTTTGTTCGATAAAACTCACACATCATTTTCCTCGAAGGTTAAAGTAACCGAAGTCTTTGTTAAGAGATTTTCTGGTACTAATTATGACATAAAGCACCGCAGTATTTTGAGATCTAGTTGAAAAAAGTCATATTTCTATATACCGTATCTCTAGTTACTAATGGTGATTATTTTAGCCAAAAAAGCACTCTTCGACAGGATTTAGATCATCTATTGATTTGGTCATCCACAAGTCCGACAGTGAGAGAAAGCTTCATTACAAGTAATATTGGCATTGCAATTTTGTAAACAAAAGGCAGTATATCCACAGTTCCACTACGCAGATACTTTCAAGTCTCCCTTGATATGTCCACATTTCAGCATTTATTTTAATTCTAAGTATTCCAAATAACCTAGCTTAAGGTGAGCACGTATGACTTCAACCAAGTAATTTTCACCTGAACACCACTGATTTAGCATTGGTCACCTCAAGTGAACAGCTAGCCAACTAATTTATCCAATAGGGATTGGTTTCGAATCTGCAGTGTTTAAATAAGGAAGATAACCAAGTGAAATCCAATTAAATATTGTTTAATAATGCTACTGGCCACATCAATTCAAAACTCCAAGAGAAAAATATTAACCATCCTGCAGAAAGTGTAAGTCCATCGAGAATTGAATCACAAGGTAGGGGAGTTACTTTTTCTACAGTATTCAATCGTCCACGAAATGACTGAAAATCGATTGAGGTTGGACGTCTGGCAGATCTACTTTCCTCTTTTGTGTCATTTGAATTTACAGCCAATCTTTTGAGGAATTGATGTCCGCTTCGTCCTCTGAAAATCGATAAATTAACTTGCGAGAATCAGTTATATTTTATTGAATAAATAGCTTCAATGAAATGATAGAATTGTTAGTGATGTTCGAATGTGAATTTGATTGTTACCAATGACATCCCCGGCAACTGTGCGCTGATTGATCGCATAGAATTAATAATGAGGTTTAGAGTGTGAATTCTTTAACTAAAACAAATGAATAAATTGAAATAAGCACGCTTCAAACCTGACTTCACCTCGACTCCTACTGTAGTAAGTTTAGTTGGAGGTAAGCAGCAAATAAATATTTGTCTAATTTTCGAGAAAATGAGTATTTGTAGTAATGAAATAATCAATAATAACATAAGGCAAAGCATGTCATCATTCAACAAATTACTAATAAATCATTGTTCATTTTTTGTCCAAAGTTAATCAACTGACTCAGCATCCACGTAGACATTATTGATGAGTGTTCGCTTTAAGAGACAAATGCTGCCTTCCAGTTGACAAGTTGGTCCAAGAAAGGCAGAAAACCAGTACCCAATCACTTCTTCATGCACTCACTGATTATACTGCAAAGTTGCCGTAATTGAGATTGGGTACTCAGAATAGATTTCTGGTACGATAACAGCATTCAAGGAAATGGCAAAAGGAAGTTTCTCCTCTGTACATCATGCTAATAGAGTCATATATTCAGTTAATAATGAAGAATCGTCACTTTTTCTCACGCGTTTAGTGTGCAAGTCTGCCAAATCAAGAATCGAGAGACAGGCACTAAGCGGTGCGCAACAAGTGATGTTGATGGCTAACTGTAGTAGTTAACAAGAAGGGTAGCATGATGGCAGTATCACACGAGGTCGGCTACTGTATATTCCTTCTCAAGTCATTTTTGCAAATACTCTTTTTGATAAGCTAGGCAATTAGTGTGGAGGAAATTTGTAAATATAAACGCAGCAAGTGTGGTCGTTCATCGCGAGGATACCAGATCGAATTCTCTCAGAATTTAGATCCACGTTGAAAAATCGCGCAGAGTCACCGCCTTGTTTGGTGTTCTGACATTTAAGAGTGGTGGCTCTTTCCAATAAAATATTTCGAAACGGACACTTTAAATTAGACACTTAGTAGGTAGCTTTTGCATATAGTTTAAATGTAATTTCTGTGGCTATTCCGCCGTATTATTCTATCGAAACTTAAACGACAGGACTATTTTGTCAGACATTTGACATTCTAAGCAAGCTCAAGGAAATGTGTCGTTCCAAAGCACAAATGAAATTCGCTCATCTCAAAATTGCGCTGAAATATTTATTCACCGGGGACAAGAGTGGCTTAGGTAGATATTTTGAGCTCGAGCTATTGCACTTTATGAAGTGCCTAAACAAAGAACACAAAAGTGTTACAAAATCGAAGAAAATATCTGCCATATGTTCTCGATTCCTAGTCTAATTTCCAACGTTCTAGAAATCTGTTAATGTCAATAACATATTCAATATCTTAAGTAATTAAAAGGGCTATTATTAAATCGTACTTCGCCTAACTACTCTAATTAAAGTTAACAAAAGTTTCAATAAGCATTCTTCTAAACGTTGCATTTTTAATGACTTTAGTCTTTTTATTCTGTTAAACAAATTGCAATTGGTTCGTTGAATAAAATGGCAAGTGGTCAAGGAAAAAAGAAACAAACAAACAGGTGGAAACACGTTCCTATTTCTCCACACAGTTCAACAGACACGTATGGGAGAGGTGGAAGGCGGGGGAGACGATCTGGCACCTACATCACAACCCTTTCTCTACCTTCCTTCACCTTTCTCCCTTCCGACACTTCTGTATCTACTTGTGTGGTTTCTGTGTTCCTAAGTGCCTGTAATTTTGATTGACGTGGCTTCAGAATGGACAACTGTGAATAATTGAAAATAGAATATTTTTGAGCAGATTATTAGTTTTCGGCTATTAAAAACTCCTACAAATCTCAAGGTTAAAATGGTATTCTCTAACGATTGTTGTATCTGACTGACTTTATTTGACAAGTTTCATTCAGTACCTCGGTTGACGAACTTGAGTTAATGTTCTACTATATTCCATGAATGGGGTGCGCGATTGACTTACCTCCACGTGGTGCAACCTGGGCAACACATTCTCATTCGGCAAAAAGGTCTATTAACCGACAGTTCACTTCAAACCACCATGATCCGACTGTATGTCATAGTCCACCACTTCCACAGTACTCACCTCACCTGACCTTCTTCTCTACCTTTGTGTCTCCCTCACTCTTACAACTGTGAATCACTCTTCTGTTTCCCCCTCCCTCCCCCCTCGACTTTCTGTGACTTCGATGTTTCTCTCATCTGTGAAGCCCGAAGTCAACTAAAGGGCTGGTGATAACTATCATAAAGCCTGTCATCTGATACACATAACTATTCTACGAATTGAGATAAATAGAATAGAACTCAACTTCCAAATGCGTAATTAGAATGAGTATTAATGTGTACCCGTTTAAATTTGACCAAATTGAAGTTGGTGATTTCAAATAGCAAGTTCAACAGGGTCTCGAGTACAAAACTGGCCTCATCACTGCTGAATCGCAGGCTGCAATTGCACGAAAAAAGCCTTTTCTCTAAGCTCGACCTTATTCGGGCCTACCATCATATTTCAATGTCCTCGGAAGATATCGCAAAGACCACCGTCATCACACCATTCGCTTGTTCGAATACATACGTATGCCCTTTGGCCTACGCAATGCAGCCCAATCCTCTCAGCGATTCATAGATCAAGTTTTCGCGGGTTAGATTTCGTCTTTACTCACATCGACGACCTGCTCATCGCCAGTTCCAACTCGGACGAACACAAACAGCACCTCCGACATGTATTTGGACGTCTACAAAAATACGGAATCACGGTCGACCCCGAGAAATGGAAGTTTGGCCATAGAGAAATTGAGTTCCTGGGTCATCACATCAACGGTCGAGGAATCACACCTCTCCCTGAAAAGACGCAGTCCATCATGGGTTACCCCATTCCTCAATCGGCGAAGAGTCTTCATCGCTTTCTAGGTGTCGTAAACTATTACGGGAGATTCATCCCAAATTGTGCTCAAGTTCTTAAACCCCTCACGGATTTGCTAAAGGGGAATCCAAAGCATTTCAAAATGACAGCAGAGGCTGAATCAGCATTTTCTTTAGTTAAACGGCACCTTTCAAATGCAACCACGAGTCCCTGACTCTTAGCTATCAGTGTTCAAGGTTTATTTCTAGGTCTCATTGGTACTTGATAATTCGAAATGACCCAAATAGCCAATTGCCGGTCAAAGGTTAACTCGACCTTCTAATTTAGCTCTTTGAAAGCAATTCTTCTTTTGGTTTTGATTAAAATGATAGTGTAACGGCCATAAAAAGGACTGACAACTTAGTCTCAAATTCTAATCTTAGCAAAGCACAAACTAAAAATCGATTTCCCCTTACCACTTTAATTTCTTATTTTCTAAATACACCTTCAAAAAGCATTGGTGTAATGATTTTGAAATATGCTAATTTATAGGTAGAAAATGAATAAGAGAAACATGTGTTTATTGAAAAATTCTAGCCACTAACACATTACTAAAATGACCAAATTATCTACGGAAATAGATTTGAGCGTAAGTGACATTTTCAATAATGACCAAGAGCTGCATTGATAGATCCGATCTCTTTAATTCTCCCGGAAGAAGAGAGAAGTCAGTTGGGAGGGAGGAAGGAGGGAGAGTTATAGTTAAAGTAAGAGGTTGCAATGAAAAAGTGACCCGTGCAAACGAATTGATCAGCTATTATTTCCCTCAAAGCAAAGTTTAATCGTTAATCGATATGAAAGCAGGTGAAAATGCCGTGAGTACTTCCACTTTCTCTCATTTCCACTGGAAGTTATCTTTAAATGTAGCACTTTAACCTTGGAAATAATATCGAATTTTACCTTACATGACAATTTCCGACTTGTAGAAATCGTGTAATTTCATTGAAAATTGGAGAAAATAATGATTTCCGCTCTAAGAGCATTCAATCTAAGTTAGACAGGACAGATTATCCAAGAAAGTTACATATTCTTGTAAACGCCCCAAATCGTTCAGATTTTAATGAAAATCGCTGAGATGCAGACTTGAGAAATGGTTGATATGGTCGTCCGTCTCCGTTGCTCTCTTACAAACTATGTTTTCGGTTATTTAAAGACTAATTAAATACAATACGGACTACAGATAAAAGAACCGGAATACCATAGAGGGAACGTATCTGCTTTACATCACGATTTAGCTCTCTCATACTCAGTTCGCCGTCTCATATGGAGAGCATATAGGTTGGAGATATCACAATTGTCAATCAAGATGGGAAAGGGAGAGTTTGAGAGTTCGAGACTTCATTGGTACCGAATAATCCCATAAATCCACTACAAATAGAAACTGGGATAAAAGTGACAGTCAACTTTTCTTTTCCATCTTCCGATATAATTGAACAGATTTTAGGCCTAAAATCTAAGAGAAGTCAAATATTTCAAACATAATGAGCCAGTGGGTGGAATTGCGAACACTTTGATTAAGTCTGCCAAATAAAATTGAGAGGTGGATTGGGTAGTTAAATTCGAATTTCTCACTAGGAAGACTCCATGGTGCTGCCACTCTCCAAGATGAACAGCCAATGCCAGTTGAAAATGCTCACCTGATAAAATACCTATATTTTGCAGCATTTAATGGTGACGAATGAACCAAATCCTTTGCTTAAAAGGCGATGATACTCGAGCTGTGGAATTGATGGCTCTTCAATTTGCACAGTTGTATTTTTCGATGACATCTCGAATACATGCCGGGACCGATGTCTCATATTAACTCTGTGATTTGTCCCGAATGCTTCTTACAGTCACCCACGATTATCCATTATCTATTTTATAAAAGCCAGTTACTACCGAAAATTCCTTGCATTTGTATTGAAGCAAGGATAACTAGATTGGTTGAAACATCTATGTTGGCAAAACAATCAATTTATTAACTGAACTACTTTCATTTTGGAGCCACTCTTGGTTCTCACCAATATCCGTCAGCTACGTAAAATAAATCACAAAGTGAATCATAGCTTGCTTTTCTACAGTCAATCATATGTGCTCAAGATACGATTCATTATTAAAGATTACAAATCTCATCGAACGTAGTCCTTAACATTTCAATAACTTTCCCAATTTTAGAGGATTTGTTAAAACCTCTTTGCTAGATGATTTATTCTATTGGTATTATCATCGTTTGGTTTATCCTTTTAGCTATCCATATTTCATGTGAAAAACAAAATCCATAAATTTCAGTGATCAAAATGGTCTCTTCTGTCCATCAGGGTAAATATTCAGCATAAACTGGATGCCCTTTATTTCTTCAACTCTATTGAATATACTCAAACACTACCAATTATCAAATTATCTGAAGGTTGATTTTGCTGCAAGTTTTGAATTGATCTGCTCTTCCAAACAAGACATGGCATCTGCAACGAAATTATTGGTACCATCAGTGTGTCGTATATCACTAATGAATTGCGAGATGAAATTCAAATGCCGTGTTTCTCTGGGAGAGTGATGGTCTGCGGTTGTTCGCATAGCATAAATCAGAGGTTTGTGATCCGTGAAAATGGTGAACTTTCGTCCTTCCAATATGTGTCGGAAGTGCTTGACTGCTAAATAGCTAACAGTTCTCTGCCGACCGTGCTATACCGTGCTTCTGTGGGAGCGAGCTTCTTCGAGAAGAGGGATAGGGGTTGAATTTCACCTTTGACAACCTGTTGCAAGACTGCTCCAACTGCCACTGCCACTTCGAAACCATGTGCGTCCCCTTAGAGGTATTAAGGTGGTTCAGCGTGGTTGCATTTGAAAGGTGCCGTTTAACTAAAGAAAATGCTGATTCAGCCTCTGCTGTCATTTTGAAATGCTTTGGATTCCCCTTTAGCAAATCCGTGAGGGGTTTAAGAACTTGAGCACAATTTGGGATGAATCTCCCGTAATAGTTTACGACACCTAGAAAGCGATGAAGACTCTTCGCCGATTGAGGAATGGGGTAACCCATGATGGACTGCGTCTTTTCAGGGAGAGGTGTGATTCCTCGACCGTTGATGTGATGACCCAGGAACTCAATTTCTCTATGGCCAAACTTCCATTTCTCGGGGTCGACCGTGATTCCGTATTTTTGTAGACGTCCAAATACATGTCGGAGGTGCTGTTTGTGTTCGTCCGAGTTGGAACTGGCGATGAGCAGGTCGTCGATGTGAGTAAAGACGAAATCTAACCCGCGAAAACTTGATCTATGAATCGCTGAGAGGATTGGGCTGCATTGCGTAGGCCAAAGGGCATACGTATGTATTCGAACAAGCGAATGGTGTGATGACGGTGGTCTTTGCGATATCTTCCGAGGACATTGAAATATGATGGTAGGCCCGAATAAGGTCGAGCTTAGAGAAAAGGCTTTTTTCGTGCAATTGCAGCGAAAAATCGTGGATATGGGGTATAGGATACGGGTCCAGAATGGTCATATGATTGAGTGCCTGATAATCTCCATATGGCCGCCAATCACCGTTTTCCTTCACGGTCCACGGAAGCCCATGGACTGTTTGAAGGTCTAACGATACCTAAGGTTACCATGTGTTGAAATTCGGGGTGCAGGCGACAGGCTTTAGCAAACACAGGTTGTTCCTTATTGATAATGTGGCGCCGTACCCCGTGTTTGGATTCTACTCTCTCTGTCTAGTTGCGAAAAATTGTTGGAAACTCTGACAGGACACTCATAGCAGGATTGATGTTTCTCTTGTCAACAGCTTCTTATAATCCGGAAATTGTCCTAAATTGTAAATGAAAAGTGAATAACTGTTATTAAAAGAGAAGTATGTTGTGAGTAAGGCATCGCTGAAGAGCCGGTGAAAACATCAGAGGCGGATATGCTTGAAAGGACTTATAAATAGGCGTCCCCGTAACTGCTATGTGTAACCGAAGCATTACAACAAAACTGATATCCAATTTCAATAAAAATATATATTTGTTCATATTTTAAGTTAATTGATAATTTGTAGGTCTCTCTTATGAAAATTAAGTACTACCTATTGAGAAGAACCTTCAGTTTACAAGCTGCAAACTCCACAAATCAATTTGGTATAATGTAGTGTAAACCAGGGGATTCCAGATTCATGCCACTCAGTGAACCATCAGTTTAGCTGCCGTCGGTTTATGACCCTCTTCTCCCAACTAAGAGGGGAAGTGTTTGGAATATGCAATTAAAAAGCTGCATCACAGAGACGGTTTATTAGGTGGGATGGCAATGCTAACTGATATATTCATAGCTTGACATCTTAAGAATTACGCACAATGGCGTCTTATCTAGCTTACGTCCCAGCTTATTCCGACAAGACACATTGTCAAGAGGTCGGGTCAATTGATATTCTCCATCTGGATGCCTCGTTTATTTCTAATAGTGAGTATCCACTTAGTAGAAACGCACGACACGATCGAGTGATAACTCTTCTAACTGAGGCTGGACCGAATGTGGAACTGGAAGTAATACGCAAACTCATCGCTCCACAGGTGACTAGTTCAGATTCAACTCCCACTTCGGTTGGTTGATATATGGTTAAATTTTGTAACGTTGCCATGCGTTTGTTTGTAAATTTCGATTGCCTTCGATCGCAATAGAATTAATCTAATCTCTATTTGCATTCCATGCTTTTTAAGTGCTTCTCAAAATCGCCTTCTGAAAGGGATGCACATGTTATGCACTTACTGCATTCAATTCAAATTTCTTACATATACTGCGTTGAAAAGGCAGTATTTTCAATTCCTATCTAAAATGTGTAAAATTAGAAATATTAATATTTTGTGTTTTAAGTCATTAAAAGAGCGGCTAAGTAATTCCTGTTCGCAATGTCAGATACTACGCAAATTCACCTTGACTTTTCTCAAAAAATTCCCCTCAGCAGTACTGAGAAAACGGAGCGTATTGATATTACCCTTGACTTTGACGTCATAGGCGAAGTACTCCTCTAGAGCATTGAGAGCGGCTCATGGTGCGAATTGTGGTAACTGGAATAATAGTCATTAAACGCTAGATCAGTTTTCCCAGTCAGTCGCGAGATTTGCCTAACATGCAAGAAGTAGGAAGTAGTCTTTGAATAAGATTACAGATACTGATTGCATGAGTGTCTGTTAAATATAAAAATATTAATTTAAAGACTATTTAACAGTTCGAAATTTTAATTCGCTGCGCTTTCTAAAAATCATGGCCATATGCCAACAAAGACGTTTCAAATTTGATTGCAATTCCCATATTTGATGTGATTCCAGGCGTTTCACATTCGATGAGACGTCCTGAAACCAACTTTTGAATTCTCTCTCACTTCAAATCTATGCACTTCACAACAAAATGTCTGTTTGGCTTGTTGAGAGCATTTTGGGGAAGTGTTATTACCAAGTAGTAGAATCACTTTGGGTGCATATTCGAATTGTGAATCGAACTAAACTTATTGGAAAAATCACCAACTTTAAGCGTAAAGAAGCTAGTGAAAAGAGATGTGGTGGGGTGGCATGGGGTGGAAAGAATGTCCACCAATCAGATGTGGATGAAGACCAAGCGATTGAGTTGATAAAGCCTTCATTCATATTTACTCAATCTCCTGCGCTTCATACTTTATGTTGGCTCTACTCCACAATTCAATCTGCTACTTCACACTTCCTTATTTGCTCAAGTTGGGTGTGATCAAATTAACCTGAACAAAATCAATCCAAGCCACTCGACGCCATCAGGTTGTAGAGTGAAATTCATGGATTGAATAATATGCGAACATTTTCACTTTGTGCAAAAGTCTTAAACCGTTCATCATTTTATTTTAATTCATTTAAAAGCAAAGTTAATCACAAAGTGACCACACTAGACAAACGCATTCCAGCCTGGGCTTCAGCCAAACGAATAAGATATTCGAGTTTAAGCGTACATGCTGAAATCTTGAAAGCGAGGTACCAGAGTACTAGTGGGATGCTTCTGGAGGCGATGTCTGTAAACTGTGATACAATGTTGCCTGGTAGTACGACGATAGCAAGCTGAAATCACGTTCCTCGTTCGGTAACGCCTCATAATTTGGTTATATTTTCTAATTACAATAACCAGGTGAGACGCAGCAGATTATTTTCAGCTAAAGTGCATGTTTGATGCTACTGGTGAAGCTAAAGCTGATCGATTGAGAAATAAATAATTCAACGAGGCAGGCTAGGAATACGGGATCGGAACTCGTACACACCCGATGAGTGCTTTGATTAATAAGGATATTAATGCGGGATAATTTCATTTGAATAAATAATTGATGGCTTAGACCTCGAAATGTGAGAATACAGTAGAAGCATTTAGTGGAGGCGAAATGTTAATGCCATTTTGTGATATGTGCTTGTAAGTTTAGTAAATAATGACAGTCGCATTCATTGAAATAATTAACCAGAAGATTTGGCTGCAACTGAAACATACGTAGTGAAAGAGTCTTTAGAATTTCCAGAATATAATATTAAAATAAGTTTCCTTTCAACTAACTCTTATATAAAGGACTGAATGAAGATTTGCTCATTACCACCAACTCATTGACATGACGTTGCGTTGACTCCATGATAACTCAACTTTAGATGCAAATTAAAATTGCAAGGATATTATCAAATTTGATGGATTATTAGCATTGCACCAGCCATGGATCTGATCTAGAGTAATATTAAAAAATGCTATGGCACGCGTTGCTCGCGGTGCAGTTACCAGAGCGTACGTCTGCCATGTCAAAGATTACTCGATCGTTGGGTAGTCGTCCACACTAGTTAATTCACGTCATGATAAAAAAATTCCCAACGACGCAGTGTTTCGATGAATAATGCAAATGTTGTTCGATTTCCCCTCTACATCTTTGGCAGGAAATATAGTGAACAATGCTTCACAAATAAATTTAAAATACGTTTGCGTTCGGGTGCATTTTTCAATAATTAATTCGGGCGTTAAGGGGTTAATCTACTAAGTGTAGACTGTATAAATGGAGTACTTTACTCTATTTAAGGAAGCACAGGTTAGAAACGAAACCATCGGTCATAGTTGCAACCGAAGGGACTCCGACTTACAAACCTTTTAGGTTCAAGTTTTAAGCCCCAAGGAACGAAGATGAATTATGCGAGTTCAAGACTCCTCAAGCGGTAAATCGATTTTGAAATCCACAAAACAACAGCCAACTATTTACGAGCTCGTCATCTCCTGCAGAACTCAGAGTGCACCTACTTCCCAGATGACACCGCTACTACACAGACTGTTACCTCAACTGGCCTCATTGTTCGTGAAACACAATTCTATCACCAGACACAGGTAACCACACAACCACAGTCAGCAAGCAATTCATATCAGCATGTCTGCCAATGGATGGAAGTTGAGGGCAAACTTTGTGGAATGCGATTCCTCTCTATCAATGAAATGGTGAATCATTTGGCATTGGATCACGTGGGTGGACACGAAAAGACTGGCCATACTTGCTACTGGTTCAACTGTTCTCGTAATGGTCAGGCATTTAAGGCTAAGTACAAACTGGTCAATCATATTCGAGTTCATACTGGGGAAAAGCCGTTCAGTTGTCCCTTTCCTGGATGCTGCAAGGTTTTCGCTAGGTCTGAGAATTTGAAAATTCACACAAGGACGCACACTGGTGAGTAAAAATGTCTATTTTGATTCAATTTGATGATTTAAACACATTTCTTTTTCGATCGTGTACACTTGTGATTTGAAATTGGATTCCGAAGATGCTCACACAATTACTCTTCATTTCTTTTTCTTCAGTATGGCAATTCAGCTGGAAAAGCTTTAGCGAATTTAGTGTCATTGCCAAAGCCCAGTTAGGAAAACATATTTAGCCACTGCAACCCCCTGCATTACCCAGTCTTAATAAGTGCGGTTGACCATTCTGATCACTAGATAAAAGGCTCCTGTCTGGGTTGCCACATATCCTTATCAAGTACCATTTACTATTTCAATCTTTTGAGTAAATTATTTTGTTCCTATTTACATTTTATAAAATAATATGTTTCTCCCTCCCCTCACCCCCCCAACCCCCATCTCACCCCACCCCACTCCCCGGTAGTTGGTAGACCAAAAATCATTATTTTGCAAAATGGATGCAATTGCAATTACATGGCCTAATTAACCTACGAAGTAGTCATAACTGTGAAAACCTTCGCTTACTGTTAAATTTGTAATGCTTACAAATAAAGTTTGCACGTATGTGTAAGCTTTAATCTGTAGCGGATTTGCTACTTAAGTAAACCTGAATGCACTCAGAAACCTCAGTAACAGAGTCTCCTAGTTGTTAGTTCCCACTAAAGTAGCTACGCTACTGCAAATTCAAGAAAGAGACGAGGTGGGAGAAGAGACGTTTATTCGCTGTAACAAGACCGCGAAATCTATATATCGTATATCTAGTAATAATCAACATGGCGTATTGACTAAACAAACGAAAGCTCCTGATTGGCTATGCATTAGTCGCGCTCAGCCCGTGCAGTCGTTGTACGCGCGCACTGTTATGCGCGCGTGCGGTGACGTGTCCCACAATACTCCCTCCCTAGAGCGTTTGCAGGAGGTAGGAAACGCTCGAAATATAATGAATGTACAAAATAGGTTTCGGATTGGGGGGTTACATTTGGTGATGGGGAGGAAGGTGGTGGTACGGATGAATCCGCTGTTTGGATTGCAGGTTTAGGTCGGTGAGTCCTCTCAGCGAGGGCTGGTTTAGGCGGCGATTCCAAGTAAGCCGGTTTTGACCTGTCAACACTGACTGAGTCTTTGGTGCCGTTACGGTCCAGAATGAAGTATTTGGACTTGCGTTGGAGCACTTTGTATGGTCCGTCGTAGGGAGGCTGAAGAATATGGGCACAGTTTGAGATGAATCGTCCGTAGTAGTTTACGACGCCAAGGAAACGACGAAGACTCTTCACCGATTGAGGAGCGGGGTAATTCAAGATAGATTGGGTCCTTTCAGGGAGTGGTTTGATCCCACGACCGTTAATGTGGTGGCCCAGAAATTCGATCTCTGAACGACCGAATTTGCACTTCTCGGGGTTAACCGTGATTCCGTATTGTTGAAGACGTCCGAACACTTGTCGAAGGTGCTGCTTGTGCTCGTCCTTGTTGGTACTAGCAATGAGCACGTCGTCGATATAAGTAAAAACGAAATCTAACCCACGAAAAACTTGATCCATGAAACGTTGAAAAGATTGGGCCGCATTGCGTAGGCCGAAAGGCATGCGTAAGTATTCGAATAGGACGAATGGTGTGATGATAGCCGTTTTAGCAATGTCTTCCTGGGCCATGGGGATTTGATGATATGCACGCACTAAATCAAGCTTGGAGAACACCACCTTGCCATGGAGATGCAGCGAGAAATCATGAATGTGCGGAATGGGGTAACGATCTGGAATGGTGATTCTGTTGAGGGCTCGATAATCTCCACAAGGTCTCCAGTCACCGTTTTTTTTCTCGACCATGTCCAAGGGGGAAGCCCATGGACTGTTTGAAGGTTGAACGATTCCTAGGGATGCCATGTGTTGAAATTCTTGTTTGGCTGCTCGTAGTTTGTCGGGATGTATGCGACGGGCTTTGGCAAAGACAGGTTGTCCCTGAGTGACAATATGATGACGTACATTGTGTTTGAATTCCGAAATTTTCGTCTGAGGACGAAAGACTGAAGGGAACTCGGAGAGGATAGTGGAAAAGGGGTTTGTGGCAGGTAGGAGTGAATTCAGACCGAAAGAGTTACGGGTCCGAGTATGGCAAACCACCTGAAGGGAAGTGACATCATCACTTATGACACGATCTCTAAAGTTGACGAGGAGCCGGAATTTGGAAAGGAAATCGGCGCCGATAATGGGTTTTTTAACATCTGCAATCAGGAACACGTAAGGGAACACACGACGGAGGCCTAAGTCCAAGTTGAGAAATTTTTGTCCATATGTGCAGATTTTTGAGTTGTTGGCGGCCAGGAGGGGGGTACCGGTTGGTTTCAGACAGCGTTTTTCTTCAGATCGAGGAATAACACTGACTTCAGAACCGGTGTCTACAAGGAATCGTCGTTTTGAATTTCTGTCGAGTACGTAGAGGAGGCGACTTGAGGGAAAGCCAGGCTCAGCCATCGCCTTTACTGCCTGGCGTGCTCTTTTCCCGATGAATCGCGTGAAGCGTTCCTAGCAAACCTGCAACCTGGTCGACATTTCTTGGCCTTGTCACCAAAAGTTCTGTGGAAACAACAAACTGTATCGGTGTCTCTCGTCGGGTTCCTCCGTTTTCTAGGTGAGATGGGACGCCTTCTGTTGAGGCGTGGCGAAATGCTGGATCGTGAGGCCTTCAATTCCTGCAACTGCCCCGCGAGTTCGTTCAACCTTTGTGTAAATGAGTCTGCTGCGGTTGGGGCTTTGACTGTGTTTATAAGTGGCCCGTCCTGAAGATCATAGATTAGATCAGCCTCTTTCGCCAACTTATCTAGGTTGTCTCGCGAAGGACTGGTGACCAGAGATGGTATCAAGCATTTGGGCAGACATTTCATCCATAATTTTTTAAGAATTTCGTCGCTCACAAGAGAACCGCTGGCCAAGGATCGCATGTGATGTAGAAGTTGAGAAGGAGTGCGGTCGCCAAGCTCACATTGGGTAAAGAGCTGGTCTAGGCGTTTCTCTCGAGGCACCGATAGGCGATTGATGATTGCCTGTTTAAGCTGGTCATACGAGTCGTTGTCTGGCGACATAGAGGTAAGTTCTGCGAACTGAGTGACGATTGCAGTTGGAAGGATGGGAAAGAGATGCTGGAACCAAATTATTCGCTTGGTTATACCTCTTAGTCGCATAACCATTTCAAATTGCTTAAACCATGACTCGGAGTTTTCGGAGTCGAAGGCTGGAGTTTGCAGGGGGAATGTCTGTTCTGCGTCCTTAGACATTTTGAGATGACAAGAATTGTGCGATAGGAGAGCGTTGAGTAGGTGACGAGTTGTGTGAGAAAGAAGAAGATCACCTAGTGCGTAGTGCAATCGTAGAGGAAAGTTTGCCGTGCCGTGAGGTTGATCTGCTGCTGAGTAGATAATCAGACTTGGATCACGTCAGGGTCACCAATTTGTAGCGGATTTGCTACTTAAGTAAACCTGAATGCACTCAGAAACCTCAGTAACAGAGTCTCCTAGTTGTTAGTTCCCACTAAAGTAGCTACGCTACTGCAAATTCAAGAAAGAGACGAGGTGGGAGAAGAGACGTTTATTCGCTGTAACAAGATCGCGAAATCTATATATCGTATATCTAGTAATAATCAACATGGCGTATTGACTAAACAAACGAAAGCTCCTGATTGGCTATGCATTAGTCGCGCTCAGCCCGTGCAGTCGTTGTACGCGCGCACTGTTATGCGCGCGTGCGGTGACTGTCCCACAAATCCTTCACCTTTGTCCACTTTAACCAATAGAATTATCACCTGTACGTGCATTAATGGTCCTCAAAATACTCGATCAAGACTGGTGACAGGGGAGTGGGTATGGGGGAGGAACGGGTGGAGGAGAAGGTTGGGGAGGAGAGGTTTCCATTCGATTTTGAGTCCCCCCTTCTGCGCACTATTGGATGTGTTATATATTGTGTGTGATGGTGGTTACTGATAATATACGGGTGGTGAGAAAAAAACATTCTGAACGCGTTCACATTATACGAAGGTTACTAGGCCCGGAAAATGGATTATAGATAGCTTTAATTCACTATTCTTAATAGATTCTATAATGCATCTGCAAAGGTGCGCCACTCGTTCATTTCCCGCTGAGATTACTTCCTTCAGTTTATACTTTAGGTTGAAGAACTTTAAGTTGTATTTAAGGAGACTGTCGCGTTGTTGTTTCAGCATTGCATCTGATTACTTGAAATAATGGCTCTATTGTATAGTACAATTTCCATTTTGCTGCTCTTATTACAGGAGGATTTTTTTGCGAGCAAGTCTATCAATAATGGTAATATTTAAAATTGATTATGCCATAAATAGGAGAGCTCTACCAGAAAATTAATCTGCTTTCTAGTGTTCATTAATTAGTACGGTATGGCCAAACCAATTAATGGGTTATTTACTGCCTTGACTCTACTTTGAATGTTATGCCCACTCTGATCTATTTTACCGACTAAATTTCTTTTAAGATCAATTACATAACGAATGTGTATAAGGAAAATGCGAAGAGGTAAATGAGTTACCTGTATTTATGATTATGAAAAATTTGCTAATGCATGTTTAGGTTTGATTCCATTTTACTTAATTGGTAATCATATTAGCGCTGTATTACGGTCAAAATTTAACTCCACTTCGTTTTATATTTAATTGCATAAATTTACCAAATTGTCATTTGTCTGAAGCAGATGGCAATCGAAAATTCCCAGTCCTCTAGGTAGGTGCTTATTCACTTCTCGATCCCCTTTACTCCTCCCTACCCTCCTTCCCCCCTTCGCCCCTCTCCCCTCCTCACTCAGCCAATATTTAACAAATGACCACTGTATCTTGACACTTAGCTGCCAGATGGTCTGTCATTGACATTGTCTACTGCACATTCTTTAACTAGATCCGATTCATTCAATGACTCTTAGTGTGTGTGACCTCAGATAAATGAGGACAAGTGCATCCACCTTTCTGGTAATAATGTTCAGGTGGACCACGAGTGTTTCTCCAATGGAAGATAACTGAGGTAAGAAGACCAGTTTTAAAAATCCACTGACCGATTCGGAAATTCTTCCCAATATTTGTCCTCGAATAGAGAATTCCGGTGAAAGAGGTTGAAACTATCTTGTCATTTTCCCAAAACGAGTGTTAGGAAAGAAGAGGACTCCAGGAATCTCGATTTTAATTCTCCTCCTAGGAAGTAATATTAGTCAGTGAGTTCGGCTTAGAAATGGACGGGTGTTACCTTGAGCTTTCCGAGTTTTTGTTCTTCAATTAATTTGGTACATACTCGATCAATTTTACAACTGTCGTAACTAGGTTCGAGTGCTTTTTAAGCGAAGGGAGGTTGGCTGTCAACTACAGTCTTGTAGGAGTTTTACCCTTTTTGACTGTTCATTACAAAGAATAATTGGAGCCTCAAGGCGAACTCGCACTTCTGTTCTTTCAATAATACTAATTTGGTCAAAGTGATCCCTAATAGATCGTATCAAAAAATAAGTATAGAAAAGTAATCCACTAAGAATCGAGGCTATCTTGAAGAGAGGGAAAGGAATATTGCATTGGCTAATTTCCAGCCTGCGATTCAGCAGTGATGAGGCCAGTTTTGTACTCGAGACCCTGTTGAACTTGCTATTTGAAATCACCAACTTCAATTTGGTCAAATTTAAACGGGTACACATTAATACTCATTCTAATTACGCATTTGGAAGTTGAGTTCTATTCTATTTATCTCAATTCGTAGAATAGTTATGTGTATCAGATGACAGGCTTTATGATAGTTATCACCAGCCCTTTAGTTGACTTCGGGCTTCACAGATGAGAGAAACATCGAAGTCACAGAAAGTCGAGGGGGGAGGGAGGGGGAAACAGAAGAGTGATTCACAGTTGTAAGAGTGAGGGAGACACAAAGGTAGAGAAAAAGGTCAGGTGAGGTGAGTACTGTGGAAGTGGTGGACTATGACATACAGTCGGATCATGGTGGTTTGAAGTGAACTGTCGGTTAATAGACCTTTTTGCCGAATGAGAATATGTTGCCCAGGATGCTTAGGTGATCAATAAGCGAAAATGAACCAATGGAGAAGACTTTTTTAGCATACCGAAGGGAAATGGCAAATGAAGGAAGGAGGAGGGAGGAGCGGAAGAGGACGAAAAGATGAGAGCGTGTTGCATTTGAATACCCTGTTCAAACGACCCTTTACTTTGGCGAGGGGAGACCCAACGGTGGAACGTCTGTTCATTAAATCGATAATTAACAAAAGCCAATTCTTTACCAAGATCAATGGAGTGGGAGGAGAAGCCAAACAAAACGCCTTTCATATTGCAAATTTTCCCACGTTAATGCAAGCCTTGATTGCCAGGCAACAGCAGAGCAAAGAGGTGGTTGAGCGATTGGAGTGCTTGAATGAATGGATGAACCAACCAAGACTTTGGCTCTAATGGATGAAATAAATGCGTACGTAGTGGTAGCAGCATCATTGGCAGTAGTACCAACACCTCACACATGATCGTCGTCGTCATCGTCGTCGTGGAGCAATTGCCTAAACCTAACCCCAGATCATAACCCTAGATTACTTTCTGCAGGTTCTATCCTAACTATAATTAACTCTTGGATTGTTTGATTGAAGACCACATCGGAATTGTAGGACTGTTCGTTCAGAGGCATTTGGTCTAAAAAATATAATGCCATACATGCACTTGTTATTAATGAGGCATAACCAAGTTAGAGAAGCAAAAATTGGTAAATTGGTACCGTTGGGTTTGGAGATATATGTGGGATAATATAATACACGAACTTTACTAAATTTTGAATTTTGGCTTGAACTCTCCTTAAGCATACCTAATGAATCTCCTTCACTCGAATAAATTGTAGAAATTGGCAGCATCTCCATGAAGAAGATCTAGAATAGTCAACTGTTTTGCCAAGGCGTACTTTCGTGAAACCGAGACAATAAGAACTGCTTGAATTACGGGTTCTAGATAAGTTTGTTATTTGGCTTAAAAAGAAAGTCGTCTCAAGTTTGTCATCCCTACTTATGTGTGGAATCATATTTCATTCCGCTTGAACTGGGTCATCGATTACTGAAGTTGCATGCACCACTGCAGCAATAATTCTCACAATATCTGATCTCTCAGACACACAATCATTAGCCAAATGTAGAATTCCATTGAAGGAAGTTAAACCAATTAGTAATTATTACGCTTGAGCTACACTTCTCCTTCCTATTCATTCCCTTCACAGAATTTATCGAAAGTACTCTAAGTCAACTCTTGAAAGTTGCCTAAATGGCAAATTTCGTCGAACTTTACTCACTTAGGAAAGTAAATGAAAAGAAGAGATCCGGCTTCTATGGTTTACGATGAGTTAGAAAAGGCGTTGCCATTTACCAATCATAATTTTATCATAGGAATATAGCCCACTAAACCTATGAACTGCCAGTAGACAAGTGCTGTTTCGAAAGGCTAATTTCATCATCAGACCACCCACCCTCCTCCCCCCATCAACCCATTCCCGATCACAGTAAACCTGAAAACTGCATAACAATAGATGTTTAGGCTTATAAAATCACTCAAATTGTAACTTATTTGCGTCACGCTAATGATAAAGCAAGCCACGATGTTTCACAGCATTCTCAAACAAGTCAATTGTATGCGCAATGGGACTAACAAACACCTGGAGAAAATAAGAACTCAAGTAATAGGTAGCATGAGCATTAGAACTAAGCCAATTCACTCAACGCGATTCACGACTAGGACATTTTGGCATGACGAAGAAATTAGTGCACAACTTTCGAAACAAATGAAAGCATGCTAAAAATTAATTGTCCAATCCCCTTACCCTTTATACCTGCTTCTAGATCGATCACCAAACCCAAACGGAACACACATCTCGTTGTACTGTTAAGTAAAAACTGAATGCATAAAAAGAAAATACAGTCAGAGATCGAAAAATACAAAAAGAACGTAAGAAGTGTACATCTTGATTGGGATAGAATATTCCAAATGCTACCAAAGGAGGCTAAAAAGCTTTGTGGCAAATTTGCACAATCCAGAAGATTATAAACAGAGAAAGGGAAAAATATTCATAATAAAGAGGAAATTTCTTGATCTTTTGCATCACCAATTCCATCAGGCAAAATTGCGCACACTGCTTCCGCTTCTGGTAAACAGGCACTGTCATAAATCTCGCACACTCGTGTTTCACCACGCCATTTACGAAGCTAAAGCCTACAAAATAAGCAGACGATATATTTTAATTACAAATGTAGAGTTGGCTTTTAATATCTTGAAGCATACCTGGTGGTCGACGCATGACCCATGATATTACTACCAATAGGCTTTTTAGGATCGGCGGAAAACATTGCTGCACAGTCTACCTGAGCTACAACTTGATTAGTAATAACCACAGCAACGCCAAATTCATTCGCAAGGCAAAGGAGGGTTCGAAGAAAGCGAGCGAGAGTTCACCTCGACCAGAACAATCGGTTCGATAGAGAACAGTAGCACTATCCACAATAGGTAGCGCATATCTCAGATTCCAAGAGAAGTAATATACCCACCAACATCCTACCTGCAATTATTTAAGTAGAACAAGCATTTACCTCATCATTGCAATGGCATTAACAAGAAGCTCCGTATGATATGCACGAACATAAGCAACATTACCGAGAACATCACTGCCCGACAACCCATACCTCTCAGCAACAGCAAGCAAACGCTCAGGTCGAAAAAGCACCTTCCGTATCTATGTTAGGGCATTTGTCTTCATCTCCTCCCATACCAACGGGAAGCTAAGTAAAAAAAAACCAAAACAATAGCCACAATAAATCGATTGCAAACATCGATGAATGAATACCTGAAGCTGCTATCTACTTGAAATGTAACAGCAAGCTTATGACAAACATGGGCTTTTCAAAAAGTTCAGTGATTGAACCAGTCTCAATGCCACCCTGTAGAAGCTTATCCAGTTCCTTTGAACCAGTTGTAAGTTGAATAATTTCCGATCTCTTTTAATTAAATTCGGTAGCAGTAGTGAAACCAAATAGAACAAGTTTCCTAGACCGCGTTTTATAAGGAAAAATAATAAGCTTAACAAAATCTTACCAGCTTTCATTTCACTAATGCCCTTAATGTTAAGTAAAGCCTTCTTCGCAACGAACCGAATACTTTTCACAGAATAAAATCCCGCTTCCTGTAGCCTTTAGACATCCGTTGCTGATATACCTGAGCAATAGATAATTAAAATACCCTTTCAAAACGATTAAACAGACACTATTGAACGAGAACCGCATGCAATAAATATAAAGCAAATTTCAACCTCGAGTTTTCGAATGGGAATTGGTCCAGCACTTTCTTCGTCTTCAGTGGCGACAGCTTCACCCACACTCATTTCTTTTCTTCAAGCCATTGCAACAGAACCACAAACCCATCACCAAATCGCGCACTGAGGAATTAGTTCATTATAGATGCGTTAAAACAAGTCCATTATGCAGGTTTTAAGTAAACGATTCATAAGCACGCAAACTAAAGGATAAAAATGGATAAGCCATTTATTTTTTTTAATATCACAATAAACACCGAAGTGTTTCTTCTTGAAGTAAATTATTATTTATTGATAAATATTAAACCACAAGTATTCAAGCACTTATTCAATTCAAACATATAAATAAAAAGTTCCTTTAATACGTGCTCTTAGAACGATTCCAAACTCGTCTTTCTAAATAAGCTTATTTGTTTATTGGATAACTGAAACATTAATCCAGCAGAATAATATTACCAATTGGACAGGCAGGTATGCTGCAGGGAAGAAAATTCAAAAAAGAGTTAGGAATAAGGTTTATTAATTCTTCTCTTCTTAACCTCTACTAATATGTACATACAAGCATCTTGCAACATTATAATATTTCCTATATAAAAATTCGTCTTGATATTCTACACCAAACAATAAACAATTATATAGACTCATATTTCCTCGAAGGCACCAACTGTGGAATTTACGGAAAACTTTCCACTTACTCTTAAATTCTTTGCAATTCTGCTAATTATATGGTTGACTTCGTAATACAAAACTCCCACGTATTGCTTTCCGAAGCTGTTAGTTGTTCACTTACTCTCCTTTCAACTCGCTAATTGGTAATGTTTTGAGGATATTTAATATAAAAGAAATATCGTATGTGAAATTCATAATTTAAAGCATTTTCTCTTTTTATCAATAGATTTTTAAAGAAATTATTATATTTTCCTGCAAATTCGACCATTATGGTATACAATGGGGCAAAGGCCTACATCATTGAGGGAAGTTAATCTAAATGAGTTGCCTATCTAAAGACCTGTTAAAGGGTGGAGATCGAAACTTCAAGAGGTTGGAGCGCAGAGTCAGGGAATCAAAGTGCAGTAATTTTCTGAACTTGGAAGAGTAGTACAATCAATAACAAATACACTAATTCACTTCCAGATTTCAAGTTTCGTGACTTGTTACCTGTGAATTATGCTAGGAAACAGATTTTAAATAGATGTCAAAATAACTAAGTTTGAACTTTCCAGAGATTCAATTATAACAAATACAACAGTTTAAATGTTTCAAATATTTGTGTCCTTAATATTAATTGGCTGAATGATAACATCGGCCATTTCAGCAGAGGTGCGAGGTTGTTGGATTGCGGAATTTCTTCAAAATTGTTGAGTAGTAAATTACTTCATTAAAATTCAAAAACCAATTAGCAATGCATTCTAATGCATCTATTGCACAGAATGCTAAAAGTACTGAGGGTAGAAATGGAGATTCCGAACCGATTCAACAGGATGATCACGAGCAAAATATAAATGTTGTAATTGGAAAAATTTCCAAGCATGGAATTGTGACTACATAATTTGAATATTTAGTATTGATATCTCTAAAAAAGCGCGTTAATATCAAGGTTGTGCTAAATAAAAATAGAGAGGTGGAAGATTCGGACAATGCTAAAAGTGTGCTCTTGGTTCGCAGTCACGCCGGAAGGAGAAATGAGCGATTATGAAAGTGCAAGCACTGAACTACTGAGAAGCATGTTCGAAGGCGTGGTTATTTTTTGAAAGGCTAAGTTTGACGCCATCAATTAGTGAAATGTGACAACATTTAAAGAATATTAAAGTCTCACAGATGCAATGTGTCTAATAAACATTTAATTCGGTGGTAATTGTGTACTATTAGCAAGCCAATGACAAGAAGAGCTTCTAAATTCTTTGCCAAATATTTCTTGGTGGAGGACAGATGATCCTATTTCTTCGTCGTGAACATTTTCTGGAAATCCAATTTAAAGGAAATTTTATGTGTTGCAGCAACGGTGTCCAATTTTAGGTCCTGGTACAATTCCTACAATATGCACCTTCCATAAAATGACCGACTTTCCTCTTCTAAGAACTTAAATTTATGAGAAGTTGCCGCATTAATATTAATGCTCTACTACAGACATTGATTCAAATGACTAAATGAGTTTGTGCGTGCGTGCGTGCGTGCGTGCGTGCGTGCGATGACATGTCCCACAATTCAAATTCAAGTGTCCAATTTTTCACAAATAATTTCCTGACCTTAGAAACAATCTTGTCACCCTTTATCGATTTTCATCCCTTTCCTCAGGTGTAACCGAAATACAACCCCACTTACAAGACCTTTATTGTACAGTACCAATTAAGCCTTTTTGGTGATTAGAAAGATCATAGTGCTTATTCAATCCTCGGATATTTCAATTCATTCCATTCTCCACTAAAATATAATTTATTTAATTCAAAAATTTTCAAACAATTATAATCGGTATTATTGCTATTGTATTGTATTTTCATTGCCAAAGTATATGCTTTTGTGGTTTTAATGTCACCATTGTGACCACTCTGACCATTACTCTTCTCGGAAGTATCGTTTTATGAGGGTCTAAGGAACTGTGTAAAATCAGAGAAATCAGTGAGACTGATTCCCATTTTGTGCCGACGAACAGGAGTTCCATCGGAGAAAACTGACTCTTCAGGCACGCTGGACTTACTGGAAGTGAAAAAGCATATTTCATGATCTAAGACAATAAAGACCTGCGTCTGTTTGAGTTAGTTTTATAAGAAACCCATAGATAATGTTCTTCTCCATAAGTATATTAAGTAGTAGAAAGTTCATTTAGGCTATATGGTATCTTTTCAAACATAACAGATTGTAAATGTTGCCAGGTAAATAAATTTACCATTCATATATTTAAAGAAAGAGTCTCTTGGCTCATTTGCTTCGTTCGGTATACAACACCACTTAACCAAAACAAATAATATCCACAAAATGTTCAATGACTATTCATCCAATTACCTCGCGCTTGTGACTGGCATTATATAAATGGAATAAATATCGACTACCTATGTTGAATAGATATGATACTTATATATAAAAGTATATATAAAAAGTTACCGCATGTTACTTTAGACAAATTGGCAGGTAGAACACTAATAAAATCATAGAATTCTACCAGAAATGAATTGCAGTCACCATAGCAATATATTGAGTTTCTCGCTCATTTATTCTTATCCGTCCTGGTTTTGAACCACCTCCATATTGACCTCCAATATGATAGAGGAAACATCCTACTTTCAGTAAATCGCTAATCAAATTGTTTTAATTGACTGACTCTTATGCTGCTAGCAACTCGGTTCTATCCATTTGCAATTATTCACTTTACTATTTACAATACGCACACATCCCTTGTTCTCACAAGCACTACGGCTAATTTCAGGTCAGCTTGAAAGGCTTCATTGTCTGTAGTTGACACCTCCTAAACATTATTCACTCTCCAGTAAGAAACTGACAGAAGTCGTCTTTAAAAATGTGAATTAAGCGTTTATGGTAAGAGAAAATAATTATTAAAAAAATGAGATCAATCCTATTCTTTGTTCGATAAAACTCACACATCATTTTCCTCGAAGGTTAAAGTAACCGAAGTCTTTGTTAAGAGATTTTCTGGTACTAATTATGACATAAAGCACCGCAGTATTTTGAGATCTAGTTGAAAAAAGTCATATTTCTATATACCGTATCTCTAGTTACTAATGGTGATTATTTTAGCCAAAAAAGCGCTCTTCGACAGGATTTAGATTATCTATTGATTTGGTCGTCCACAAGTCCGACAGTGAGAGAAAGCTTCATTACAAGTAATATTGGCATTGCAATTTTGTAAACAAAAGGCAGTATATCCACAGTTCCACTACGCAGATACTTTCAAGTCTCCCTTGATATGTCCACATTTCAGCATTTATTTTAATTCTAAGTATTCCAAATAACCTAGCTTAATGTGAGCACGTATGACTTCAACCAAGTAATTTTCACCTGAACACCACTGATTTAGCATTGGTCACCTCAAGTGAACAGCTAGCCAACTAATTTATCCAATAGGGATTGGTTTCGAATCTGCAGTGTTTAAATAAGGAAGATAACCAAGTGAAATCCAATTAAATATTGTTTAATAATGCTACTGGCCACATCAATTCAAAACTCCAAGAGAAAAATATTAACCATCCTGCAGAAAGTGTAAGTCCATCGAGAATTGAATCACAAGGTAGGGGAGTTACTTTTTCTACAGTATTCAATCGTCCACGAAATGACTGAAAATCGATTGAGGTTGGACGTCTGGCAGATCTACTTTCCTCTTTTGTGTCATTTGAATTTACAGCCAATCTTTTGAGGAATTGATGTCCGCTTCGTCCTCTGAAAATCGATAAATTAAAATCGATAAAAGAACCGGAATACCATAGAGGGAACCTATCTGCTTTACGTCACGATTTAGCTCTCTCATACTCCGTTCGCCGTCTCATATGGAGAGCATATAGGTTGGAGATATCACAATTGTCAATCAAGATGGGAAAGGGAGAGTTTGAGAGTTTCATTATATAAATTCATTCTACCAAATGAGGCCATAGTAATTTCTTTAATATCTTCTATGTAATAGACGAAATGGTGACATGGAATTCGTGAATTGTGAAGATTGTGATAATGAGTATTTGTGAGATATTCACATCTTATTTTCGAGGATGTATCTCATTTCGATGTGTGGCAATAGTGCTTTTTGCAGATTCGCCATTTTGAGTCAAAGAATCTTAAGCTATTCCACACATTGCAGGGACATTTTGAATGGCAATATCCTTATCCGTATATTGAAGGTTGAAGGATCTTTTGTCAAATTATATTTGGTCATTGTAAAAAAGAAGACGTGCGAATGTAAAAGTAATTTCGCGAAATGGAAATATTATTTTACTTTTCTGTTTGCTTCGCGGTTAAAATAGAGATCATGTTTAGCATATAGACTGTGTACGCAAAATAAAAACCCCGAGAAGTGTGGATTTGGTCAGACTGAAATCTATCTATCATGGATTAACCCATTCCTTAATTTGCGAAAAGACTTGAGCGGTTCCTAGGCGTGATGAACCATTATAGAAAAAGTATTCCCAACTGTGCTCAAATCCCACATTACCTCACAAATATACTTAACGCTAAACCAAAATATTTCACGATGAAACCGGAAGCCGAATCAGTGATATACGAAGAGTAGCAAAAGATTTCCAAAGCAATAAATCAATGTTTTAATAAATAGATGATATATTTTATTACAGGTTTTGAAATACTCAATTCTCATTACTTAAGTCATTTAGGTTAAATTACATCTTGTGGCATAAACTACTGTTCCGATGGATGTAAATATTAACTTTTAGATAATCAGTTCATCTAACACAAACGTCTCCGTGGTCAAGTAACGGTGTTTAAGTAAAACGAGCGGAGGCTTTTGATTGGCCATTGACTGTGTGTTCTCGCACCCAGTGCGTACGCGAAGTTGAACGGGCGCACCTTCAAGTCACGCTGTGCGCTCATGCGATGACGTGTCCCACAGAGTGAAGGCACGCTAATTGATTTGTTAAAAATGCTCAAGTGTTGTCCAAGGTTTTGAATCATGCTTCGGAATTAAAGAAGGGGCTAGTGAGATAGATGAGAAGCTGCTGATTAAAAGAGGTTTTCAAAAGTGATGCTATCTCGAAATTTCATCCTCCGTAGAGATTTTCAATGAATTTTTAATCACGATATCAATTCCATCCATATTGGATAAACAAAGTCGTTCTCTATCTTACAAATTACAGACACAGCTGCTGGAGGTAACGAATGATTGAAAAGAAACTCTATGGCAGATCCTTCAAGTTAGTAAGTCTCCCGGAATTAGCTAAGCTACCGCTAATCTGTGGAAGAAACAGACGTATACCGTGGAACACGTTTATTTAATATGGCGTGCTGTCATACAAGCGTGAGCTGTTACTTTCCATATTCTTGTTTTAAGGAATGATTTGATAGGTTACATTTTACTCGTCCCCTGAACTTCTTCATGAAACCTAAAACAACTTGATACTGAGCACTGAAAGTTCATGTTGTTCGTCACGCCAGCGGAATATTGATGTGGTCGGCATTTTGAATACACGATTCCCTTTTCTCCCAACATTCAGTTGAATTAGACTATTTTAACTGTCTCAGACTGGCCAGGTTAAAGACTTCTTTGGTACCTACTCGAGTCCCTGACTCTTAGCTATCAGTGTTCAAGGTTTATTTCTAGATCTCATTGGCACTTGATAATTCGAAATGACCCAAATAGCCAATTGCCGGTCAAAGGTTAACTCGACCTTCTAATTTAGCTCTTTGAAAGCAATTCTTCTTTTGGTTTTGATTAAAATGATAGTGTAACGGCCATAAAAAGGATTGACAACTTAGTCTCAAATTCTAATCTTAGCAAAGCACAAACTAAAAATCGATTTCCCCTTACCACTTTAATTTCTTATTTTCTGAATACACCTTCAAAAAGCATTGGTGTAATGATTTTGAAATATGCTAATTTATAGGTAGAAAATGAATAAGAGAAACATGTGTTTATTGAAAAATTCTAGCCACTAACACATTACTAAAATGACCAAATTATCTACGGAAATAGATTTGAGCGTAAGTGACATTTTCAATAATGACCAAGAGCTGCATTGATAGATCCGATCTCTTTAATTCTCCCGGAAGAAGAGAGAAGTCAGTTGGGAGGGAGGAAGGAGGGAGAGTTATAGTTAAAGTAAGAGGTTGCAATGAAAAAGTGACCCGTGCAAACGAATTGATCAGCTATTATTTCCCTCAAAGCAAAGTTTAATCGTTAATCGATATGAAGGCAGGTGAAAATGCCGTGAGTACTTCCACTTTCTCTCATTTCCACTGGAAGTTATCTTTAAATGTAGCACTTTAACCTATGTCCGCATAATAAATATGAAATAAGTGGAAAAATGAGACTTTTGCTATTCGTTGCAAACCTCCTTTAATTGACAACAGAAGTTTGCTGAAGGTTTGACTTTTTATGGAGATAAAATCAGAAGAAAATACTCCAAATCCCACTGCGATTGGTCCTCTGTATACTAGTAAGTTAGAAAACAGGCTATTTGAGCATCCGATGAGTTAACAATAGTGCAATTGCAATAATAAAAGTTATGACTACTACTAAAATGAGTGTAAATGAGTGCAACAGATACATCCCTTATAGAAAGTGATCTGTTTACTGCAAGGGCAATAAATCTCTAACGAAGGCAGAATTTTAGGAAGCGTCTTTTGTTCAAATTTTGGCAGTATAGAGTAATGCATACTTCTTGTAAGGAGTAATATCAAACAAGTAGGTATGTCATAGCCCACTAAACCTATGAACTGAGAGCGGACAAGTGCTGTTTCGAAAGGCTAATTTCACCACCAGACAACCACCCCCCAACCCCTCCTCCCCCACCCCTCTCTACTAACTACATAGATCCTCACCTCTGCCACAACATGTACTGTCACCACCAGCAGCTCAGTGGGATATCTCCTAATTCATTATCTTCCCATCATGATTCTGTCACACTCGACACCTACTTCCCAGATGACACCGCTACTACACAGACTGTTACCTCAACTGGCCTCATTGTTCGTGAAACACAATTCTATCACCAGACACAGGTAACCACACAACCACAGTCAGCAAGCAATTCATATCAGCATGTCTGCCAATGGATGGAAGTTGAGGGCAAACTTTGTGGAATGCGATTCCTCTCTATCAATGAAATGGTGAATCATTTGGCATTGGATCACGTGGGTGGACACGAAAAGACTGGCCATACTTGCTACTGGTTCAACTGTTCTCGTAATGGTCAGGCATTTAAGGCTAAGTACAAACTGGTCAATCATATTCGAGTTCATACTGGGGAAAAGCCGTTCAGTTGTCCCTTTCCTGGATGCTGCAAGGTTTTCGCTAGGTCTGAGAATTTGAAAATTCACACAAGGACGCACACTGGTGAGTAAAAATGTCTATTTTGATTCAATTTGATGATTTAAACACATTTCTTTTTCGATCGTGTACACTTGTGATTTGAAATTGGATTCCGAAGATGCTCACACAATTACTCTTCATTTCTTTTTCTTCAGTATGGCAATTCAGCTGGAAAAGCTTTAGCGAATTTAGTGTCATTGCCAAAGCCCAGTTAGGAAAACATATTTAGCCACTGCAACCCCCTGCATTACCCAGTCTTAATAAGTGCGGTTGACCATTCTGATCACTAGATAAAAGGCTCCTGTCTGGGTTGCCACATATCCTTATCAAGTACCATTTACTATTTCAATCTTTTGAGTAAATTATTTTGTTCCTATTTACATTTTATAAAATAATATGTTTCTCCCTCCCCTCACCCTCCCAACCCCCATCTCACCCCACCCCACTCCCCGATAGTTGGTAGACCAAAAATCATTATTTTGCAAAATGGATGCAATTGCAATTACATGGCCTAATTAACCTACGAAGTAGTTATAACTGTGAAAACCTTCGCTTACTGTTAAATTTGTAATGCTTACAAATAAAGTTTGCACGTATGTGTAAGCTTTAATCCTTCACCTTTGTCCACTTTAACCAATAGAATTATCACCTGTACGTGCATTAATGGTCCTCAAAATACTCGATCAAGACTGGTGACAGGGGAGTGGGTATGGGGGGAGGAACGGGTGGAGGAGAAGGTTGGGGAGGAGAGGTTTCCATTCGATTTTGAGTCCCCCCTTTTGCGCATTATTGGATGCGTTATATATTGTGTGTGATGGTGGTTACTGATAATATACGGGTGGTGAGAAAAAAACATTCTGAACGCGTTCACATTATACGAAGGTTACTAGGCCCGGAAAATGGATTATAGATAGCTTTAATTCACTATTCTTAATAGATTCTATAATGCATCTGCAAAGGTGCGCCACTCGTTCATTTCCCGCTGAGATTACTTCCTTCAGTTTATACTTTAGGTTGAAGAACTTTAAGTTGTATTTAAGGAGACTGTCGCGTTGTTGTTTCAGCATTGCATCTGATTACTTGAAATAATGGCTCCATTGTATAGTACAATTTCCATTTTGCTGCTCTTAGTACAGGAGGATTTTTTTGCGAGCAAGTCTATCAATAATGGTAATATTTAAAATTGATTATGCCATAAATAGGAGAGCTCTACCAGAAAATTAATCTGCTTTCTAGTGTTCATTAATTAGTACGGTATGGCCAAACCAATTAATGGGTTATTTACTGCCTTGACTCTACTTTGAATGTTATGCCCACTCTGATCTATTTTACCGATTAAATTTCTTGTAAGATCAATTACATAACGAATGTGTATAAGGAAAGTGCGAAGAGGTAAAAGAGTTACCTGTATTTATGATTATGAAAAATTTGCTAATGCATGTTTATGTTTGATTCCATTTTACTTAATTGGTAATCATATTAGCGCTGTATTACGGCCAAAATTTAACTCCACTTCGTTTTATATTTAATTGCATAAATTTACCAAATTGTCATTTGTCTGAAGCAGATGGCAATCGAAAGTTTCCCGTCCTCTAGGTAGGTGCTTATTCACTTCTCGATCCCCTTTACCCCTCCCTACCCCCCTTCCCCCCTTCGCCCCTCCCCCCTCCTCACTCAGCCAATATTTAACAAATGACCACTGCATCTTGACACTTAGCTGCCAGATGGTCTGTCATTGACATTGTCTACTGCACATTCTTTACCTAGATCCGATTCATTCAATGACTCTTAGTGTGTGTGACCTCAGATAAATGAGGACAAGTGCATCCACCTTTCTGGTAATAATGTTCAGGTGGACCACGAGTGTTTCTCCAATGGAAGATAACTGAGGTAAGAAGACCAGTTTTAAAAATCCACTGACCGATTCGGAAATTCTTCCCAATATTTGTCCTCGAATAGAGAATTCCGGTGAAAGAGGTTGAAACTATCTTGTCATTTTCCCAAAACGAGTGTTAGGAAAGAAGAGGACTCCAGGAATCTCGATTTTAATTCTCCTCCTAGGAAGTAATATTAGTCAGTGAGTTCGGCTTAGAAATGGACGGGTGTTACCTTGAGCTTTCCGAGTTTTTGTTCTTCAATTAATTTGGTACATACTCGATCAATTTTACAACTGTCGTAACTAGGTTCGAGTGCTTTTTAAGCGAAGGGAGGTTGGCTGTCAACTACAGTCTTGTAGGAGTTTTACCCTTTTTGACTGTTCATTACAAAGAATAATTGGAGCCTCAAGGCGAACTCGCACTTCTGTTCTTTCAATAATACTAATTTGGTCAAAGTGATCGCTAATAGATCGTATCAAAAAATAAGTATAGAAAAGTAATCCACTAAGAATCGAGGCTATCTTGAAGAGAGGGAAAGAAATATTGCATTGGCTAATTTCCAGCCTGCGATTCAGCAGTGATGAGGCCAGTTTTGTACTCGAGATCCTGTTGAACTTGCTATTTGAAATCACCAACTTCAATTTGGTCAAATTTAAACGGGTACACATTTCTTGGACCAACTTGTCAACTGGAAGGCAGCATTTGTCTCTTAAAGCGAACACTCATCAATAATGTCTACGTGGATGCTGAGTCAGTTGATTAACTTTGGACAAAAAATGAACAATGATTTATTAGTAATTTGTTGAATGATGACATGCTTTGCCTTATGTTATTATTGATTATTTCATTACTACAAATACTCATTTTCTCGAAAATTAGACAAATATTTATTTGCTGCTTACCTCCAACTAAACTTACTACAGTAGGAGTCGAGGTGAAGTCAGGTTTGAAGCGTGCTTATTTCAATTTATTCATTTGTTTTAGTTAAAGAATTCACACTCTAAACCTCATTATTAATTCTATGCGATCAATCAGCGCACAGTTGCCGGGGATGTCATTGGTAACAATCAAATTCACATTCGAACATCACTAACAATTCTATCATTTCATTGAAGCTATTTATTCAATAAAATATAACTGATTCTCGCAAGTTAATTTATCGATTTTCAGAGGACGAAGCGGACATCAATTCCTCAAAAGATTGGCTGTAAATTCAAATGACACAAAAGAGGAAAGTAGATCTGCCAGACGTCCAACCTCAATCGATTTTCAGTCATTTCGTGGACGATTGAATACTGTAGAAAAAGTAACTCCCCTACCTTGTGATTCAATTCTCGATGGACTTACACTTTCTGCAGGATGGTTGATATTTTTCTCTTGGAGTTTTGAATTGATGTGGCCAGTAGCATTATTAAACAATATTTAATTGGATTTCACTTGGTTATCTTCCTTATTTAAACACTGCAGATTCGAAACCAATCCCTATTGGATAAATTAGTTGGCTAGCTGTTCACTTGAGGTGACCAATGCTAAATCAGTGGTGTTCAGGTGAAAATTACTTGGTTGAAGTCATACGTGCTCACCTTAAGCTAGGTTATTTGGAATACTTAGAATTAAAATAAATGCTGAAATGTGGACATATCAAGGGAGACTTGAAAGTATCTGCGTAGTGGAACTGTGGATATACTGCCTTTTGTTTACAAAATTGCAATGCCAATATTACTTGTAATGAAGCTTTCTCTCACTGTCGGACTTGTGGATGACCAAATCAATAGATGATCTAAATCCTGTCGAAGAGCGCTTTTTTGGCTAAAATAATCACCATTAGTAACTAGAGATACGGTATATAGAAATATGACTTTTTTCAACTAGATCTCAAAATACTGCGGTGCTTTATGTCATAATTAGTACCAGAAAATCTCTTAACAAAGACTTCGGTTACTTTAACCTTCGAGGAAAATGATGTGTGAGTTTTATCGAACAAAGAATAGGATTGATCTCATTTTTTAATAATTATTTTCTCTAACCATAAACGCTTAATTCACATTTTTAAAGACGACTTCTGTCAGTTTCTTACTGGAGAGTGAATAATGTTTAGGAGGTGTCAACTACAGACAATGAAGCCTTTCAAGCTGACCTGAAATTAGCCGTAGTGCTTGTGAGAACAAAGGATGTGTGCGTATTGTAAATAGTAAAGTGAATAATTGCAAGTGGATAGAACCGAGTTGCTAGCAGCATAAGAGTCAGTCAATTAAAACAATTTGATTAGCGATTTACTGAAAGTAGGATGTTTCCTCCATCATAGTGGAGGTCAATATGGTGGTGGTTCAAAACCAGGACGGATAAGAATAAATGAGCGAGAAACTCAATATATTGCTATGGTGACTGCAATTTATTTCTGGTAGAATTCTATGATTTTATTAGTGTTCTACCTGCCAAATTGTCTAAAGTAACATGCGGTAACTTTTTATATATACTTTTATATATAAGTATCATATCTATTCAACATAGGTAGTCGATATTTATTCCATTTATATAATGCCAGTCACAAGCGCGAGGTAATTGGATGAATAGTCATTGAACATTTTGTGGATATTATTTGTTTTGGTTAAGTGGTGTTGTATACCGAACGAAGCAAATGAGCCAAGAGACTCTTTCTTTAAATATATGAATGGTAAATTTATTTACCTGGCAACATTTACAATCTGTTATGTTTGAAAAGATACCATATAGCCTAAATGAACTTTCTACTACTTAATATACTTATGGAGAAGAACATTATCTATGGGTTTCTTATAAAACTAACTCAAACAGACGCAGGTCTTTATTGTCTTAGATCATGAAATATGTTTTTCACTTACAGTAAGTCCAGCGTGCCTGAAGAGTCAGTTTTCTCCGATGGAGCTCCTGTTCGTCGGCACAAAATGGGATTCAGTCTCACTGATTTCTCTGATTTTACACAGTTCCTTAGACCCTCATAAAACGATACTTCCGAGAAGAGTAATGGTCAGAGTGGTCACAATGGTGACATTAAAACCACAAAAGCATATACTTTGGCAATGAAAATACAATACAATAGCAATAATACCGATTATAATTGTTTGAAAATTTTTGAATTAAATAAATTATATTTTAGTGGAGAATGGAATGAATTGAAATATCCGAGGATTGAATAAGCACTATGATCTTTCTAATCACCAAAAGGGCTTAATTGGTACTGTACAATAAAGGTCATGTAAGTGGGGTTGTATTTCGGTTACACCTGAGGAAAGGGATGAAAATCGATAAAGGGTGACAAGATTGTTTCTAAGGTCAGGAAATTATTTGTGAAAAATTGGACACTTGAATTTGAATTGTGGGACATGTCATCGCACGCACGCACGCACGCACGCACAAACTCATTTAGTCATTTGAATCAATGTCTGTAGTAGAGCATTAATATTAATGCGGCAACTTCTCATAAATTTAAGTTCTTAGAAAAGGAAAGTCGGTCATTTTATGGAAGGTGCGTATTGTAGGAATTGTACCAGGACCTAAAATTGGACACCGTTGCTGCAACACATAAAATTTCCTTTAAATTGGATTTCCAGAAAATGTTCACGACGAAGAAATAGGATCATCTGTCCTCCACCAAGAAATATTTGGCAAAGAATTTAGAAGCTCTTCTTGTCATTGGCTTGCTAATAGTACACAATTACCACCGAATTAAATGTTTATTAGACACATTGCATCTGTGAGACTTTAATATTCTTTAAATGTTGTCACATTTCACTAATTGATGGCGTCAAACTTAGCCTTTCAAAAAATAACCACGCCTTCGAACATGCTTCTCAGTAGTTCAGTGCTTGCACTTTCATAATCGCTCATTTCTCCTTCCGGCGTGACTGCGAACCAAGAGCACACTTTTAGCATTGTCCGAATCTTCCACCTCTCTATTTTTATTTAGCACAACCTTGATATTAACGCGCTTTTTTAGAGATATCAATACTAAATATTCAAATTATGTAGTCACAATTCCATGCTTGGAAATTTTTCCAATTACAACATTTATATTTTGCTCGTGATCATCCTGTTGAATCGGTTCGGAATCTCCATTTCTACCCTCAGTACTTTTAGCATTCTGCGCAATTGGTTTTTGAATTTTAATGAAGTAATTTACTACTCAACAATTTTGAAGAAATTCCGCAATCCAACAACCTCGCACCTCTGCTGAAATGGCCGATGTTATCATTCAGCCAATTAATATTAAGGACACAAATATTTGAAACATTTAAACTGTTGTATTTGTTATAATTGAATCTCTGGAAAGTTCAAACTTACTTATTTTGACATCTATTTAAAATCTGTTTTCTAGCATAATTCACAGGTAACAAGTCATGAAGCTTGAAATCTGGAAGTGAATTAGTGTATTTGTTATTGATTGTACTACTCTTCCAAGTTCAGAAAATTACTGCACTTTGATTCCCTGACTCTGCGCTCCAACCTCTTGAAGTTTCGATCTCCACCCTTTAACAGGTCTTTAGATAGGCAACTCATTTAGATTAACTTCCCTCAATGATGTAGGCCTTTGCCCCATTGTATACCATAATGGTCGAATTTGCAGGAAAATATAATAATTTCTTTAAAAAGCTATTAATAAAAAGAGAAAATGCTTTAAATTATGAATTTCACATACGATATTTCTTTTATATTAAATATCCTCAAAACATTACCAATTAGCGAGTTGAAAGGAGAATAAGTGAACAACTAACAGCTTCGGAAAGCAATACGTGGGAGTTTTGTATTACGAAGTCAACCATATAATTAGCAGAATTGCAAAGAATTTAAGAGTAAGTGGAAAGTTTTCCGTAAATTCCACAGTTGGTGCCTTCGAGGAAATATGAGTCTACATAATTGTTTATTGTTTGGTGTAGAATATCAAGACGAATTTTTATATACGAAATATTATAATGTTGCAAGATGCTTGTATGTACATATTAGTAGAGGTTAAGAAGAGAAGAATTAATAAACCTTATTCCTAACTCTTTTTTGAATTTTCTTCCCTGCAGCATACCTGCCTGTCCAATTGGTAATATTATTCTGCTGGATTAATGTTTCAGTTATCCAATAAACAAATAAGCTTATTTAGAAAGACGAGTTTGGAATCGTTCTAAGAGCACGTATTAAAGGAACTTTTTATTTATATGTTTGAATTGAATAAGTGCTTGAATACTTATGGTTTAATATTTATCAATAAATAATAATTTACTTCAAGAAGAAACATTTCGGTGTTTATTGTGATATTAAAACAGATAAGCGGCTTATCCATTTTTATCCTTTAGTTTGCGTGCTTATGAATCGTTTACTTAAAACCTGCATAATGGACTTGTTTTAACGCATCTATAATGAACTAATTCCTCAGTGCGCGATTTGGTAGTGGGTTTGTGGTTCTGTTGCAATGGCTTGAAGAAAAGAAATGAGTGTGGGTGAAGCTGTCGCCACTGAAGACGAAGAAAGTGCTGGACCAATTCCCATTCGAAAACTCGAGGTTGAAATTTGCTTTATATTTATTGCATGCGGTTCTCGTTCAATATTGTCTGTTTAATCGTTTTGAAAGGGTATTTTAATTATCTATTGCTCAGGTATATCAGCAACGGATGTCAAAAGGCTACAGGAAGCGGGATTTTATTCTGTGAAAATTATTCAGTTCGTTGCGAAGGAGGCTTTACTTAACATTAAGGGCATTAGTGAAATGAAAGCTGGTAAGATTTTGTTAAGCTTATTATTTTTCCTTATAAAATGCGGTCTAGGAAACTTGTTCTATTTGGTTTCACTACTGCTACCGAATTTAATTAAAAGAGATCGGAAATTATTCAACTTACAACTGGTTCAAAGGAACTGGATAAGCTTCTACAGGGTGGCATTGAGACTGGTTCAATCACTGAACTTTTTGAAAAGCCCATGTTTGTCATAAGCTTGCTGTTACATTTCAAGTAGATAGCAGCTTCAGGTATTCATTCATCGATGTATGCAATCGATTTATTGTGGCTATTGTTTTCGTTTTTTTTTACTTAGCTTCCCGTTGGTATGGGAGGAGATGAAGACAAATGCCCTAACATAGATACGGAAGGTGCTTTTTCGACCTGAGCGTTTGCTTGCTGTTGCTGAGAGGTATGGGTTGTCGGGCAGTGATGTTCTCGGTAATGTTGCTTATGTTCGTGCATATAATACGGAGCTTCTTGCTAATGCCATTGCAATGATGAGGTAAATGCTTGTTCTACTTAAATAATTGCAGGTAGGATGTTGGTGGGTGTATTACTTCTCTTGGAATCTGAGATATGCGCTACCTATTGTGGATAGTGCTACTGTTCTCTATCGAACCGATTGTTCTGGTCGAGGTGAACTCTCGCTCGCTTTCTTCGAACCCTCCTTTGCCTTGCGAATGAATTTGGCGTTGCTGTGGTTATTACTAATCAAGTTGTAGCTCAGGTAGACTGTGCAGCAATGTTTTCCGCCGATCCTAAAAAGCCTATTGGTAGTAATATCATGGGTCATGCGTCGACCACCAGGTATGCTTCAAGATATTAAAAGCCAACTCTACATTTGTAATCAACATATATCGTCTGCTTATTTTGTAGGCTTTAGCTTCGTAAATGGCGTGGTGAAACACGAGTGTGCAAGATTTATGACAGTGCCTGTTTACCAGAAGCGGAAGCAATGTGCGCAATTTTGCCTGATGGAATTGGTGATGCAAAAGATCAAGAAATTTCCTCTTTATTATGAATATTTTTCCCTTTCTCTGTTTATAATCTTCTGGATTGTGCAAATTTGCCACAAAGCTTTTTAGCCTCCTTTGGTAGCATTTGGAATATTCTATCCCAATCAAGATGCACACTTCTTACGTTCTTTTTGTATTTTTCGATCTCTGACTGTATTTTCTTTTTATGCATTCAGTTTTTACTTAACAGTACAACGAGATGTGTGTTCCGTTTGGGTTTGGTGATCGATCTAGAAGCAGGTATAAAGGGTAAGGGGATTGGACAATTAATTTTTAGCATGCTTTCATTTGTTTCGAAAGTTGTGCACTAATTTCTTCGTCATGCCAAAATGTCCTAGTCGTGAATCGCGTTGAGTGAATTGGCTTAGTTCTAATGCTCATGCTACCTATTACTTGAGTTCTTATTTTCTCCAGGTGTTTGTTAGTCCCATTGCGCATACAATTGACTTGTTTGAGAATGCTGTGAAACATCGTGGCTTGCTTTATCATTAGCGTGACGCAAATAAGTTACAATTTGAGTGATTTTATAAGCCTAAACATCTATTGTTATGCAGTTTTCAGGTTTACTGTGATCGGGAATGGGTTGATGGGGGGAGGAGGGTGGGTGGTCTGATGATGAAATTAGCCTTTCGAAACAGCACTTGTCCACTGGCAGTTCATAGGTTTAGTGGGCTATATTCCTATGATAAAATTATGATTGGTAAATGGCAACGCCTTTTCTAACTCATCGTAAACCATAGAAGCCGGATCTCTTCTTTTCATTTACTTTCCTAAGTGAGTAAAGTTCGACGAAACTTGCCATTTAAGCAATTTTCAAGAGTTGACTTAGAGTACTTTCGATAAATTCTGTGAAGGGAATGAATAGGAAGGAGAAGTGTAGCTCAAGCGTAATAATTACTAATTGGTTTAACTTCCTTCAATGGAATTCTACATTTGGCTAATGATTGTGTGTCTGAGAGATCAGATATTGTGAGAATTATTGCTGCAGTGGTGCATGCAACTTCAGTAATCGATGACCCAGTTCAAGCGGAATGAAATATGATTCCACACATAAGTAGGGATGACAAACTTGAGACGACTTTCTTTTTAAGCCAAATAACAAACTTATCTAGAACCCGTAATTCAAGCAGTTCTTATTGTCTCGGTTTCACGAAAGTACGCCTTGGCAAAACAGTTGAATATTCTAGATCTTCTTCATGGAGATGCTGCCAATTTCTACAATTTATTCGAGTGAAGGCGATTCATTAGGTATGCTTAAGGAGAGTTCAAGCCAAAATTCAAAATTTAGTAAAGTTCGTGTATTATATTATCCCACATATATCTCCAAACCCAACGGTACCAATTTACCAATTTTTGCTTCTCTAACTTGGTTATGCCTCATTAATAACAAGTGCATTTATGGCATTATATTTTTTAGACCAAATGCCTCTGAACGAACAGTCCTACAATTCCGATGTGGTCTTCAATCAAACAATCCAAGAGTTAATTATAGTTAGGATAGAACCTGCAGAAAGTAATCTAGGGTTATGATCTGGGGTTAGGTTTAGGCAATTGCTCCACGACGACGATGACGACGACGATCATGTGTGAGGTGTTGGTACTACTGCCAATGATGCTGCTACCACTACGTACGCATTTATTTCATCCATTAGAGCCAAAGTCTTGGTTGGTTCATCCATTCATTCAAGCACTCCAATCGCTCAACCACCTCTTTGCTCTGCTGTTGCCTGGCAATCAAGGCTTGCATTAACGTGGGGAAATTTGCAATATGAAAGGCGTTTTGTTTGGCTTCTCCTCCCACTCTATTGATCTTGGTAAAGAATTGGCTTTTGTTAATTATCGATTTAATGAACAGACGTTCCACCGTTGGGTCTCCCCTCGCCAAAGTAAAGGGTCGTTTGAACAGGGTATTCAAATGCAACACGCTCTCATCTTTTCGTCCTCTTCCGCTCCTCCCTCCTCCTTCCTGCATTTGCCATTTCCCTTCGGTATGCTAAAAAAGTCTTCTCCATTGGTTCATTTTCGCTTATTGATCACCTAAGCATCCTGGGCAACATATTCTCATTCGGCAAAAAGGTCTATTAACCGACAGTTCACTTCAAACCACCATGATCCGACTGTATGTCATAGTCCACCACTTCCACAGTACTCACCTCACCTGACCTTCTTCTCTACCTTTGTGTCTCCCTCACTCTTACAACTGTGAATCACTCTTCTGTTTCCCCCTCCCTCCCCCCTCGACTTTCTCTGACTTCGATGTTTCTCTCATCTGTGAAGCCCGAAGTCAACTAAAGGGCTGGTGATAACTATCATAAAGCCTGTCATCTGATACACATAACTATTCTACGAATTGAGATAAATAGAATAGAACTCAACTTCCAAATGCGTAATTAGAATGAGTATTAATGTGTACCCGTTTAAATTTGACCAAATTGAAGTTGGTGATTTCAAATAGCAAGTTCAACAGGGTCTCGAGTACAAAACTGGCCTCATCACTGCTGAATCGCAGGCTGGAAATTAGCCAATGCAATATTTCTTTCCCTCTCTTCAAGATAGCCTCGATTCTTAGTGGATTACTTTTCTATACTTATTTTTTGATACGATCTATTAGCGATCACTTTGACCAAATTAGTATTATTGAAAGAACAGAAGTGCGAGTTCGCCTTGAGGCTCCAATTATTCTTTGTAATGAACAGTCAAAAGGGTAAAACTCCTACAACACTGTAGTTGACAGCCAACCTCCCTTCGCTTAAAAAGCACTCGAACCTAGTTACGACAGTTGTAAAATTGATCGAGTATGTACCAAATTAATTGAAGAACAAAAACTCGGAAAGCTCAAGGTAACACCCGTCCATTTCTAAGCCGAACTCACTGACTAATATTACTTCCTAGGAGGAGAATTAAAATCGAGATTCCTGGAGTCCTCTTCTTTCCTAACACTCGTTTTGGGAAAATGACAAGATAGTTTCAACCTCTTTCACCGGAATTCTCTATTCGAGGACAAATATTGGGAAGAATTTCCGAATCGGTCAGTGGATTTTTAAAACTGGTCTTCTTACCTCAGTTATCTTCCATTGGAGAAACACTCGTGGTCCACCTGAACATTATTACCAGAAAGGTGGATGCACTTGTCCTCATTTATCTGAGGTCACACACACTAAGAGTCATTGAATGAATTGGATCTAGGTAAAGAATGTGCAGTACACAATGTCAATGACAGACCATCTGGCAGCTAAGTGTCAAGATACAGTGGTCATTTGCACTCACGATCTCACTTCCTCACCTGACGATCAGTAGCATGGCTAATAAAGATTGCACAAATGTACTCACTGCCAAAAGTCGTATCTAGATATTTGTAAGAATGATCTACACCATAGAGAAGCGCTTTTTCTATAAATATTGCTGATGGTGTATCTATATCTTATCTGACCAATTAAGCAATGGGCTTAACTAGTAAAAATGTGCTCTTGCATATACTCTCCATGTCTTTTTACTACATGCAATTACCTATTTGGAGAATATGTCCAAGAGCACATATAAGTGGATATTTTGAATGAACTTACTCATTCAAGACCTTTTAGCTTTTCGATGATTTGCTCATTTTGAGTGATTTATTCTCACACCCTTCGAGTTCAATTCGAAAACATATCATACTTCATATTTTATCCCCATGTTAATCGAGGAGATATATTTTAAACTGAAATTTTTATAGTTATCCTTTGAGATTCTTTCAATTGTATTGCTTCTCTAACTTGTTTATGTTTCATTGATAACGCGTGCGTTCATCTTATTCTATTTCTTTTTAGAGTTTAACTGAAATACTGGAAGTTATTGATATTGTCCTAAGCCTCTTAGAATTTATTCTAGAGGCTGTGGACAAGTTTTAGTAAGACGCTTGCTTTTTAAAATGAAATTTTGTGGCCTTAATTGGATATTTTTCAATTGCATATTTTTAGTTACCCCTAAAATTCCCCTACAGTAGGAGTCGAGGTGAAGTCAGGTTTGAAGCGTGCTTATTTCAATTTATTCATTTGTTTTAGTTAAAGAATTCACACTCTAAACCTCATTATTAATTCTATGCGATCAATCAGCGCACAGTTGCCGGGGATGTCATTGGTAACAATCAAATTCACATTCGAACATCACACATTGCTTCCGCTTCTGGTAAACAGGCACTGTCATAAATCTTGCACACTCGTGTTTCACCACGCCATTTACGAAGCTAAAGCCTACAAAATAAGCAGACGATATATTTTAATTACAAATGTAGAGTTGGCTTTTAATATCTTGAAGCATACCTGGTGGTCGACGCATGACCCATGATATTACTACCAATAGGCTTTTTAGGATCGGCGGAAAACATTGCTGCACAGTCTACCTGAGCTACAACTTGATTAGTAATAACCACAGCAACGCCAAATTCATTCGCAAGGCAAAGGAGGGTTCGAAGAAAGCGAGCGAGAGTTCACCTCGACCAGAACAATCGGTTCGATAGAGAACAGTAGCACTATCCACAATAGGTAGCGCATATCTCAGATTCCAAGAGAAGTAATATACCCACCAACATCCTACCTGCAATTATTTAAGTAGAACAAGCATTTACCTCATCATTGCAATGGCATTAGCAAGAAGCTCCGTATTATATGCACGAACATAAGCAACATTACCGAGAACATCACTGCCCGACAACCCATACCTCTCAGCAACAGCAAGCAAACGCTCAGGTCGAAAAAGCACCTTCCGTATCTATGTTAGGGCATTTGTCTTCATCTCCTCCCATACCAACGGGAAGCTAAGTAAAAAAAAACGAAAACAATAGCCACAATAAATCGATTGCATACATCGATGAATGAATACCTGAAGCTGCTATCTACTTGAAATGTAACAGCAAGCTTATGACAAACATGGGCTTTTCAAAAAGTTCAGTGATTGAACCAGTCTCAATGCCACCCTGTAGAAGCTTATCCAGTTCCTTTGAACCAGTTGTAAGTTGAATAATTTCCGATCTCTTTTAATTAAATTCGGTAGCAGTAGTGAAACCAAATAGAACAAGTTTCCTAGACCGCGTTTTATAAGGAAAAATAATAAGCTTAACAAAATCTTACCAGCTTTCATTTCACTAATGCCCTTAATGTTAAGTAAAGCCTCCTTCGCAACGAACTGAATAATTTTCACAGAATAAAATCCCGCTTCCTGTAGCCTTTTGACATCCGTTGCTGATATACCTGAGCAATAGATAATTAAAATACCCTTTCAAAACGATTAAACAGACAATATTGAACGAGAACCGCATGCAATAAATATAAAGCAAATTTCAACCTCGAGTTTTCGAATGGGAATTGGTCCAGCACTTTCTTCGTCTTCAGTGGCGACAGCTTCACCCACACTCATTTCTTTTCTTCAAGCCATTGCAACAGAACCACAAACCCACTACCAAATCGCGCACTGAGGAATTAGTTCATTATAGATGCGTTAAAACAAGTCCATTATGCAGGTTTTAAGTAAACGATTCATAAGCACGCAAACTAAAGGATAAAAATGGATAAGCCGCTTATCTGTTTTAATATCACAATAAACACCGAAATGTTTCTTCTTGAAGTAAATTATTATTTATTGATAAATATTAAACCATAAGTATTCAAGCACTTATTCAATTCAAACATATAAATAAAAAGTTCCTTTAATACGTGCTCTTAGAACGATTCCAAACTCGTCTTTCTAAATAAGCTTATTTGTTTATTGGATAACTGAAACATTAATCCAGCAGAATAATATTACCAATTGGACAGGCAGGTATGCTGCAGGGAAGAAAATTCAAAAAAGGGTTAGGAATAAGGTTTATTAATTCTTCTCTTCTTAACCTCTACTAATATGTACATACAAGCATCTTGCAACATTATAATATTTCGTATATAAAAATTCGTCTTGATATTCTGCACCAAACAATAAACAATTATGTAGACTCATATTTCCTCGAAGGCACCAACTGTGGAATTTACGGAAAACTTTCCACTTACTCTTAAATTCTTTGCAATTCTGCTAATTATATGGTTGACTTCGTAATACAAAACTCCCACGTATTGCTTTCCGAAGCTGTTAGTTGTTCACTTACTCTCCTTTCAACTCGCTAATTGGTAATGTTTTGAGGATATTTAATATAAAAGAAATATCGTATGTGAAATTCATAATTTAAAGCATTTTCTCTTTTTATTAATAGCTTTTTAAAGAAATTATTATATTTTCCTGCAAATTCGACCATTATGGTATACAATGGGGCAAAGGCCTACATCATTGAGGGAAGTTAATCTAAATGAGTTGCCTATCTAAAGACCTGTTAAAGGGTGGAGATCGAAACTTCAAGAGGTTGGAGCGCAGAGTCAGGGAATCAAAGTGCAGTAATTTTCTGAACTTGGAAGAGTAGTACAATCAATAACAAATACACTAATTCACTTCCAGATTTCAAGCTTCATGACTTGTTACCTGTGAATGATGCTAGAAAACAGATTTTAAATAGATGTCAAAATAAGTAAGTTTGAACTTTCCAGAGATTCAATTATAACAAATACAACAGTTTAAATGTTTCAAATATTTGTGTCCTTAATATTAATTGGCTGAATGATAACATCGGCCATTTCAGCAGAGGTGCGAGGTTGTTGGATTGCGGAATTTCTTCAAAATTGTTGAGTAGTAAATTACTTCATTAAAATTCAAAAACCAATTGCGCAGAATGCTAAAAGTACTGAGGGTAGAAATGGAGATTCCGAACCGATTCAACAGGATGATCACGAGCAAAATATAAATGTTGTAATTGGAAAAATTTCCAAGCATGGAATTGTGACTACATAATTTGAATATTTAGTATTGATATCTCTAAAAAAGCGCGTTAATATCAAGGTTGTGCTAAATAAAAATAGAGAGGTGGAAGATTCGGACAATGCTAAAAGTGTGCTCTTGGTTCGCAGTCACGCCGGAAGGAGAAATGAGCGATTATGAAAGTGCAAGCACTGAACTACTGAGAAACATGTTCGAAGGCGTGGTTATTTTTTGAAAGGCTAAGTTTGACGCCATCAATTAGTGAAATGTGACAACATTTAAAGAATATTAAAGTCTCACAGATGCAATGTGTCTAATAAACATTTAATTCGGTGGTAATTGTGTACTATTAGCAAGCCAATGACAAGAAGAGCTTCTAAATTCTTTGCCAAATATTTCTTGGTGGAGGACAGATGATCCTATTTCTTCGTCGTGAACATTTTCTGGAAATCCAATTTAAAGGAAATTTTATGTGTTGCAGCAACGGTGTCCAATTTTAGGTCCTGGTACAATTCCTACAATACGCACCTTCCATAAAATGACCGACTTTCCTTTTCTAAGAACTTAAATTTATGAGAAGTTGCCGCATTAATATTAATGCTCTACTACAGACATTGATTCAAATGACTAAATGAGTTTGTGCGTGCGTGCGTGCGTGCGTGCGATGACATGTCCCACAATTCAAATTCAAGTGTCCAATTTTTCACAAATAATTTCCTGACCTTAGAAACAATCTTGTCACCCTTTATCGATTTTCATCCCTTTCCTCAGGTGTAACCGAAATACAACCCCACTTACATGACCTTTATTGTACAGTACCAATTAAGCCTTTTTGGTGATTAGAAAGATCATAGTGCTTATTCAATCCTCGGATATTTCAATTCATTCCATTCTCCACTAAAATATAATTTATTTAATTCAAAAATTTTCAAACAATTATAATCGGTATTATTGCTATTGTATTGTATTTTCATTGCCAAAGTATATGCTTTTGTGGTTTTAATGTCACCATTGTGACCACTCTGACCATTACTCTTCTCGGAAGTATCGTTTTATGAGGGTCTAAGGAACTGTGTAAAATCAGAGAAATCAGTGAGACTGAATCCCATTTTGTGCCGACGAACAGGAGCTCCATCGGAGAAAACTGACTCTTCAGGCACGCTGGACTTACTGTAAGTGAAAAACATATTTCATGATCTAAGACAATAAAGACCTGCGTCTGTTTGAGTTAGTTTTATAAGAAACCCATAGATAATGTTCTTCTCCATAAGTATATTAAGTAGTAGAAAGTTCATTTAGGCTATATGGTATCTTTTCAAACATAACAGATTGTAAATGTTGCCAGGTAAATAAATTTACCATTCATATATTTAAAGAAAGAGTCTCTTGGCTCATTTGCTTCGTTCGGTATACAACACCACTTAACCAAAACAAATAATATCCACAAAATGTTCAATGACTATTCATCCAATTACCTCGCGCTTGTGACTGGCATTATATAAATGGAATAAATATCGACTACCTATGTTGAATAGATATGATACTTATATATAAAAGTATATATAAAAAGTTACCGCATGTTACTTTAGACAATTTGGCAGGTAGAACACTAATAAAATCATAGAATTCTACCAGAAATAAATTGCAGTCACCATAGCAATATATTGAGTTTCTCGCTCATTTATTCTTATCCGTCCTGGTTTTGAACCACCACCATATTGACCTCCACTATGATGGAGGAAACATCCTACTTTCAGTAAATCGCTAATCAAATTGTTTTAATTGACTGACTCTTATGCTGCTAGCAACTCGGTTCTATCCACTTGCAATTATTCACTTTACTATTTACAATACGCACACATCCTTTGTTCTCACAAGCACTACGGCTAATTTCAGGTCAGCTTGAAAGGCTTCATTGTCTGTAGTTGACACCTCCTAAACATTATTCACTCTCCAGTAAGAAACTGACAGAAGTCGTCTTTAAAAATGTGAATTAAGCGTTTATGGTTAGAGAAAATAATTATTAAAAAATGAGATCAATCCTATTCTTTGTTCGATAAAACTCACACATCATTTTCCTCGAAGGTTAAAGTAACCGAAGTCTTTGTTAAGAGATTTTCTGGTACTAATTATGACATAAAGCACCGCAGTATTTTGAGATCTAGTTGAAAAAAGTCATATTTCTATATACCGTATCTCTAGTTACTAATGGTGATTATTTTAGCCAAAAAAGCGCTCTTCGACAGGATTTAGATCATCTATTGATTTGGTCATCCACAAGTCCGACAGTGAGAGAAAGCTTCATTACAAGTAATATTGGCATTGCAATTTTGTAAACAAAAGGCAGTATATCCACAGTTCCACTACGCAGATACTTTCAAGTCTCCCTTGATATGTCCACATTTCAGCATTTATTTTAATTCTAAGTATTCCAAATAACCTAGCTTAAGGTGAGCACGTATGACTTCAACCAAGTAATTTTCACCTGAACACCACTGATTTAGCATTGGTCACCTCAAGTGAACAGCTAGCCAACTAATTTATCCAATAGGGATTGGTTTCGAATCTGCAGTGTTTAAATAAGGAAGATAACCAAGTGAAATCCAATTAAATATTGTTTAATAATGCTACTGGCCACATCAATTCAAAACTCCAAGAGAAAAATATCAACCATCCTGCAGAAAGTGTAAGTCCATCGAGAATTGAATCACAAGGTAGGGGAGTTACTTTTTCTACAGTATTCAATCGTCCACGAAATGACTGAAAATCGATTGAGGTTGGACGTCTGGCAGATCTACTTTCCTCTTTTGTGTCATTTGAATTTACAGCCAATCTTTTGAGGAATTGATGTCCGCTTCGTCCTCTGAAAATCGATAAATTAACTTGCGAGAATCAGTTATATTTTATTGAATAAATAGCTTCAATGAAATGATAGAATTGTTAGTGATGTTCGAATGTGAATTTGATTGTTACCAATGACATCCCCGGCAACTGTGCGCTGATTGATCGCATAGAATTAATAATGAGGTTTAGAGTGTGAATTCTTTAACTAAAACAAATGAATAAATTGAAATAAGCACGCTTCAAACCTGACTTCACCTCGACTCCTACTGTAGTAAGTTTAGTTGGAGGTAAGCAGCAAATAAATATTTGTCTAATTTTCGAGAAAATGAGTATTTGTAGTAATGAAATAATCAATAATAACATAAGGCAAAGCATGTCATCATTCAACAAATTACTAATAAATCATTGTTCATTTTTTGTCCAAAGTTAATCAACTGACTCAGCATCCACGTAGACATTATTGATGAGTGTTCGCTTTAAGAGACAAATGCTGCCTTCCAGTTGACAAGTTGGTCCAAGAAATGCAGAAAACCAGTACCCAATCACTTCTTCATGCACTCACTGATTATACTGCAAAGTTGCCGTAATTGAGATTGGGTACTCAGAATAGATTTCTGGTACGACAACAGCATTCAAGGAAATGGCAAAAGGAAGTTTCTCCTCTGTACATCATGCTAATACAGTCATATATTCAGTTAATAATGAAGAATCGCCACTTTTTCTCACGCGTTTAGTGTGCAAGTCTGCCAAATCAAGAATCGAGAGACAGGCACTAAGCGGTGCGCAACAAGTGATGTTGATGGCTAACTGTAGTAGTTAACAAGAAGGGTAGCATGATGGCAGTATCACACGAGGTCGGCTACTGTATATTCCTTCTCAAGTCATTTTTGCAAATACTCTTTTTGATAAGCTAGGCAATTAGTGTAGAAGAAATTTGTAAATATAAACGCAGCAAGTGCGGTCGTTCATCGCGAGGATACCAGATCGAATTCTCTCAGAATTTAGATCCACGTTGAAAAATCGCACAGAGTCACCGCCTTGTTTGGTGTTCTGACATTTAAGAGTGGTGGCTCTTTCCAATAAAATATTTCGAAACGGACACTTTAAATTAGACACTTAGTAGGTAGCTTTTGCATATAGTTTAAATGTAATTTCTGTGGCTATTCCGCCGTATTATTCTATCGAAACTTAAACGACAGGACTATTTTGTCAGACATTTGACATTCTAAGCAAGCTCAAGGAAATGTGTCGTTCCAAAGCACAAATGAAATTCGCTCATCTCAAAATTACGCTGAAATATTTATTCATCGGGGACAAGAGTGGCTTAGGTAGATATTTTGAGCTCGAGCTATTGCACTTTATGAAGTGCCTAAACAAAGAACACAAAAGTGTTACAAAATCGAAGAAAATATCTGCCATATGTTCTCGATTCCTAGTCTAATTTCCAACGTTCTAGAAATCTGTTAATGTCAATAACATATTCAATATCTTAAGTAATTAAAAGGGCTATTATTAAATCGTACTTCGCCTAACTACTCTAATTAAAGTTAACAAAAGTTTCAATAAGCATTCTTCTAAACGTTGGATTTTTAATGACTTTAGTCTTTTTATTCTGTTAAACAAATTGCAATTGGTTCGTTGAATAAAATGGCAAGTGGTCAAGGAAAAAAGAAACAAACAAACAGGTGGAAACACGTTCCTATTTCTCCACACAGTTCAACAGACACGTATGGGAGAGGTGGAAGGCGGGGGAGACGATCTGGCACCTACATCACAACCCTTTCTCTACCTTCCTTCACCTTTCTCCCTTCCGACACTTCTGTATCTACTTGTGTGGTTTCAGTGTTCCTAAGTGCCTGTAATTTTGATTGACGTGGCTTCAGAATGGACAACTGTGAATAATTGAAAATAGAATATTTCGAGTAGATTATTAGTTTTCGGCTTTTAAAAACTCCTACAAATCTCAAGGTTAAAATGGTATTCTCTAACGATTGTTGTATCTGACTGACTTTATTTGACAAGTTTCATTCAGTACCTCAGTTGACGAACTTGAGTTAATGTTCTACTATATTCCATGAATGGGGTGCGCGATTGACTTACCTCCACGTGGTGCAACCTGGGCAACATATTCTCATTCGGCAAAAAGGTCTATTAACCGACAGTTCACTTCAAACCACCATGATCCGACTGTATGTCATAGTCCACCACTTCCACAGTACTCACCTCACCTGACCTTCTTCTCTACCTTTGTGTCTCCCTCACTCTTACAACTGTGAATCACTCTTCTGTTTCCCCCTCCCTCCCCCCTCGACTTTCTCTGACTTCGATGTTTCTCTCATCTGTGAAGCCCGAAGTCAACTAAAGGGCTGGTGATAACTATCATAAAGCCTGTCATCTGATACACATAACTATTCTACGAATTGAGATAAATAGAATAGAACTCAACTTCCAAATGCGTAATTAGAATGAGTATTAATGTGTACCCGTTTAAATTTGACCAAATTGAAGTTGGTGATTTCAAATAGCAAGTTCAACAGGATCTCGAGTACAAAACTGGCCTCATCACTGCTGAATCGCAGGCTGGAAATTAGCCAATGCAATATTTCTTTCCCTCTCTTCAAGATAGCCTCGATTCTTAGTGGATTACTTTTCTATACTTATTTTTTGATACGATCTATTAGCGATCACTTTGACCAAATTAGTATTATTGAAAGAACAGAAGTGCGAGTTCGCCTTGAGGCTCCAATTATTCTTTGTAATGAACAGTCAAAAGGGTAAAACTCCTACAACACTGTAGTTGACAGCCAACCTCCCTTCGCTTAAAAAGCACTCGAACCTAGTTACGACAGTTGTAAAATTGATCGAGTATGTACCAAATTAATTGAAGAACAAAAACTCGGAAAGCTCAAGGTAACACCCGTCCATTTCTAAGCCGAACTCACTGACTAATATTACTTCCTAGGAGGAGAATTAAAATCGAGATTCCTGGAGTCCTCTTCTTTCCTAACACTCGTTTTGGGAAAATGACAAGATAGTTTCAACCTCTTTCACCGGAATTCTCTATTCGAGGACAAATATTGGGAAGAATTTCCGAATCGGTCAGTGGATTTTTAAAACTGGTCTTCTTACCTCAGTTATCTTCCATTGGAGAAACACTCGTGGTCCACCTGAACATTATTACCAGAAAGGTGGATGCACTTGTCCTCATTTATCTGAGGTCACACACACTAAGAGTCATTGAATGAATCGGATCTAGGTAAAGAATGTGCAGTAGACAATGTCAATGACAGACCATCTGGCAGCTAAGTGTCAAGATGCAGTGGTCATTTGTTAAATATTGGCTGAGTGAGGAGGGGGGAGGGGCGAAGGGGGGAAGGGGGGTAGGGAGGGGTAAAGGGGATCGAGAAGTGAATAAGCACCTACCTAGAGGACGGGAAACTTTCGATTGCCATCTGCTTCAGACAAATGACAATTTGGTAAATTTATGCAATTAAATATAAAACGAAGTGGAGTTAAATTTTGGCCGTAATACAGCGCTAATATGATTACCAATTAAGTAAAATGGAATCAAACATAAACATGCATTAGCAAATTTTTCATAATCATAAATACAGGTAACTCTTTTACCTCTTCGCACTTTCCTTATACACATTCGTTATGTAATTGATCTTACAAGAAATTTAATCGGTAAAATAGATCAGAGTGGGCATAACATTCAAAGTAGAGTCAAGGCAGTAAATAACCCATTAATTGGTTTGGCCATACCGTACTAATTAATGAACACTAGAAAGCAGATTAATTTTCTGGTAGAGCTCTCCTATTTATGGCATAATCAATTTTAAATATTACCATTATTGATAGACTTGCTCGCAAAAAAATCCTCCTGTACTAAGAGCAGCAAAATGGAAATTGTACTATACAATGGAGCCATTATTTCAAGTAATCAGATGCAATGCTGAAACAACAACGCGACAGTCTCCTTAAATACAACTTAAAGTTCTTCAACCTAAAGTATAAACTGAAGGAAGTAATCTCAGCGGGAAATGAACGAGTGGCGCACCTTTGCAGATGCATTATAGAATCTATTAAGAATAGTGAATTAAAGCTATCTATAATCCATTTTCCGGGCCTAGTAACCTTCGTATAATGTGAACGCGTTCAGAATGTTTTTTTCTCACCACCCGTATATTATCAGTAACCACCATCACACACAATATATAACGCATCCAATAATGCGCAAAAGGGGGGACTCAAAATCGAATGGAAACCTCTCCTCCCCAACCTTCTCCTCCACCCGTTCCTCCCCCCATACCCACTCCCCTGTCACCAGTCTTGATCGAGTATTTTGAGGACCATTAATGCACGTACAGGTGATAATTCTATTGGTTAAAGTGGACAAAGGTGAAGGATTAAAGCTTACACATACGTGCAAACTTTATTTGTAAGCATTACAAATTTAACAGTAAGCGAAGGTTTTCACAGTTATAACTACTTCGTAGGTTAATTAGGCCATGTAATTGCAATTGCATCCATTTTGCAAAATAATGATTTTTGGTCTACCAACTATCGGGGAGTGGGGTGGGGTGAGATGGGGGTTGGGGGGGTGAGGGGAGGGAGAAACATATTATTTTATAAAATGTAAATAGGAACAAAATAATTTACTCAAAAGATTGAAATAGTAAATGGTACTTGATAAGGATATGTGGCAACCCAGACAGGAGCCTTTTATCTAGTGATCAGAATGGTCAACCGCACTTATTAAGACTGGGTAATGCAGGGGGTTGCAGTGGCTAAATATGTTTTCCTAACTGGGCTTTGGCAATGACACTAAATTCGCTAAAGCTTTTCCAGCTGAATTGCCATACTGAAGAAAAAGAAATGAAGAGTAATTGTGTGAGCATCTTCGGAATCCAATTTCAAATCACAAGTGTACACGATCGAAAAAGAAATGTGTTTAAATCATCAAATTGAATCAAAATAGACATTTTTACTCACCAGTGTGCGTCCTTGTGTGAATTTTCAAATTCTCAGACCTAGCGAAAACCTTGCAGCATCCAGGAAAGGGACAACTGAACGGCTTTTCCCCAGTATGAACTCGAATATGATTGACCAGTTTGTACTTAGCCTTAAATGCCTGACCATTACGAGAACAGTTGAACCAGTAGCAAGTATGGCCAGTCTTTTCGTGTCCACCCACGTGATCCAATGCCAAATGATTCACCATTTCATTGATAGAGAGGAATCGCATTCCACAAAGTTTGCCCTCAACTTCCATCCATTGGCAGACATGCTGATATGAATTGCTTGCTGACTGTGGTTGTGTGGTTACCTGTGTCTGGTGATAGAATTGTGTTTCACGAACAATGAGGCCAGTTGAGGTAACAGTCTGTGTAGTAGCGGTGTCATCTGGGAAGTAGGTGTCGAGTGTGACAGAATCATGATGGGAAGATAATGAATTAGGAGATATCCCACTGAGCTGCTGGTGGTGACAGTACATGTTGTGGCAGAGGTGAGGATCTATGTAGTTAGTAGAGAGGGGTGGGGGAGGAGGGGTTGGGGGGTGGTTGTCTGGTGGTGAAATTAGCCTTTCGAAACAGCACTTGTCCGCTCTCAGTTCATAGGTTTAGTGGGCTATGACATACCTACTTGTTTGATATTACTCCTTACAAGAAGTATGCATTACTCTATACTGCCAAAATTTGAACAAAAGACGCTTCCTAAAATTCTGCCTTCGTTAGAGATTTATTGCCCTTGCAGTAAACAGATCACTTTCTATAAGGGATGTATCTGTTGCACTCATTTACACTCATTTTAGTAGTAGTCATAACTTTTATTATTGCAATTGCACTATTGTTAACTCATCGGATGCTCAAATAGCCTGTTTTCTAACTTACTAGTATACAGAGGACCAATCGCAGTGGGATTTGGAGTATTTTCTTCTGATTTTATCTCCATAAAAAGTCAAACCTTCAGCAAACTTCTGTTGTCAATTAAAGGAGGTTTGCAACGAATAGCAAAAGTCTCATTTTTCCACTTATTTCATATTTATTATGCGGACATAGGTTAAAGTGCTACATTTAAAGATAACTTCCAGTGGAAATGAGAGAAAGTGGAAGTACTCACGGCATTTTCACCTGCTTTCATATCGATTAACGATTAAACTTTCCTTTGAGGGAAATAATAGCTGATCAATTCGTTTGCACGGGTCACTTTTTCATTGCAACCTCTTACTTTAACTATAACTCTCCCTCCTTCCTCCCTCCCAACTGACTTCTCTCTCTTCGGGAGAAC